>OZ023068.1:11325319-11826845 GCA_963992785.1 Tenthredo livida
ACTAGCTAGAACTATACGGATAAGGTCCCTAAGTCACCGGAACTCGATAGTTCCGGGTAGCATCTCACTCCGAAGGCTAGAATCTCCTGATAAATGGCGAGAACTATGTCGGTACTGGCTAGAACTACACGTATAAGGTCCCTAGGACACCGGAACTCGATAGTTCCGGGCAGCATCTCACTCGAAAGGCTAGCATCTCCTAATGAATGGCGAGAACTATGTCGGTCCTGGCTAGAACTATACGTATAAGGTCCCTAGGACACTGAAACTCGATAGTTCCGGGAAGCATCTCCGGATAAATGGCGAGAACTATATCGGCACTAGCTAGAACTATACGTATAAGGTCCCTAAGACACCGGAACTCAATAGTTGCGTGTACCATCTCACTCGTAAGGCTAGCATCTCCTGATCAATGGCGAGAACCATGTCGGCACTGGCTAGAACTATACGTATAAGGTTCCTAGGACACCGGAACTCGATAGTTCCGGGCAGCATTTCCTGATAAATGGCGAGAACTATGTCGGCACTAGCTAGAACTATACTTATTAAATCCCTATGACACTGGAACTCGTTAGTTCCGGGCAGCATTTCACTCAGAAGGCTAGCATTTCCTGATGAAAAGCGAGAACTATGTCGGCACCAGCTTGAAACTATACGTATAAGGTCCCTAGGACACCGGAACTCGATAGTTCTGGGCAGCATCTCCTGATAAATGGCCAGAACTATGTCGGCACTGGGTGGAACTATACGTATAAGGTCCATAGGACGCCGGATCTCGATAGTTCCGGGCAGCATCTCCTGATAAATGGCGAGAACTTTATCGGGACTGGCTAGAACTATACGTATAAGGTCCCGAGGACACCGGAACTCAAGAGTTCCGGGCAGCATCTCCTTATAAATGGCGCAAACTATGTCGGCACCAGCTAGAACTATACGTATAAGGTCCCTAAGACACCGAAACTCGATAGTTGCGGGTAGCATCTCACTCGGAAGGCTAGCATCTCCTGCTAAATGGCGAGAACTATGTCGGTACTGGCTAGAACTATACGTATAAGGTCCCGAGGACACCGGAACTCAAGAGTTCCGGGCAGCATCTCCTCATAAATGGCGCAAACTATGTTGGCACCAGCTAGAACTATACGTATAAGGTCCCTAAGACACCGGAACTCGATAGTTGCGGGTAGCATCTCACTCGGAAGGCTAGCATCTCCTGATAAATGGCAAGAACTATGTCGGTACTGGCTAGAACTACACGTATAAGGTCCCTAGAACACCGGAACTCGATAGTTCCGGGCAGCATCTCACTCGGAAGGCTAGCATCTCCAAATGAATGGCGAGAACTATGTCGGCCCTGGCTAGAACTATACGTATAAGGTCCCTAGGACACTGAAACTCGATAGTTCCGGAAAGCATCTCCGGATAAATGGCGAGAACTATATCGGCACTAGCTAGAACTATACGAATGAGGTCCCTAAGACACCGGAACTCGATAGTTGCGTGTAGCATCTCACTCGTAAGGCTAGCATCTTCTGATGAATGGCGAGAACCATGTCGGCACCGGCTAGAACTATACTTATTAGATCCCTATGACACCGGAACTCGATAGTTCCGGGCAGCATTTCACTCGGAAGGCTAGCATTTCCTGATAAATGGCGAGAACTATGTCGGTACTGACTAGAGCTATACGTATCAGGTCCGTAGGACACCGGAACTCGATAGTTCCGGGCAGCATGTTCTGATAAATGGCGAGAACTATGTCGGCACCAGCTAGAACTATACGTATAAGGTCCCTAGGACACCGGAACTCGATAGTTTCGGGCAGCATTTCCGGATAAATTTCGAGAACTATGTCGGCACTAGCTAGAACTATACTTATTAGATCCCTATGACACCGGAACTCGATATTTCCGGGCAGCATCTCACTCGGAAGGCTAGCATTTCCTGATAAATGGCGAGAACCATGTCGGTACTGGCTAGAGCTATACGTATAAGGTCCGTAGGACACTGGGACTCTATAGTTCCGGGCAGCATCTCCTGATAAATAGCGGGAACTATGTCGGCACCAGCTAGAACTATACGTATAAGGTCCCTAGGACACCCCAACTCGATAGTTCTGGGCAGCATCTCCTGATAAATGGCCAGAACTATGTCGGTACTGGCTAGAACTACACGTATAAGGTCCCTAGGACACTGGATCTCGATAGTCCCTGGCAGCATCTCACTCGGAAGGCTAGCATCTCCTGATGAATGGCGAGAACTATGTCGGCACTGGCTAGGGCTATACGTATAAAGTCCCTAGGACACCGGAACTCGATAGTTCCGGGCAGCATCTCCTGATTAATGGCGAGAACAATGTCGGCACTAGCTAGAACCATACGTATAAGGTCCCTTAGACACCGGAACTCGATAGTTTCCCGTAGCATCTCCTGATGAATGGCGAGAACTATGTCGGCACTAGCTAGAACTATACGGATAAGGTCCCTAAGTCACCGGAACTCGATAGTTCCGGGTAGCATCTCACTCCGAAGGCTAGAATCTCCTGATAAATGGCGAGAACTATGTCGGTACTGGCTAGAACTACACGTATAAGGTCCCTAGGACACCGGAACTCGATAGTTCCGGGCAGCATCTCACTCGAAAGGCTAGCATCTCCTAATGAATGGCGAGAACTATGTCGGTCCTGGCTAGAACTATACGTATAAGGTCCCTAGGACACTGAAACTCGATAGTTCCGGGAAGCATCTCCGGATAAATGGCGAGAACTATATCGGCACTAGCTAGAACTATACGTATAAGGTCCCTAAGACACCGGAACTCAATAGTTGCGTGTACCATCTCACTCGTAAGGCTAGCATCTCCTGATCAATGGCGAGAACCATGTCGGCACTGGCTAGAACTATACGTATAAGGTTCCTAGGACACCGGAACTCGATAGTTCCGGGCAGCATTTCCTGATAAATGGCGAGAACTATGTCGGCACTAGCTAGAACTATACTTATTAGATCCCTATGACACTGGAACTCGTTAGTTCCGGGCAGCATTTCACTCAGAAGGCTAGCATTTCCTGATGAATAGCGAGAACTATGTCGGCACCAGCTTGAACTATACGTATAAGGTCCCTAGGACACCGAAACTCGATAGTTCTGGGCAGCATCTCCTGATAAATGGCCAGAACTATGTCGGCACTGGGTGGAACTATACGTATGAGGTCCATAGGACGCCGGATCTCGATAGTTCCGGGCAGCATCTCCTGATAAATGGCGAGAACTTTATCGGGACTGGCTAGAACTATACGTATAAGGTCCCGAGGACACCGGAACTCAAGAGTTCCGGGCAGCATCTCCTTATAAATGGCGCAAACTATGTCGGCACCAGCTAGAACTATACGTATAAGGTCCCTAAGACACCGAAACTCGATAGTTGCGGGTAGCATCTCACTCGGAAGGCTAGCATCTCCTGCTAAATGGCGAGAACTATGTCGGTACTGGCTAGAACTATACGTATAAGGTCCCGAGGACACCGGAACTCAAGAGTTCCGGGCAGCATCTCCTCATAAATGGCGCAAACTATGTTGGCACCAGCTAGAACTATACGTATAAGGTCCCTAAGACACCGGAACTCGATAGTTGCGGGTAGCATCTCACTCGGAAGGCTAGCATCTCCTGATAAATGGCAAGAACTATGTCGGTACTGGCTAGAACTACACGTATAAGGTCCCTAGAACACCGGAACTCGATAGTTCCGGGCAGCATCTCACTCGGAAGGCTAGCATCTCCAAATGAATGGCGAGAACTATGTCGGCCCTGGCTAGAACTATACGTATAAGGTCCCTAGGACACTGAAACTCGATAGTTCCGGAAAGCATCTCCGGATAAATGGCGAGAACTATATCGGCACTAGCTAGAACTATACGAATGAGGTCCCTAAGACACCGGAACTCGATAGTTGCGTGTAGCATCTCACTCGTAAGGCTAGCATCTTCTGATGAATGGCGAGAACCATGTCGGCACCGGCTAGAACTATACTTATTAGATCCCTATGACACCGGAACTCGATAGTTCCGGGCAGCATTTCACTCGGAAGGCTAGCATTTCCTGATAAATGGCGAGAACTATGTCGGTACTGACTAGAGCTATACGTATCAGGTCCGTAGGACACCGGAACTCGATAGTTCCGGGCAGCATGTTCTGATAAATGGCGAGAACTATGTCGGCACCAGCTAGAACTATACGTATAAGGTCCCTAGGACACCGGAACTCGATAGTTTCGGGCAGCATTTCCGGATAAATTTCGAGAACTATGTCGGCACTAGCTAGAACTATACTTATGAGATCCCTATGACACCGGAACTCGATATTTCCGGGCAGCATCTCACTCGGAAGGCTAGCATTTCCTGATAAATGGCGAGAACCATGTCGGTACTGGCTAGAGCTATACGTATAAGGTCCGTAGGACACTGGGACTCTATAGTTCCGGGCAGCATCTCCTGATAAATAGCGGGAACTATGTCGGCACCAGCTAGAACTATACGTATAAGGTCCCTAGGACACCCCAACTCGATAGTTCTGGGCAGCATCTCCTGATAAATGGCCAGAACTATGTCGGTACTGGCTAGAACTACACGTATAAGGTCCCTAGGACACTGGATCTCGATAGTCCCTGGCAGCATCTCACTCGGAAGGCTAGCATCTCCTGATGAATGGCGAGAACTATGTCGGCACTGGCTAGGGCTATACGTATAAAGTCCCTAGGACACCGGAACTCGATAGTTCCGGGCAGCATCTCCTGATTAATGGCGAGAACAATGTCGGCACTAGCTAGAACCATACGTATAAGGTCCCTTAGACACCGGAACTCGATAGTTTCCCGTAGCATCTCCTGATGAATGGCGAGAACTATGTCGGCACTAGCTAGAACTATACGGATAAGGTCCCTAAGTCACCGGAACTCGATAGTTCCGGGTAGCATCTCACTCCGAAGGCTAGAATCTCCTGATAAATGGCGAGAACTATGTCGGTACTGGCTAGAACTACACGTATAAGGTCCCTAGGACACCGGAACTCGATAGTTCCGGGCAGCATCTCACTCGAAAGGCTAGCATCTCCTAATGAATGGCGAGAACTATGTCGGTCCTGGCTAGAACTATACGTATAAGGTCCCTAGGACACTGAAACTCGATAGTTCCGGGAAGCATCTCCGGATAAATGGCGAGAACTATATCGGCACTAGCTAGAACTATACGTATAAGGTCCCTAAGACACCGGAACTCAATAGTTGCGTGTACCATCTCACTCGTAAGGCTAGCATCTCCTGATCAATGGCGAGAACCATGTCGGCACTGGCTAGAAGTATACGTATAAGGTTCCTAGGACACCGGAACTCGATAGTTCCGGGCAGCATTTCCTGATAAATGGCGAGAACTATGTCGGCACTAGCTAGAACTATACTTATTAGATCCCTATGACACTGGAACTCGTTAGTTCCGGGCAGCATTTCACTCAGAAGGCTAGCATTTCCTGATGAATAGCGAGAACTATGTCGGCACCAGCTTGAACTATACGTATAAGGTCCCTAGGACACCGGAACTCGATAGTTCTGGGCAGCATCTCCTGATAAATGGCCAGAACTATGTCGGCACTGGGTGGAACTATACGTATAAGGTCCATAGGACGCCGGATCTCGATAGTTCCGGGCAGCATCTCCTGATAAATGGCGAGAACTTTATCGGGACTGGCTAGAACTATACGTATAAGGTCCCGAGGACACCGGAACTCAAGAGTTCCGGGCAGCATCTCCTTATAAATGGCGCAAACTATGTCGGCACCAGCTAGAACTATACGTATAAGGTCCCTAAGACACCGAAACTCGATAGTTGCGGGTAGCATTTCACTCGGAAGGCTAGCATCTCCTGATAAATGGCGAGAACTATGTCGGTACTGGCAAGAACTATACGTATAAGGTCCACGGGACACCGGAACTTGATAGTTTCGGGCAGCATCTCCTGATAAATGGCCAGAACTATGTCGGCACTGGATGGAACTATACGTATAAAGTCCATAGGATGCCGGAATTCGATAGTTCCGGGAAGCATCTCCTGATAAATGGCGAGAACTATGTCGGCACTAGCTAGAACTATTCGTATAAGGTCCCTCCGACACCGGAATTCAATCGTTCCGGGCAGCATCTCACTCGGAAGGCTAGCATCTCCTGCTAAATGGCGAGAACTATGTCGGTACTGGCTAGAACTATACGTATAAGGTCCCTCAGACACCGGAACTCGATAGTTCCGGGCAGCATCTCCTGATCAATGGCGAGAAGTATGTCGACACTAGCTGGAACTATACGTATGAGGTGCCTAGGACACCGGAACTCGATAGTTCCGGGCAGCATCTCCTGATAAATGGCGAGAACTATGTCGGCACGAGCTAGAACTATACGTATAAGGTCCCTGAGACACCGGTACTCGATAGTTGTGGGTAGTATTCCACTCGGAAGGCTAGCATCTCCTGATAAATGGCGAGAACCATTTCGGTATTGGCTAGAACTATACGTATAAGGGCCCTAGGACACCGGAACTTGATAGTTACGGGCAGCATCTCACTCGGAAGGCTAGCATCTCCTGATAAATGGCGAGAACTATGTCGGCACTGGCTAGGGCTATACGTATAAAGTCCCTAGGACACCGGAACTCAATAGTTCCGGGCAGCGTCTCCTGATCAATGGCGAGAACTATGTCGGCACTAGCTAGAACCATACGTATAAGGTCCCTTAGACACCGGAACTCGATAGTTCCCCGTAGCATCTTCTGATGAATGGCGAGAACTATGTCGGCACTAGCTAGAACTATACGGATAAGGTCCCTAAGTCACCGCAACTCGATAGTTCCGGGTAGCATCTCACTCGGAAGGCTAGCATCTCCTGATAAATCGCAAGAACTATGTCGGTACTGGCTGGAACTACACGTATAAGGTCCCTAGGACACCGGAACTCGATAGTTCCGGGCAGCATCTCACTCGAAAGGCTAGCATCTCCTAATGAATGGCGAGAACTATGTCGGTCCTGGCTAGAACTATACGTATAAGGTCCCTAGGACACTGAAACTCGATAGTTCCGGGAAGCATCTCCGGATAAATGGCGAGAACTATATCGGCACTAGCTAGAACTATACGTATAAGGTCCCTAAGACACCGGAACTCAATAGTTGCGTGTACCATCTCACTCGTAAGGCTAGCATCTCCTGATGAATGGCGAGAACCATGTCGGCACTGGCTGGAACTATACGTATAAGGTCCCTAGGACACCGGAACTCGATAGTTCCGGGCAGCATTTCCTGATAAATGGCGAGAACTATGTCGGCACTAGCTAGAACTATACTTATTAGATCCCTATGACACTGGAACTCGTTAGTTCCGGGCAGCATTTCACTCGGAAGGCTAGCATTCCCTGATAAATAGCGAGAACTATGTCGGCACCAGCTTGAACTATACGTATAAGGTCCCTAGGACACCGGAACTCGATAGTTCTGGGCAGCATCTCCTGATAAATGGCGAGAACTTTATCGGTACTGGCTAGAACTATACGTATAAGGTCCCGAGGACACCGGAACTCAAGAGTTCCGGGCAGCATCTCCTTATAAATGGCGCAAACCATGTCGGCACCAGCTAGAACTATACGTATAAGGTCCCTAAGACACCGAAACTCGATAGTTGCGGGTAGCATCTCACTCGGAAGGCTAGCATCTCCTGATAAATGGCGAGAACTATGTTGGTACTGGCAAGAACTATACGTATAAGGTCCACGGGACACCGGAACTTGATAGTTTCGGGCAGCATCTCCTAATAAATGGCCAGAACTATGTCGGCACTGGATGGAACTATACGTATAAAGTCCATAGGATGCCGGAACTCGATAGTTCCGGGCAGCATTCCCTGATAAATGGCGAGAACTATGTCGGCACTAGCTAGAACTATACTTATTAGATCCCTATGACACCGGAACTCGATAGTTCCGGGCAGCATCTCACTCGGAAGGCTAGCATTTCCTGATAAATGGCGAGAACTATGTCGGTACTGGCTAGAGCTATACGTATAAGGTCCGTAGGACACCGGAACTCGATAGTTCCGGGCAGCATCTCCTGATAAATGGCGGGAACTATGTCGGCACCAGCTAGAACTATACGTATAAGGTCCCTAGGACACCGGAACTTGATAGTTCCGGGCAGCATCTCCTGATAAATGGCCAGAACTATGTCAGCACTGGGTGGAACTATACGTATAAGGTCCATAGGACGCCGGAACTCGATAGTTCCGGGCAGCATCTCCTGATAAATGGCGAGAACTATGTCGGCACTAGCTAGAACTATACGCATAAGGTGCGGACGACACCGGAACTCGATGGTTCCGGGTAGCATCTCACTCGAAAGGCTAGCATCTTCTGATAAATGGCGGGAAGTATGTCGGCACTAGCTAGAACTATACGTATAAGGTCCCCAAGTCACCGGAACTCGATAGTTCCGGGTCGCATCTCCTGATAAATGGCAAGAACTATGTCGGCACTAGCTAGAACTATACGTATAAGGTCCCTAAGTCACCGGAACTCGATAGTTCCGAGTAACATCTCACTCAGAAGGCTAGCATCTCCTAATAAATGGCAAGAACTATGTCGGTACTGGCTAGAACTTCACGTATAAGGTCCCGAGGACACCGAAACTCGATAGTTCCGGGCAGAATCTCCTGATAAATGGCGAGAACTTCATCGGCACTAGCTTGAACTATACGTATAAGGTCCATGAGACACCGGAACTCGATGGTTGCGGGTAGCATCTCACTCGTAAGGCTAGCATTACCTGAGAAATGGCGAGAACTATGTCGGTACTGGCTAGAGCTATACGTATAAGGTCCCTAGGACACCGGAACTCGATAGTTCCGGGCAGCATCTCCTGATAAATGGCCAGAACTATGTCGGCACTAGCTAGAACCATACTTATAAGATCCTTAAGACACCGGAACTCGATAGTTCCGGGTAGCATTTCACTCGGAAGGCTAGCATATCCTGATAAATGGCCAGAACTATGTCAATACTGGCTGGAACCATACGTATAAGGTCTTTAGGACACCGGAACTCGATAGTTCCGGGCAGCATCTCCTGATAAATGGCGAAAACTATTTCGACACTAGCTAGAACTATACAGTGCGACCTCCTAATAAGCACGCCCGCAATAAGAACGCTTCCCCGACTTCTCGCTCGAGCATTACCCCCACTCCGACTCAAACTGCGAGCTCGAATCACACTCACGTCCGAACCTCTCAATAAGAACGCTCGGCCTAGGAGAGTTTAGACGAACAAATTCAGATGAAAGTATAGTAATATTTCCATTTTTATTTATTCTTTCTACATAATGAATGAAGCTCTGATGTATATGTAATAAGGAATCAGTAATTTCTATTATGGCATAAAACTTTTGAGAATTTTTAAATATGTAGCTTTAAAAATTGTATTTTCGTTTACAACAAATGTGATATATATATATATGTTTGATTAAAGATTTTGATATAAAATATCAACAGATGTAGTTAAATAATTAAAATCAGTTTCGTTCTGTTCAGAGTCATTTTGATCCGCGGCCGATTCAATTGCAGGAGGTGAAATATCTCTAAGAGGGCTGAATTCTTCCATTGAAGATGAAGCAGAATATTGAGATTCTCCAATTTCTTCTTCTAAATACATAAAATAATAAAATTTGCAGTTGATATTTTCAAAAGAAAACTATTATTGGAATCAATGCATAAGTAAAAATACATAGGATTCCACCTTTGTCAGTTTTTTGAATCCAATTCAGTACTGTTGCAGCATTCACCAATTCATACCCCTCAACTTTTCTCACGAGATTGAGTAAATCATTAACATCTCTGGCATTTTCTGACGATTGTGTGTAAATGACATCAGTATCCACGGAAGCATCAAGATTATCTATAGTATGTAAATACTCATCTGTTTGAGTTGCCACATCTCTGACTTCTATTGGCCACAATTTTTTCCAACATTTGTACATTGTTGTGGGTTTGACTTTCTCCCATGCATCAGCAATCCAGAAAATAACCTTGTATACGTTGACTGTTTTCAAGAACTCGACTAGCGGCATATTTCCATTTTGAGCTTCAAGAATTGCATTTACGAGGTTGATTTCATAGTTTAATTTTACTGCCTGTATGATACCTTGATCCATGGGCTGGATAAGAGGGGTAACGTTTGGAGGTAAAAAGTGGATTTCGATGTTGTTGATTTTCATGTATCGATGTGATTTGTAGTTATCGACTAGAAGTATAGCTGACGATGATATATCCTTCGAATTGAGAAAAGCTTCAACTTTAGGTACGAAAACATCTTTAAACCATTCTTCAAAAATTTCTAGGTTCATCCACGCGTTTTTCTGACTACTGTACCATACAGGCAAGTGATTTTTGTTGACATTTTTGAGACACTGCGGATTTTTTGATTTGCCGATAAGGATCAATGGTAATATGCAGGAACCATCAGCATTGCAACATGTTGCTATGGTTACCCGTTCTAACTGTTTCTTTGCACCTGGAGCTTGCGTGTGATCTCCTGGAACGAATGTTCTTTTCGGCGTACTTTTGTACATTAATCCACTTTCATCCATATTAAAGATCTGTGCTCGGTCAAGTTTTTTTTTCAGCTACTAACTCGGCAAATTTCGCTTTGTAGCGATTAGCTGCTTCTTCATCAGCTGACAGCTTTTCCCCTTTGTTAAACAGATATGCGGTATAACCAAATATTAAAGATAATTTTGGAATAAATTGATTAAAATTGAATGGAAATGAATGATTAAATATAGTATTGAATTTTTACGCAATTCATCACAGAAAAAAAAAAACCCTCGTTTCAAGAAAAAGATTTCTTGTTTCAAGAAACTGTAGTTTCTTGAATGTTTTTTGATTAAATCAAGAAAATATGTTCTTAATTTGAATATGTAATTAATTCGAACTGCGAACATATTTTCTTGATTTAATCAAGAAATATTCAAGAAACTACAGTTTCTGAAAACAAGAAATCTTTTTCTTGAAACGAGAATTTTTTTTTTATCTGTGATCCTGTTTTTTAGAAATCCCATGCACACATTATTTACCGGTAATTTTCAAATTTTTTATGGGAAATCGTTGCCTCCATTTATTTAACCATCCGTGACTAGCTTTGAAGTTCTGCGGGCCACCAATCCTAGTGTTGATAATTAGTGCTTGTCGACATAACATTGGTCCGGAAACTGGAATGCCTTTGCGACGGCAATCAGCAAGCCAGTTGAACAATTCAGCATCGAGCTCGTTCGTTTGAGAAAGTTTCTTCAGCGTTTTTGTACGATTTTGTTCGGCAGCATCCTTGATGATATCTTTGTTGAGTTTCCATTTACGGAGAACACTATCATTCAAGCCATATTTTGCACATATCTCTTGAGAGGTTAGGTTTTTCGACTCTTCCAAGATTTTTTCTTTATCTTCAAATGTATACCGATTTCGTTTTTTCACTGTTGGTTCTTTTATAGAAGTACCGTTTTTGGATACACATTCTGCTTCATTCTCCGCTACTTGTACGCAGGAGTCTGAGCTTTTGCGCTTTTTCACGGCTTCTGCCATTTTTAATGTTATTACGAATAGTAACTATGTATCAACTTCTATTGCATATAAATTCGACAATCTGAATAATATGTTTACACAAAATTATTACATATTTACACTATGTACATGAAAGAGTGTGTGTTTGAGAACACGTTCACATCCGGGCGACTTGAACAAATCGACAGTCGTTCATGCGGCCGTGCTTATTGAGAGGTTACGCGCTGAAATGAGTGAGAGAGACAGAGAGAGTAAGTCAGTGAAGAGCCCACGCATGGTGGGGGTACTCGAATTCTTGGAAAACCTCTTCCCCTTGGGGGCTTTTCGTGCTTATTGGGAGGTCGCACTGTACGTATAGGGTCCCTAGGACACCGGTATTTGCAATAACGAATAACTTGATGACGGTTAGGCTGAAAATTTAATAGTAAAAATGCATTTCAAAGAGGAAACTGTATGCTCGAAAATCATCACCGTCAGCATTTTCTTCGTTTCTTTCTTCACATATAACGATATTTTTTTTTTAACATAAAACGATATTTGTCTTACATAATATATGATCATTTATATAATACTGTATCTCGGGCAAGCGTGAGCTACGTCCCTTAAACCGCTCAGCCGCGTGATTCCGACCGCGCGCGTATCGTAGGTGGCGCGAGTAACATCGTGTTTTGTTTTCTGCGTGACCGATGTTAGTGTAGTCATAAGCAACACCCTGTCGCAAAAACAAAACTCTGGTAGCACTCAACAAGTATTCACGAAAAATATCCAAGATCAATCTCGCATTGTTTGGATTTCTTGAGTACTGAAATTTGCATTGTAACGAACTTCGTGGATCGTTCGTTGCTTTGTTCATATCAAGTGCTATTGTGATTGTGTCGTGCTAACAAAAATGGGGCGAAAATTGTCCCGAGTGAAACAGCCACGTATGTCTGCATGGCGGCGTTCATCTCAGCAATCGACACAACGATTGTAAGTGCGTTTTTGACTTTCTTGCGTTGCTTGTTTTTCGGTTTCTTCCGAGGGGAATGCAACTCGTTGAATTGACGTGTCAATAGCCCGTGAATCAAATGTAGTCAACCTGAATTATTTGGAATTACCTGAAAAGGCTCATCTCTATTCGCCCACCTCCTTTTTTTCGTATTGTTCTTACGTAATTCGCCGAGGAAATCGAATTCGAAATCATTCGAATAATGTGTAAACCGTCTGTACCCAGCGAACACAGTTGTGTAAACGTAAGGTAACTTACATCTAACTCAATATAACAGGTTACATAGCTGGTTAGTTGCCTGCTACCGCTGGGTGAGTGGTAATTTTCCGCTCAGTTCAAGGTGGCAGGTACAGTAATGTTCATCGATGGTGTCCCCGTGGCTCACTATTCTGTCCAGAATCGAGTTTTACTTCTACGAATATTTTATTTGCCCGTGACCAGTGGAACCTTCAGGTTGTTAGGAATATGACAGCTGCGAGGTGGAGCAGAGTCACAAAGTAAGCCACTGGTCATTGGCAAATAAAATATTTGTAGAAGGGAAATTTGATTTGAAAAAAAGCTAGGAAAAATAGTGAGCCACAGGGACACCATCGATGAACATTACTGTACATAACATACATGTAACCGTGTAATATTTCCAATACCTGACAGTAGCATCACAGTTAGGTAGCAGATGGTAACACGCTATATAGCGTTGTGATAAATATGTTAGTACGCGCCATATAGGCTTCAAATCTCGACTCGAATCCATTTCGAAGAATCCACGCACGAAAGAACAGTGAATATCGATACTGCCATTCTAATACGTCGTATCCCACATTTGTAAAATTGTTCAGGAGGCCATGAAAACGCTCCACTATTACCATTGAAAAGATAGGACTTGACGGATTGGAATATTTATTTAAAAATAGTAAATCAACGATTTGACCGCTAAAACTTGAACATAAGCTACACAACATTATTATCATTCAATTAAAAAAAAAAAGTCAATTTCTGAAATTTTGTGGCCATGAAAACGCTTCACTATCACCATTGAAATGATAGGACTTGACGGATTGGAATATTTATTTAAAAATAGTAAATCAACGATTTGACCGCTAAAACTTAAACATAAGCTGCACAACATTATTATCATTCAATTTTTTCAAAAAAGTCAATTTCTGGAATTTTGTGGGATACGACGTATTAGAATGGCAGTATCGATATGCCAAAAGATTCGATATATTCACTGAACTTTTGTACACGGATTCTTCTCAATAGATTCAAGTTGAGATTTCATTAAATAGCCATAATATATTTCCATATGTTTATTAGAAGCTGACGACTTTATTTCGCCATTTAGGTATTCGATATGTTTATTACCACTATATCTATTCTACAATAAATACCGAATATCTTTAGGCATTTTCAATCACTTGTGAGCAAGATTACAACAAGGGCGTAAAGATGTATGAAAATAATTTGTATTGTGAGGCACACGTGTATAAGCACAACCAAAAGTAAGGTTAGAATTTCATTATTCGTCCATTAACTAATATTTCGTATACTACTAGTTCGGACGCTACTATTGATAATTTGTACGTATAATATATAACCTACAATTTTTGAGTATTGTTTTTCAGACTGACTACGACGGCACAAATTTCACTCTCTTCACTACGAAAACTCTCTCTACCACGCCGGGACGCGGTACCAAGAGCAACTGCTACGAACCGCCGCGCTCATATAAACTTAGAATTGCATTAGCAGCAAATGTTATTTTACATTATTGTTGATGCAACGTAACCGATGTCATGTTATTTAGTGGGGCTCCGGGTACATTACAGTTACATTGCATTCGTTAGTTGAGAGATACTAACAAATGTTACATTACAATAACATTGCAGCAACGTTACCGACGTTAGGTTGCTTTGTGGGACTCATGTTATATAACCAGATGGTTATGTGTTTGCTGGGTAGACTCTATTTTTGCATGAAACGAACATTTTTTTGGACGTATGTGTTTGGAATTGCATTTGAATTTGCGCAGCGTTGGCCTTTTTCGCGTTTTTGACGCCTGGGCTCGGATAATAATCGAAATGTGACACATTTCCACCAAAAAGAGGTGGGCGACTAGGAATGGACCTAGTAGTAGTCTCGCTACAATCTTTATTACATTAATCCTTGATTTTGAAAATATTCACAATATACATAAGTTCATTTGATGAACTTTTATACAATCCCAAGTATTTGGTACCTCACCGAAGATTGCAAGAAGTAATCTTACGTCGAAAATGGAATAATCAACTCGCGTCTCATGGGAAAACTGTTCCACCAACCTTGTAATTGCCGAATTCATCCCCCTATCGATTAGATAACGTTCATGATAAAGTCGCTACTCGTAAATTAGATTCTAAAGATTGAATTGAAGGCATTTAAAATCATTCAATCCAACGATTCATGACATTGCTCTAGTCTGCTCACTCATTACGTTGAATGCCTTACATTTTTTTGTCCGATTCTATGTTGGCGATACAAGTGCAGTTCGATGAATACATAGTTCTTTCCAGCCGTAGTTTTCTCTATACGGGATGATTCATTGTAATCGCCCAGGGCTGATATTTCCGAAACTAAGGAAGATACGAAAAAAAGTTTAGTATAAAATATTCAGGGTTCAGAGGGGAACAAAACTTGATGGTATCAGTATTTCCGTAAGTGGAGCCGCCGAGGTTAGGTGAAGGTCAACTTGTTTTTTTTTTTTTTAACGGAATGATATATTTTTTTCACAGAATCTGGAAGAGCGTCAGATTCCGCACCAAAAAGTACTCACATACATATGGCCTAAGGTCGATGAGTAACGAGGTAGAGCCGGTCAAAACAGTACACATGCGGCTGCGGTGCAGCGCCCGCCAGTGTACCAATCCACAGATATCTTGTCGGTATTGTGAGGAGACTTGAGTATCCATGTTTTGAGGGATATGAAGGGGTCAGATTATTTTCCACGTGGAGTTGCTAAGGGTGAATAAAGTAAAACTAGTTGATTGTGATTTAGTTGAAAACAAATTTTTGTACGGATTTATGAAAAAAAAAAAAAAGAAATTACGAATTTGACGTAAAAATGAGGAATGAAAAATAAAAAACGCAATGAAATAATTCCGAACAAAAACTTGTTGTTTGATTAATATACGGAACAAAATCAAAATCAAATAGTTTTACTTTATTTACTCTTAGCAACTCCACGTGGAAAATAATCTGACCCCTTTATATCCCTCAAAACATGGATACTCAAGTCTCCTCACAATACCGACAAGATATCTGTGGATTGGTACACTGGCGGGCGCTGCACCACTGTTTTGACTGGCTCTGCCTCGTTACTCATCTGACGTTCTGTCAAATTGTGGACAAGAAATATGTCATTCCATTTAAAAAAACCGAGTTGACTTTCACCCAACCTCGGCGGCTTCACTTACGGAAATACTGATACGATCAAGTATTGTCCTCCTCTGAACCCTGAATATTTTATACTAATTTTTTTTTCGTATCTTGCTTAGTTTCGGAAATATCGGCCCTGGGCGATTAAAATGAATCACCCTGTATACTGAAATTTCTTCTAAAAGTTCACTTGCTTGCGGCCGTTCCTCTTCCGGCATACATTCTGGCTTTTCATATGAAGCATTCCTTGTCCACGGTCCACTTTTTTCGATTCACCCATCGAATATTCTTGGGATTCGAATTTTTTTCATTACTTTAAAAGGGCTCTGTGATTTTTTCATACATTTAAACACCGATTCAGGAATTACCTTCTCTTGTTCACACCAGTGTATTTCAGAAAATATTGATTGAATATTCCGAATGATGTTCGAATCATAGTTTTTCCGACACGGAAAGGTTTATTTTTCGCAACAAAAAATCCAATTTCTTTTTTCGTCAAAACGCGTCTTCGATTCCGGTACCAATTTTACATGGTATTTGGCATTGGCTGGAGATTCCAAAAAAAATCACCAAGTAGCACTCACGATTCTTACGTAGTGAAAAAATAGACACATTACAAATTGAATTTATATCGCGCGGATCTAACAGAGGGCAAACGAGTATTTCAAAACAGATTTCACGACGATGTTTAGTGTATATGAATCTACACGAATTTCATTTTTCATTTGTTAATTCCATTATACTACGTAAGAATCGAAGATGCCACTGTGCAATTTTTTTTTAGTTTTGCATAATTTTCATCTACTGCCAGATACCTTCTAAAATTGGTACCGGAATCGGAGGTGTATTTTGCTGGAAGAAATTATTTTTATTATTTATTTCATTTTTTTGTTCACAAAAGTCGACCTTCCCGTGTCGGAAAAATCATAACTCAAACATCATTTGAAAGTAGATGAAAAATTCGGATGTTCATGTTCAGATGAATTTTTCGAGCGTTCAATATTTTCCGTGATACACTGGTGTAAACAAAAGACGGTAAATCCTGAACGGTGAGTTTTAAAAATGTAAGACATATTGGGTGCGTTTTATTTGCCACTTCCAGCAACTTCCGAAAGCAAAATTTTATATGGAACGTTTTATTTGGTAGCTTTTACTTCTGAAAGATGGAGCCTGAAAGCCTTCCGCAGGTTCCGGAAGCATGGCTTGAAAGCAAAAGTGTGGGAATTTTGAAAGGCAAATAAAACTGCCTTTTCCGAAAAATGAGGGAAACCGTAAAGCCGATACCATTCGGGTTTGTTTTTTCGACAGCTGACCGCGCGTGATTAAAAATTACAGGAATTGTTTAATTCCAATTATTTTAACCTCAAAAATTTACTGGCTGGCATAATTCAGACATTATTAGCGAGGTAATCGAATTTCCCCACCTGTTGCTGCAAATCAATATATATAGGTATATAGCATATATACTATACTTATACTTAAATATATATCTATACTTGCGTAGTAAGAAGAGCAAAGAACAAAGAGATTATGGAAAAATAAAAAAAATCATACGTGGAACAATTTTTATTGAGTAATAAAACATGGTGATATAACTTTAATAATTCTTAATAATCTATATCTAAATGTATTTAATAAACTTAAACAGGTATTAACTTAGACATAAATGTCTATATGATCAACCTCAACAGGTAGAAATCTAGAGGAGCTTAAACAGGTAGGAACCTGGAGAAAATTGAATATCTAGAACTTAGAATATCTAGACATAAATGTATATCATCAACCAAAAACAGGTAAAAATCTAGAGGAACTTTAACAGGTAGGAACCTGGAGAAAATTGAATATCTAGAACATAGAATATCTAGAACATAGAATATCTAGACATAAATGTCTATATCGATACCTGCGCGGAATAATCGGCTATCTCAGAGTCCGGTTGAAGAAGCGGCTATCTCACAGTCCGGTTGAAGAAGCGGCTATCTCGGAATCCATTCGAAAAAGCGACTGTTGCCTATGTTATTAATATAGGCACAGGCCGCTTTTTCACATGGATTCTGAGATAGCCGCTTCTTCAACCGGACTCTGAGATAGCCGCTTCTTCAACCGGACTCCGAGATAGCCGGTTATTCGGCGCAGGTATCGATATGATCAACCTCAACAGGTAGAAATCTAGAGAAGATTTGATATAATAAACCTAAACAGGTAGGAACCTGGAGGAGATTGAATATCTAGAACTTAGAACATCTAGACATAAATGAATAAGTAATGTATAATATGTATAAGTGTGTCAGTCATAGTTTCATCAAAATCTGCATTCCAGCTCAAAGGTGAAGAACCGAATGCAGTGTAGATTCCTTCTGCACGTTGTAGTCGGATAAAGTGCGTCGATCTTCTGTTTGTCTACTGGCAAAAATAAGAAGAAGATAGAATAAGAAAAGATAAGCTCGGAGAGCTAGGAATCTGGAGAGGATATACCGTATTGGACTGAATATAAGTCGACCCCGAATATAAGTCGACCCCCAATTTTTGACCTCCGATTTAGGACTTTTTTTTAATCTGAATTCTTGAATATGCATTGCATTGCTGAAATATTACGATTTCCAGTCGATAATGCAAAATCTAAAAAGTCCCGAATCTAAGTCGGGTACGGTTTTTGAGGGTAAAATCGGTGACCAAAAACCTCGACTTATATTCAGGCCAATACGGTAATATCTAGGACTTCAACACTTGGGAATCTGATGAAGGTAGAATATCTAGAACTTGAACAGTTAGGATTCCGAAGATAGAACTTATTATAACTTATCTTCAATTCTAATTTATGTATTTTTTCTTTTCTTTTACCAAATTTCACATGCTTGACGTTTTACTGCGCAACATTTTTCAGGACTTCAATAAGGGATGTCAAAATGTTTTCAATCTTTTTAGAATGCTCCTGCGACTCTTTTTGGCTGTTCTCCAATAATTTTAATTTATTTCTCTCGATCTCAACTATGTTCTCATCTCTTTCTTTCAGGTATTCCATCACCTCTGATTTTTTCGCCACTTTCCGAACACGCTTGGCTTTAATTAACCCATCATCTACTCTGCGACTGTTATTTGAATGTTCTGTTTTGCGAAATTGACTTGCAGCCTTTCTTTTTAATGTGGGGATAGGGATAGGGACAGGGTCTTCATCGTCTGTTATTAAAAAACAGAACCATGGTTTTCAAGTGAATTTTGCGATATTTCCATCTAAATTGAATGAATAGTCAAATCATATTGCATACCAGAGTAATCACTGACTGCTCTTGTCTGTTCCGGGTGATGTGAAGAACAGGCAGCCACTGGAGTCACATTGGGCTGCCGCCCAACAACTGTCTCAATTTCATTATAGTATTTACATGTTCGAGCGTCATTACCAGTCGTCTTGTTATGGTCTCTGGTTGTTTTATAATTTTGCCAGAGGGTATTCCATCGTCCTTTACATTGGACTGCAGTATAATTATACCTATGAATCAGAAGCTCATTGTACACAACAATATTTGAGAGTTCAAACACCATGAAATGTTATTTTCAACACGCTGTGCGTAAGGTTCGATTTTGTGTGCATAAAAATCGACTTAACACGCGTTGTGTTGAAAAACAAAGTCCGATACATGT
Source organism: Tenthredo livida (assembly GCA_963992785.1). Lineage (NCBI taxonomy): Eukaryota > Metazoa > Arthropoda > Insecta > Hymenoptera > Tenthredinidae > Tenthredo > Tenthredo livida. The sequence goes on from OZ023068.1 coordinate 11,344,985, forward strand.
GCAAAAAACTTCACACTAGTCCGAGAATCAACATTTTTGCACAATTAAAGAAAAGTACTATTCCTTGCAACTCACCCCTTTGACAGCAAACTTTGGGAAATTTTGTCCCATATTGCGAGATTTTTGACGCATGGATCTGTAAACGAGGCCTTATGCTTTTCGTAGAGTGCGATGAGTTCTTCGGTCTCTCTGATGCCCCATGTGCCTATGAATTGAAGCTTTCGTATCAATATACCCAGGCCACATTGGTATTTCCTTGCGAATCATAATTCTTTTAAAAATATAGACAAGTTATAATTGTACCTTTGGCAACAGCAACACGGGATTGATTCGCCATATTTCTTCTAGCAGTGTTCCGGTCGGGTAACGTTGATTCTTGTTTGTTTAACTCTGAACTCTGATCGTTTAAAATTTGTAGGTCTAAGTATTCTTCAAGATAATCTGTATCTTCATCATCCCTCAATAAGTCCTTCATTGTACCTGGAGGAAATTCATCAATTTTTTAACTGAATAATATAATACTACACCAGGCTCCAGGAGACCATTATGCCACAGAGCCAGTCTTCAAGAATGCCTTTTTTTTATACCTCCACGGGCGACGCATAGCTCTGAAAGTCTAAGAGCTAGAACAAAATAATTATTTTTCACTTAATCTATACGTCATTATCTAAAGAAGTACACAGCCGCTTTTTGATTGAATGCAAACTTTTTTAATCATAAATAATTTACTGCAAATTTTTTTGCCAAAAAATGTTTTTTTTTTTAAACTTGTGCCATTTTCACAAAAATTGATTTGAAAAAAAAACCCATGTACTTCTCTAGCCAATGACGTATATATTGGGAGAAAAATAATTTATTGGTTCTAGCTCTTATACTTTTTGGGCTATGCGTCCGCTCGTGGAGGTATAAATACGCCTTGGTACGCACCGAGGCGTACAAGAGCATTTGGGTACCCAAAAATGTGACGTGGAGTCGAGTTTTCCGCAAACAGGTCAAAAAATATTTTTTGTATCACGGGCGTGAAGTATCGGACCCTCGTGTAATGGCGCAGCTTGGCTACATACTATTACGCGAATTGCGAAAAGCCAAAGAAATAAAAATCGCGTAGCTCTCCGGCCGGCGTGCGATCACCACTCGGCACATGAGACTCCATTTTACGTTAAATATACATTTATGCCAATTTTGATAACAATTTAATTATAAAAAAAAATTATTTATTCTCACCTATTTCCCAACCGTGGTCGTCTTTGTTTGCTGCCATGTTGAGATGTGATTCATTTGGATTCATTGTTGAGTGCGAACCATGCGGGACGCCTTGCAACCATACACCGCGTGCTAGTTTTACCAACACCTTGGAAATAAACACAAATCACTACCAACTTGACAACCGACCCTGTCGAAAAGCTTCCTCGGCCTTTCTGCTCGCGAGCAGAAAGCAGTTCAGGGAAATGCCTAGGAAGCTTTTCGACAGGCCCGGTTGTCAAGTTGGTAGTCATTTGTGTTTATTTCCAAGGTGTTGGTAAAACTAGCATGTGGTGCATGGTTGCAAGGCGTCCCGCATGGTTCGCACTCAAAGGAATGAATGAATCCAAATGAATCACATCTCAACATGGCAGCAAACAAGAACGCCCACGCTTGGGAAATAGGTTAGAATAAATAGAAAAATAAAAGATAAAAAATAAATAAATAATATGCTTTTGTACGCCTCGGTGAATTAGCATTTCTGATCGAGTATCTGTATAGTACACCATTCCACTTGTGTATCACGGCCTTGTTACGTGAACTACTAAATTAAAAAAAAAAAAATACTGTTCAGACATGGCAAAAGAGGCTTACAATCGACATTTATGTCAGCGTGGTCAAGAAAAGTTTCGTGCATTTGATCTCAACAAATTTTCGCATATTGGTCTCCTGGAGCCTGGTGTAGTATTATACAGTTAAAAAAATGATGAATTCCCTTCAGGTACAATGGAACACTATTTTTTGGTACCCGTGTCCGTAAAGTGGTAATTTACGGACTATTTTGAGTCCCTAAAATCAAACTTTACGGACTCAGAGCATTCCATAAAGTACGTACTTTACGGACATGGGTACCAAAATAGTGGTTTTCGGTCCTAGGCCCTAAAGTCGGACTTTACGGACCGAGTGGGGATTGTGCGTCCGAGGACCGGCGCATTTCATGGTGTTTGAACTCTCTAACATTGAATCCCACCAGATCAGCAGAGATTAATCTTTGCAGGAAAACAGCTACAGTACGGTCGCACTCTTTTAGACTACAACATTCAGAAAGAATCCTCTCTTCACTTGATTCTTCGTCAAGCTGATTGTATATACAGCCTGAGTCTTCCCTGGTATCGAATGAGCGAGGGGCCGATCAGCACAAAGGCTCCGCCTTTTTATATTCATACTTATCATCGTCGCATGTATCAGGAAAACCCACTTTCATTTTCACGCACCGTCAAAACTGATGATCTTCTCTAGATTTCTACCTGTTTAAGTTTATCATATACATTTACATCTAAATATTTTCTATAGATCCCTAGCTATCGAACATCTAGATATTCAATCTTGTTCAGATTCTTAGCTTTTGAAGATATAGATATTTAATCTTGTTCAAATTCCTAGCTGTTAAAGTTTATTTGAAATAAAGAAAGCATTATCCGCAAAGCTATGTCACAATGTTTTATTCTTTAGTGAAAATTGTTCCACAAATAATTAACGAGGTTTTCCCTTTGTTCCAGAGCAATTCCGTCATCTACCTGCTGGTCCATTATATTTAGGATTGGTTCATCCCTGATTCTATCACGAATCAGGTCTGCAATTTCTTCGTCGTGTATTAAGCAAATATTGTGCATGACACAACACGCAATTATAGTGCGTACTGAATTTTCGATACGTGCCATATCTAGTTCTCGGAGACGTCTGAATCGACCTTTCAGCAAAGCAAACGCTCTCTCAATCACCTGCCTGACAGATGATAGCTTACGATTGTAAAAAATTTGTCGTTCGTTAAGGTTGCCTCTGTTTTTGAAAGGTGTCATAATCCACGACTTTAATGGATAAGCAGAATCTCTCAAAAAGTAATATCCATTGGAGCATATAATAGGGCCAAGAGGGTAAAGATCTGACGTCCTCAATACTCTGGCATCGTGAACGCTACCGGGCCACCTAACATCAACGTCCGTGAAAAATAATTGTGCATCACAAACTCCCTGTAGAATGAGTGAAGGAAACTTCTTGCGATTGAAATAGATTGGAGCATTATGACGAGGTGCTTTGATTCGAACGTGGCATCCATCGATTGCACCAAGAACCTGTGGGATTCCACTTCGCCTTTCGAAAATAGATGCTTGAACGGCACGCTCTGCCTCAGTGGCTGGATGCTTGATGACATTTACGCAAATATCCGATAATAGTACCTGAACAACGTCCTTCAAACATGTATACACTGTCGATTTGGCGACACCAAAACGTTCACCGATGCTTCTATAGCTTTCTGGTGTCGCCAAAGTCCACACCGATATTAGAATCGATTTGTAAGCACCGACTGCAGGTCTTCCACTATCAGTACTATTAAAAACTTCAGCCCCCCCTATTCTCTGATGGAGCGCTTCGAATGCTGTTCTCGACATACGAAAATTTTCTCTGAATTGTCTGTCGCTGAATTGTGGTACAATTATCTCCACGTAGTTTGTGATGCGGACTCCCTCTTCTTGTAAACTATGAATATTGTTATGAATGAAACATCTTATTATGCATATAGGTATATATATTAGGGCGGTTCAAAAAAACGCTACAATTTTTCCCAGTATTGCTCATTGATATTTGTATTCCTGTTCATATAAAAATGGCTCTCGCACTGCCGCATCGATGTTGAAATTTCGTGAAAATGCAGGTTTTTGGGAGTTTCAAAGTTCAGATATCAAGGCACTCTTCAAGGTTCTCGATCGTCTCAAGATGTAAAGAAATTCCCTTAAAGCAGAGATCTGGTGGATGATATTTGGTACTGCCGCATTGATATCGAAATTTGAAAAACCATGAAATTAAGTTGGTTAATAATTAATATGCGCAGCAGCTGATTGAATCTCTTGTTGAAATTGTGGTTGAAAATGCTCAGCAGCTCATTGAATCCCTTTTTACCACAATTTCAACGAGGGAAAGAGTACGAAAATTTAATTACCTCGATAAAAATGTCTGAATTATTCCAGCCGGTAAATTTTTAACAGATTCAACCAATTGGAAATAAACAATTCCTCTATTTTTTAAAAACGACAGAACGGTAATCACTATCCCTATCAATTGAAAGATCTTCATGTTTCTCATCCGCTGTTCTATCAATTCGTCCATTTTATTACTTCTCTTTCAAACTCTTGAGGGTTATCAGTTTTTATCAACAAATCACGCGCCGTCAGCTGTCGAAAAAAAGATCTAAAGGTGTTGGCTTTGCGGTTTTCCTCATATTTCGGAAAACGGCAGTTTTATTTGCCCTTCAAACTTCCCACTCTTTCGCTTAAGGCCGTTTTATTTGCCTTTAAAACTTCCCGCACTTTTGCTTCCAAGTTTCGCTTCCGGAAGCTGCTGGAAGTGGCAAATAAAACGCACCCATTACAGAGCCTCTTTGAATTATTAAAAAAAAATTCGAATCGTAAGGAATATCCAACAGGTCGCCCGAAAAAACTGGCCCAGTTGACAAAGAATGCTTCATATCCTCACTATGTAATTCGTAGAAATTCAGTCCTCGTGTAATTACATTTGCAAGCAAAATCCTGCTCGTGTACATAATTGTGGACATAAAAGTTATATTGCCTAACTACCTTTGCTTCGTTAGACTGATGAGGATATATATGTGTTCAATATTTACACCAGCGTTCAGAAAAGACAAACGGCATTCGCTGCGCAGCACGAGCATACGGCAGAGGTCGGTTTACAGGTTGAATCGAACTCTTGGTCCGGAGAAGGGCTCCGAGATGAGTCGCTTTCAGATCGATCCGAAAATAACTCTACCGATTCTTTGCGCGAAGAAGATAAAGCAATCGAAGGCCGTCGTATCGTTGATGTAACTTACATGCTGGAGCAGATCCATCATAAATTCGATAACCATGATCCGCTTTTGGTTTGTACGTTTCGAGAGATGATACAAACGAAATCGCTACGCCATGGTTTGCAAACGCAAATCTTCTTCCGGTGCCAGGTGTGCGATTTCGAGGACAGTATCTGGACCGATCGCAAGGATGGAGACGCGATGGATATTAATCGAAGTGCTGTCGCGGGGACTATCGCTACGGGAATAGGAGTCGCACAGATGGAACAACTCTTTGCTTCCATGAGTATTCCCTGCATGACTAAGAGGACATATGGAAAATACAACAGCGAGACGACTGCGGCGTTTGAGAAGGCGGCTGTGACTGAAATGCTGCAGGCCGGCGAGATCGCTAAGAAACTGGCACTTGAAAGAGGGGATTTCATCATACACGACGGCATGAAAATTCCCTTTATCACCGTGGTAGCCGATTGCGGTTGGATGTAACGGTCGTACAAAACAGGTAAGTATGATTCTCTGTCTGGTGTTGGTGCGATCGTGGACTATCATACACAGAAAGTGATCTTCATCGGCGTCCGCAATAAATTTTGCTATATTTGTGAACGGGCCGCACGGCAAGACGTTACACCTAAAGATCACGTCTGTTTTAAAAATTGGGGCCGTGACCAAGCATCCACAGGGATGGAGAGCGACGCGCTATTGGAAGGTTTCAAGACGAGCATTGAAACCCACGGACTGATATACAAAACTTTAATAGCAGACGGTGACAGTAATGTTTACAAATCAATTGTAGACAACGACCCGTATTCAAAGTACGGCATACGTGTTGAAAAAAAGGAATGCGTCAACCACTTGCTGCGCAACTTGGCAAAAAAAATCAGAGACGTAGCCAAGACAAAAGGGCGAAAAATTGCCAAGCAGAAGAAATTGGTAAACGGCAGCGTACTGAAATTCAGGAATGCAATTGAAGCGGCAATAGTGCATCGCCAATTGCATATACAAGATGATCCCGCAGGTAGTACCATGGTTGAGCTCCTGAAAAACGACGTCCTAAACTCACCATGTCACGTTTTCGGTGATCATAGGAAATGCCGTGAACTTAACAGTTTTTGTCATGAGGAGACTACTGAAAAGGGAATCAACGACGTCAGAGACCTAAAAACCGCAGTACTTCTTGTGCAGCTGGACGAGGCCATAACATATTTAAGCTTGAACACCGAAAGCTTATTGTATCGCGCTACCAATAATATTACAAAATCGTTCAATGCCTTAGTGTGCAAAGCGATCGGTGGGAAAAGGATCAACTTTGGCCAGAGGGGATCGTTTCAAGCAAGATGTGCTGGCGCTGTTCTGCAACACAATACCCAGAACATCCTAACGGAGCTACACAGAAGTGAGAAAAAACAGCCATCGAGCATTGCAACTGACATAGAGGCCCGGCGCCAGCGTCAAGTACGCTACAATGCGACAATAAAGAAATCTAGAAAAGAATCACGGGCACTTTCTTGTCATAAAAACAACGAACGCCGAGGACAGGATAAAAACTATGGCCCAAATGCAGCGAGGCCCGATTTGCCTGATAACGTGTACGACGATCTCGCAGAACTACATCAAGGCCGGCTGTTGGACTATCAGAAGAATCGTGCCGAACTCGAAGTCAATACAAGAAGGCAGGCCGACAATGCACTGTGGCAAACCGTGCGAAGGAAGATTTTGACAGCTTCGAACTTCGGTAGAGTCTGTCGAACGAGGGAGGATACTTCGTGTTCTGTTGCAGTGCAGTCCCTACTGTACCCATCCGTCAGCAGTACAGCTAGTATGGTATGGGGTCGGTCGAAAGAATCCGAGGCCATCGAAGAACTGCAGAAGAAATTAGCGGCTGATGGAATTCCTGTTGCTATTAAGACGTGTGGATTATTCATTCATCCAGAGCTGGAATTTTTGGGAGCCAGTCCGGATGGTATAATCGACGATGCCACTATCGTTGAGATGAAATGTCCTCAAACTGCACGAGCCCACAACCCAGAAAATGCGATTGAACAAGGTGTCACAGCGATACCCTACTGAAAATTGCGGGATGAGATCTGATATCAGATCTCAGATAAGATGTGATGTGAGCTTATATGAGAACTGATATCAACTCACTTCAGATCTTACCTGCAGCTCACATGAGATTCTGGTAACGAAATTGAACTGGGTTTTCATTCCAGATCCCATATAAGTCTCATGTCAGATATCTTGTCAGATTTTCTGTAAAACTGAAAACGTTTGTAGAAAAAAAAAATTCCCGTGTAGCAAGACTTGAACTCAGGACCTTCGGTTTCGTAGGCTCTTACCTTACCACTGCACCACGACACTGCTTACTAAATAATGAATTTTTCATGTATATTTTGAGTTACTAGTAACATTAACTTAAGTTATTTTCAGGTAATAGTCATAGTAACTTAATATATATGCGAAAAAATCCTTCCCTTGTAAGCAGTGTCGTGGTGCAGTGGAAAGGTAAGAGCCTACGAAACCGAAGGTCCTGAGTTCAAGTCTTGCTACACGGGAATTTTTTTTTTTCTACAAACGTTTTCAGTTTTACAGGAAATCTGACAAGAGATCTGACATGAGACTCATATGGGATCTGGAATGAAAACCCAGTTCAATTTCGTTACCAGAATCTCATGTGAGCTGCAGGTGAGATCTGAAGTGAGCTGATATCAGTTCTCATATAAGCTCACATCACATCTTATCTGAGATCTGATATCAGATCTCATCCCGCGATTTTCAGTAGGGTACCCAATTACTTTGACACGAATGATCCAATGAAGATGAACACATCTCATCACTATTACTACAAGGTACAGGGGCAGTTGCATATAACGCGCGCCGATACATGCTACTTCGCAGTATGGACGCCACACGGCCTTAAGTACGTCACAGTATCACGGGATGATGAATTCTGGAGGAACCGAATGCAACCCTATCTAACTCGATTTTACAAAGAGTGCATGCTGCCGGAAATCATAGACCCACGGTACATTCGCAGAATGCCCATCCGCCAACCCAAATATATTCTGGAAGCTCAGCAACGAAAGAACCAGCGGGCTCTTCAGGAATCGGAAGCTGCAAGAAGCACGCGGCGTCCAAGAGCGATAAAAGCAGCTAGGAAAGTTGACGAGGACGGTTCACTTCGCCAAGTGCTTAGCACAGACACCGCAAGCGAATCCCAAAATACGAGATCCGACCGAGTTAGAAAAGTTGCACCTTTGAGGCTCAGCAGAACTGATCCGAGTGATTCAGAGTCTTGGATCGCGACTACGACGGAGGAGGAATCCAATTTTCCTGAACAGGGACCCAGAGTGATGCCGACGGTACTAACCAAACGTACTTCCAGAAGAGGAGAGTCATGGTTCGAATCATCCTCAGATGAAGAAATTCATCGACCCTCGAAAAAATTACGAGTTCCGCCGATAAGAATAAGGAACCGCTACTCTGATCACGGAGATGATTGGGTTATATTACCCCAGGGCAAGCAACATTCGACGCCTTCGAATCAACAGTCACGTGGGATCGTGGCCGCCGCGCCCATTGAAGCTGCGAGGGAACACCACGCTGGGGTCGCATGGGTTGTTGCATCAGAAGAGCATGTCACCAACAGTCCTACCCAGGCGGAAATTGATGTTCTGGAATTGGTGAATAAAAACGTGGGAATTGACGAGATCAGAAGAGATGTGTTGTCAAAAAATTCACTGCTGAATGATACGTCGATTGATCAGTTTTTATCAGTAGTCAAGGAAACGTCCCAGTTTGACACGGCAACTTCGCTCTGGCTAACACATTCACGGTTCATCAAGCCTTCGCGGACATTGCAAGATATCCACATTATCGGTGGCAATGAATTCAGGTATTGGCGATGCTTTCATTTTGATGGAACCAACCTGTTTGTATATGACAGCCTAGGCTGTAAGGACTATGAATCATTAGTAGCAGAAGAAAAAAGGTTCATTTCCCTCCGCTACCCGAATCTGAAACGTGAAGATGTCGCTTTTCCAGCAGTTCAGAGACAGCCGGATAATTTCAGCTGTGGAGTATTCTCAGCAGCTTTTGGTACAACGGTAGCTTTGGGAGGAAACCCGTCTCATAATGTATACTCCACGGATGTAATGAAGCTTCGAAATCATCTGTTCAAAATAATACAGAGCAAAAAATTATCTGCCTTTCCAAGCGCGTAGTTCACAGCGCATCGGAACAGTTTACAAACTAAACAGATTTCCAATAATTGCGTGAAGAATTGTTCCGCGTTATGTTCCATTACTCGGATCTTTTAGTAAAACAGTTCGCAGCTCTTCGGACGTAGATCGAACAAGTCACAGTTCGCAGCTCTTCGGACGCGGATCGAACAAGTCACAGTTCGCAGCTCTTCGGACGCGGATCGAACAAGTGACAGATGACAGTTTGCTGCTCTTCGGACGCGGCTCGAACAAGTCACAGTTCGCAGCACTTCGGACGCGGATCGAACAAGTGACAGATAACAGTTCGCTGCTCTTCGGACGCGGGTCGAACAAGTCACAGTTCGCAGCTCTTCGGACGCGGATCGAACAGGTGACAGATAACAGTTCGCAGCACTTCGGACGCGGATCGAACAAGTGACAGATAACAGTTCGCTGCTCTTCGGACGCGGGTCGAACAAGTCACAGTTCGCAGCTCTTCGAACGCGGATCGAACAGGTGACAGATAACAGTTCGCAGCTCTTCGGACGCGGATCGAACAAGTGACAGATGACAGTTCGCTGCTCTTCGGACGCGGGTCGAACAAGTCACAGTTCGCAGCTCTTCGGACGCGGATCGAATCAGTCACAGTTCGCAGCTCTTTGGACGCGGATCGAACAAGTCACAGTTCGCAGCTCTTCGGACGCGGATCGAACAAGTGACAGATGACAGTTCGCTGCTCTTCGGACGCGGGTCGAACAAGCCACAGATGACAGTTCGCTGCTCTTCGGACGCGGATCGAACGACAAGTCAATTTGGGACCTCGCTCGCCGAGGTGACCGAAATGTTCGATATGAAGGACATCTTATGGGAGACATTGTCAATTAGTCTCCTCGTGGCGTTTCCTGGAAATACTCGTGATTACTTGAGTAGCCAATAATTGACGTTCAAGAATTGTGAGAACATGACATGTGAAAATTCGTAGTACCTTTTTTTGATGTTAATACAACTTGTGGGGCATAAAAATTTAAAATAATTCCCCTGTTTCTTATCCGTCATTCGGTGACTTACATCCTTTTAGTTTTAGTCTTTCAATTCTAAGAAATCAATACCTTTTTTCTCAATTTTAACAACAACTTTTGTTTTATATTTACACCGCTATGTATTACGAGTGATTTTTCTAATGGTGGTTGTGATGTAACGAAAAATTAGTAATACACTACCAGCAATATAGCTCTGTGCATTTTCATTGCTTGGGTAGAATAGTAATTTATTTTTCAAAGAATTTCGTTATTGTTAGATGTCATAATTTGCAGTGATCCAAGCTTTTTGTGATTATCAAACTCTTTTCCAATTTGTATATTTGTCTCACTCAGTATCAGTAATGCGTAGATACTATTCTAATTGATCTAATCGACGTACGATAATTGTGGGCAATCGATTCTAGATATTTTTGGCGTCGGTGCTTGCGAATCCGTCGATCATGGTTAGAATTCCTTGGTGGTCTTTTTTTTTTTTTTTTTTAATTTGTCTTTCAGATTTATCATGTCACAAATCACATATTAAACTACAAGATAAAATATTTCATATACAAAATTACGTGATAAAGTACTTGCTAGAATCGTTCATAACTTGCTAAAACTTAGTATTTAATTTATTAGGTAATTTATCATGTAATTTATTTTGTGATTTATTACATCATTTCTTACATACAGGGAAGATACGGGTATGGTTTCAACTCAGTCACAGCCAACTCAGCACATTCCAGGTTTTTCATCTGCATTTGTTCTCTGATTGAATTGATTTGCTTTCGGAAGACATTGATTCGAAAAAAAAAAAAAGTGGATGGTCAGCCTGCAATAAACAGACGAAAGACCTGAAGTGTGCCGAGTTGGCTGTGACTGAGTAGAAACCATACCCGTATCTTCCCTGTATAGTTTTTCAGTAGGGAATATTACGAACTTCGGACAATTCGTTTCGGCGGTAAGAAATTATCGCACAAACTAGGCTCAACAGCTGAGATCGTAAATAGATTCATGTGGCAGAGTCCGTATAAAATAATCAACAAAGAATCCACGAAAGCACCGTACCTTTTGCACTTGTTCTCGAAGCGTGTGTAATTGGGTGAAATAAATAAAAGAGACATGTAACGTGTATTTTTATGATTTTTTTGTATAATAATAACAGCTTAAATCATATATATATCTTTTTTTCATTAGTATTTTATTTATATTTATTTATATTTATATTTTATATTTTTACTTATATATCGCGTGACTAATGGCAAAAGCTCGTAAGCGACACTCATACGCCCTTCTGTAATTCTTAAAGGCAAAAGGGCGTATAATTTTTTTTTTTACGTCATTCGACTAGAAAACCGTTGAAACGGACGAAAACGTCGATATTGAAAACTGAAAAAAATTAAAAGCAAAAGGACGTAAACGCCGGAGATAGGCCCCTATCTGTTTGAAAAAATTAGAAAAACTAGTGCCAAAAGGGCGTATCCGCCAAAAATGTTCGAATTATTTTACAAACTTTAATTTTGGCCGATACGTCCTTTTGGCATTAAGTTCACGAAAAAAATCATGTCAACTAATGCCAGAAGGGCGTATTCGCCAAAAATGTCCAATTCTTGTTCAAACTTTAATTTTGGCCGATACGTCCTTTTGGCATTAAGTTCACGAAAAAAATCATGTCAGCTAATGCGAGAAGGGCGTATCCGCCGAAAATATCCAATAATGATGGTGGTGATGATGATGACAATAATAATAATAATAATAATGATATCAATGATGATGATCATAATAATACGTAGGTATACAGGGTGATTCAGTTTGACCGGGCCACTTTGACAGGGTGGATTCTTCAATGAATTCTGAGAGCAAAAGTCCTTTACCGAAAATCGTTGGACTTCTTATTTTCGTCGTCCAGGTCGTCCGCATCATAGCCTTCGTCGTCCAGGTCGTAACGTTCATAGTTTTCGACATCCAGGTCGTTAGCTTCGTAGTCTTCGTCGTCAAGGTCGTCCGCATCGTGGTTTTCATCGTCCAGGTCATAACGTTCGTAGTTTTCGGCGTCCAGATCGTGAGCTTCGTAGTCTTCGTTGTCCAGGTCGTTAGCCTCAGTTTTCGTAAAAAAGAAAAACAAAAGTTAACGACCCGGACGACGAAAACTAATCAGGTTACAGCCTTGACGACGAAAGCGATGAAGCGAACAACCTGGACGACGGAAACTATGAAGGTTACGACCTGGATGACGAGAACTACGATGCGGACGACCTGGACGACGAAAACTACGAAGCTAACGACGTGGAAGACGGAAACTATAAAGGTTACGAGCTCGATGACGAAAACTACGATGCGGACGACCTGGACGACGGAAATTACGAAGCCAGCGACCTGGATGATGGAAACTGGAGGTCGAACGGATTTTTGGTAAATGACTTTTGGTCTTATAATTTCGCGTGTCTAATGGTATAAGGTCGTATCCGCCAAAATAGCGATTTTGGTGGTAAAAGGTCGTATATTTTTTTTTTTTGCGGCGTTCACTGTGGAAGTACCCGAAACACATAGATTCATTGAAATTACATGAAACAATGAATAAAGGTAAAAGGTCGTATGTTTGGTGGATCCGACCTTTTACCACCAACTTATTTTCTTTTCCATCACATTTATTAATGGTATAAGGTCGTATCCACGATTTTTTATTTTATTTTCGGAAACGCTCCAAAAACTTCTGAAACGCAGAAATACATCAATATTTCAGAAAAGTTAGAAATTTTTTTATTTTCAAAAAAAAAAAATTGAAGACTAATGGTATAAGGTCGTATTCGCCATTTTTTTTGTTTTTTCGGAAACGCTCCAAAAACTGCTGAAACGCAAAAATACATCGATATTTCAGAAAAGTTGAAAATTTTTTTATTTTCAACAAAAAAATTCGACACCAATGGTATAAGGTCGTATTCGCCATTTTTTTTTTTTTTGAACAAAAAAATTTCCGACTTTTCTGAAATATCGATGTATTTTTGCGTTTCAGAAGTTTTTGGAGCGTTTTCAAAAAAAAAAAAAAAAATGGCGATTACGACCTTATACCATTTGTTTCGATTTTTTTTTTTCGAAAATAAAAAAATTTCTAACTTTTCTGAAATATCGATGTATTTTTGCGTTTCAGAAGTTTTTGGAGCATTTGCACTAAAAAACAGATTTTGCCTGATACGACCTTATACCGTTAGTTAACAAGATCTTTTCTCACAAATTTAGAGATGAAAGGGCATAACCACCAGTATTTATGACCTTTCACCGTTAATTGAATAATTTTTCAAATCCGTCTTTTTTGAACGCATTTTGCCATTTTCGGTGGAAATAGGGCAAAAAAAAAAGATATGCCCTTTTACTTTTATACGTGGTAAAAGGTCGTATATTGGCGCATACGTCCTTATACTGTTACACACGCGATTTATTGAAGAATTCACCCTGTCAAATTGGCCCGGTCAAGCTGAATCACCATGTTACGTATAAGTATAGTAACAACCATAATAATAATTACAATTTTGCTTATTTATCAAAGCTCATAATATTCATTCGTTCTCGTGGTTTTCAACGTTTTCGTGAAAACTTGACGAGTATACAAATATTCAAACTTGCCGCGCTTCAGAGTGAGGTACGTGAGCCGAGCCAAGTCGCATCTGCAGCCTATATCCGTGCATAAGCGCGGGAATCTGGAGCTGCACGTCCTCTCGTGCGCGCGGCAGTGTTATACCGCTACAATTCGACTGATTCTGAGAGCTTCTGCTTTGTGCTTGTTTTAAATATCAGTACCAGATATGGATTCCTGTAATTACTTGGATAAAAATACCATCATACCAGATTCTGATTCTGAATCGTCCCCACACAATTCAGGATCTTTTCGTGTTGAAAAATGCCGTGCCATCGGCAGTCCCTACGATGCTGGCGAAACTTCGTTCGAACCATTCACTTTACCGCTGCCGTGCTCTTCAAAAATTGTGGAAAACGCGGATTCAATCGAAAATCATTTTTCGGCCGCTTCAATTAGAGAACTATCACATAGCCTATCGTTTATGAGCCTTGACCGAAACGTTAATTCCATATCAAATGACGTTACTCAACAAAGCGGTAATTCTGAAACGTCAATTTTGCAAGCAATCACCAATCGACGCAAGCGTCGGAGGATTGCTGAACCTGCGGAGTGGAAAAAAATGAAAAAAAAATAGCTCGCAATCGTGGTATGCCATATACTGTGGGAGAAGATATAGTAAAGCCGGCAAAAAGACTAAAATCTCCGTGTTCGTGCGTGATGGGCTGTCGTTACAAAATTACGGAACGTCGACGACTACGTATATTCAATGGGTTCTGGGAGTTAGGCGACGTAAACCGACAGCGCGAATTTATTGGCAAGTTGATAATTTTGAAGAATGTTCAAAGACGTCGCACACAGCGTCGATCGCGGCGACAGTAAGTTTACTTGCTATTACTTGTATACTTAAAATGAGTATTTTTTGTCAAAATCAGCATGTTCCATACTTCCATCTCTCTGTAATTTGTACAGATTTTTTCTTGAAATATAGTTTAAGGTGATCGTTAAAAATTAAATTTGTCAGGCCCTCCCTAAAAAGTTTCTTTTTCGTGCACAAACATCAGGGAATTTTTTTTCGTTGGGAAAAAATAAAAATAGCACGTGCACGCAAGACGATGACATTTTTTTTCCAAGAATCTGCAGTTTTTTGGAAATAACTCACCAAATATGCAGATTTGATAAGAAACCTATAAAAAGAAATATAAAAATGTTATAATAATTTTTTTGTTGTATAAAATATCGTGTGCACCAAGGAGGCGAGGGTCTTTTACGCCTAGCGTATTTGCAATATTCGTCTTCGACTCGTCTACGACTCGTATTGCAAATTTACGCTCGGCGTTAAAAGACCTTCTTTGCCTCCTTGGTACACAATATACTATTCTTCAACAGCGGAGGGAAACCAGCGAGTTTTCATCCGCAAATGAGGATGGAAACCAGTCGATTGCCGGTCCTCGTTTGCGGATGGAAACTCGCTGATTCCGCTCCGCTGTTGAAGAAAATAGTATGTTCACCTCGGAAAAAACAGTCATTGGCACCTCGTATGAAGTTGAGAACACCTCGGCTTCGCCTCGGCTCTCACCTTCATACTCGGCGCGCAATCGACTGTTTTCTCGCTCGGTAAACAATATACTATTAAAATGAATTTCTCTTTTTTTTTTACTAATGGGTTTTTTGTCAAATGATCTGCATATTTTGTGAGATATTTACAAGAACTGCATAGATTCATAGATAAAAAAAACATTGACCGTCTTCTGGCACGTGTTATTTTCGTTTTTTTCACAAAAAAAAAATGTCTCGTGTTTTTCGAAATTCTCTCGGGCATGCATTACATTGAAAAAAGTAAAATTGCCTGTATGTGGGCAAAAAATATGTATGAGGTGTATCTGGAATATATATCTGATAAATGGATGAAACGTTCCATATGTCGGAGATATTTTTGAATATACTACTTCTTTTCCATGAGGGACTCACTTCAAAGAATATTTTTTTTTTGTATGCGTACATTTTGAGATATTTAGTCATAATTTGCGGCAAACTGGATAACAATATCAAATCTCGAATTATTATTCGTATAGCAGGACGCTGGAATATCGGTTGAAGCGAGGTGATAGGTTCATCAGGGTGTGCAAAAAATTCTTTCTAAACACACTAAGCATCTCGGAAAAAAAACTCCGAGTCGTTGTGGCAAAAACCATTCGAAGCAATACCGGGGCTCTATCGCCTGACAGACGTGGACGACACGCACCGGCGAATAAATTGTCGGAACAAGAGAAGGCTGATATCAGAAGGCACATTTCTGAACTTCCAAAGGTACCAGCTCATTGGTGTCGCCGAGATTCGTCGAAAACATACCTGGAACGAACCTTAAATCAGGAAGCTGTGTACCAGCTATACAAAGATTGGGCTACCGAGAATGCATTGCGAGTGGTATGCAAACCAGTCTACGTCAATGAGCTGAAATCATTGAACATTGCTTTTCACCAACCTAGAAAAGATCAATGTTGGTGCGCAAATTTTGATAAATTTTCCCCGGAAGACAAGATAGAGAAGCAAGAAGAGTATGACTTGCATATTCGAAGAAAGGAGGAGGCGCGAAAAGAAAAAATAAAAGATACGGAAGATGCGAATAATCGCGACATCGTGACCGCGACGTTTGATTTGGAGGCTATATTATACTCCCCATCAGTTGCAAACAAGCAATTGTTTTACAAAAGAAGACTGGCTACTTTTAATTTCACCATATATGACGCCCGTGAAAAACAAGGTATTTTTTATTCTCTTTGAATAAAATTGAACAGTTCTCCAATGAAATCTCAGATTGTTGTGTGACAGGATTCTAGTTTCTGCAATCGATAATATATATCGCGTGTCTAATGCTATAAAGTCGTATGCGCCAAAAAAGCGATTTTGGTGGGAAAGGGTTGTATATTTTTTTTCGCGGCGTTCACTCAAAACACATAGATTCATTGGAATTACTTAAAAAAACAAACAAAGGTAAAGGGTCGTATTTTTGGTGTATCCGCTCTTTTATCACCAACTTATTTTTTTCTTCATCACATTTATTAATGGTATAGGGTCGTATTCGCCATTTTTTTTCTTTGGAAACGCTCCAAAAGTTGTGAAACGCAACGATTCATCGATATTTCAGAAAAGTCGGGGATTTTTTCATTGAAAACAAAATTTCAGAACGACCTTGCCGTTAGTTTTGAATTTTTTTTCTTAGTACGAGCGCGGCTTGCAGAGTAAAAAATTTAGCTTGATGGCGCGAGAAATTTCACCGTCATAGGGGTTTGATTTCATTTTTTTTTTTCACAAATTCAAAATTCCACGTAAATTACTCCCGTTGTCGACTCTTACCAATTCCAATACCAAATGTTTCCTAACCCATTTGTGCTGTTGGCTCGATAGTTACAAATTTCCGGAAATTAGAGTAGTCGCGAATATTTTGAAGAATGTAGTGACTTAGAATGCCCCATATATATTAAATGTTCATCAGCATAATCATAAATATAAAATCATCGATAAAGATAAAACTTGGGTATTCAAATTTTATACTTTATTGCATGAAATATTGTCTTTGCCTTATATATTATGATATCAAAAGAAAATTTTTTTCGAAGGATATTGTTACATGTGGCCAGAGACTTCTGGAAACAAAGGCTCCCAAGAAGTTTCCACATGCTTGGAGAAATTTATAATCTACGAAGTATCGGCAGAAGTGAAAAAATTGAATTTCTTCGCCGATAATTGCGCCGGTAACTAGGACCATCATAATTTATTTTCATCCTCCGTATAAACGCTACGTCGATTCCTTTACCTAAATCACAACTAAATGATCTATACATTGACGGGATATTGGATGCGTATTCATTTCGTTCATAGTTGTAGGTGTTCATTTCGTAGGTCATAATAAAAATTCATTGGTGGTTACAATGTTGGGCAACGCGTTGCAAGCGCACCGATCACTGGAGGAGATCAATCTGAAATTTTTGGAATCCGGCCACACCTTCATGGAATGCGACACGATGCATTCGGTAATAGAACGCGCTGCCCGTAATCAGAACATCCTCGTTCCAGATGACTGGATAGATATTGCGCATCACGCAAAGAAGACGGGCAAGCAATATTCTGTGCATTCGATGAAGTTTGCGGACTTTCGGAATTTCAGAGAATTGAAAGAAAAGGTAAAATAAATAAGTTTTTATGTCTATACTACTCGAAGGACATACTCGACCGCCCTCACCCACGATTTCGAATAAAACCGTTGTACAGATCTTTCCGAAAACTCTACGATTCACTGACGGCAGTAAGCTCAAATGGCAATCGGCAAAATGGATCCAACTGCGCAAAGACCATAGAGAGTACGTATATAGAACATCGTTTTACTGGTTCAATACAACAAGGAACGAAATTTCTTCGATGAGAAATCACCCCTTATATTCAAAGCATTCCAAGACTTCATGAAATTCTGTCTCGAACAATTCCTATTTATATGATATCATATCAGACTGCACAGCTCCAAAGCAGTGACTTCCTATCTTGGGACATGATTTTCATGAAGTGGACGTATAAATCGAGATTTCGAATTTACGAAGAAATGCTTGTTACTACGATAGGTAATAGGGACCAATGTCGAGTTCAAGTTTCCTATACACATAGACTAATAGATAAACTTTTATTACTAGTGAATTTGTCGAGAATCGCTTGAAAAAGTTCAGACTTTATAATGTTTTAAATATTCCAAAAGTGGCTATTTACTTCGGAACTCACACCAAATTTCAGCCTATTATATTATCATTTAGAATGTCTGGAAAATGCAAATACCTATCAAACTAGGGCAATTTCGAATTATTCAATCAAGAAAGTGGAGGATAAAGGATCAAGTTCGAACTTGTACATTGTTTCCGCATCATTTCATACGTTCACCAAGCTTCTTAAGCTATACGAGAGCGAAAATTAGGAAAGTCCGTCATTCGTCCAAGAAGTTTCGCGAATGTTTGAGATCTGTGAGGAACCAAGGTGTGGAGATTTTTGTGACGATATCAAGTTGATCAAGCTACGAATAAACATTTTTTTCACTTTCATCTAGATCCATTTTTGTAAAAAATGAATATTGGGAGCCGTTTAAGGAAGTTGTTCTTCTGAGGCCATTTAAAGCTCGTCGTCCGAGCCCATTGTACGACAGTGCACTTCCGATTTCTAGGGCGAAGTACTGCGATTTAACATCACTGTGCCACGCTAAAATCATTCCGAGGAAATATCGATCATTCTACCAGAATTTACCAGTAGAAGACGGTGATTTTCCTATAAACTCTTCATAACAAAGACACAGAATTTGTTAATTATTCTCATTCATATTGTTTTCAATTTGTAGATGTCGATGACACAAACGTGCGGGATGGTCGGTTCTGAATCAATAGAAAACATGAGATGGAATATTTCCGATAGATATATGAAGTGATTCCGGGGAAGATGGCGATACGCGAGCGATGGCCAGCGTTAAAATTTCTTATATAAAAAAGTTCTTCACATAAACTAATTTTGTTACTTCAATAAATATAATGCTTCGCTATAGTGTTATAATACGTTTTTATTTTTGTAAGCAGACTATGTTGACGTTCCCGTAAGACAGAAACCTTGAGTTTTGGCGTATACGCCCTTCTGGCATTAGCTGACATGATGTGTTTCGTGAACTTAATGCCAAAAGGACGTATCGGCCAAAATTAAAGTTTGAACAAGAATTGGACATTTTTGGCGAATACGCCCTTCTGGCATTAGCTGACATGATTTTTTTCGTGAACTTAATGCCAAAAGGACGTATCGGCCAAAATTAAAGTTTGAACAAGAATTGGACATTTTTGGCGAATACGCCCTTCTGGCATTAGCTGACATTATTTTTTCCGTGAACTTAATGCCAAAAGGACGTATCGGCCAAAATTAAAGTTTGAAAAAGAATTGAACATTTTTGACGAATACGCCCCTCTGGCATTAGCTAACATCATTGGTTTCCTAAAATTAACGGCAAAAGGACGTATCGGCCAAAATTAAAGTTTGAAAAAGAATTGAACATTTTTGACGAATACGCCCCTCTGGCATTGTTGACCTGATTCTTTCCGTGAAGTTAATGTCAAAAGGGCTTATCGACCACAAATATTCAATTCTATGTTAAATTTTAATTTTGGTCGATACGTCCTTTTGGCATTAGTCCGAAAATTGGTTAATGGCAGAAGAGCGTATCGGGGGCGCTCACGCCCTTCTGCCTTCAAGTTTTTGGCTCGAAAAAAAACAGCAGCTTTTTTCGTTTTGACAGTTTTCTTATCGAATGGCGAAAAAAAAAATATATATACGCCCTTTTGCCACTTAAATCGCCCTTTTCGTCGCTTACGACCTTTTGCCATTAGTCACGCGATATATTAGGGTGGCCCAAAAAAAAAGAATATTTTTTTTTCGAGTCTCCTACTAAAATATGTTAGTTTATCATGTTCGAGGAGCCCCCTCCAAAGCACAGCTCGAAAAAAAATTTTTAAGAGGTCGCTCAAAATTTTCGAAAATTGCAAAAATCGTCGAAAATCGATTTCTAATTCTGTTATTTTTTGTTTTCTCGTTATTTCACTATTTTCTACTATAAAAATGATTAGGATCCCTTAATTTTCGAATCGATATTTTGATATTTGAAGGTCGCTCTAGATTTTTTCAGCCTTTCAAGTAGAGTACCTTAGACCTTTTCGAGCGACTTCCGAATATGAATATTAACCTTTTTATTTTTTATTTTTGTCTCGAAATTTTGTTTTGCATCTCTCTAGCCTTATTTCTATTCTTTAGTATTTCAGCTTCAAGAAAAAAAAAAAAAGGTCGTTAATATTCATGTTCAGAAGTCGCTCGAAAAAGTCTAAGGTACTCTACTTGGAAACTTAAAAAAAATCTTGAGCGACCTTTAAATATCAGAATATCGACTCCAAAATTGAGGGATCCTTATTATTTTTATAGTAGACAATAGTGGAATAACGAGACAACAAAAAATAAAAGAATAAAAAATCGATTTTGGCAATTTTTGACAATTTTGAGGGACGTCTTACAATTTTTTTTTTAGCTGCGCTTTGGAGGGGGCTCTCAAAACATGATAAACTAACATATTTTCGTAACAGCCTCGAAAAAAAAATATTCTTTTTTTTTGGGCCACCCTAATATATATATTATTCGATTTTAGCTTAATGAAAACTTATAAAATATTTGCCGCCCCCCTTCCCGCCGCCCCCCTTCCCGCCGCCCCCTTCCCGCCGCCCCCCTTCCCGCCACCACCTCCTTTTCCGCCACCTCCTTTCCCGCCACCATTCTTCCCGCCACCTCCTTTCCCGCCACCATCCTTTTCGCCACCATCCTTTCCGCCGCCTCCCTCCTTGGTGTCACCCTCCTTGGTGGCACCAGCCCTGCTGCCACCCTCCTTGGTGGCACCAGCCCTGCTGCCGCCCGCCCTGCTGCCACCCGCCCTGCTGCCACCGTCCGTGCTTTCACCGTCTTCCCCGCCACCATCTGAGCCAGTCCTGCCGTCGAGCAGGTCGGACCAGCGCCGCCGATTCGACCACCTGTATCTAAAACAGATGTAGTTTTCAACAACTATAGTTTAGCAATTTTTGAAAAACAAAAGCACTGAAATACCTCTCGACAAACCCTTTTTTTTTAACGAGAAACCTATTTCTTGGCATAGAGCGCGGTTATTTGGAAATATTTTCGAACTGTCATATGCAGGATGATGATTTTACAATAACAAATTGAAATCTTTGCATCGACAGTGAAATCTCTAGCAGACGCTACACCTACTTACATAAAGGTTTGTAAATGATATGCTGTTTTTGCGAAATGTAATTGTTGAGAATAATGGTTCTTCAGAGTGAACAGTACTATAGGGAGATTAAGATCTCTCTCGAAAAATATAAAAAATGGGCTAAAGTTTCTGCGGTGCATCAATCGAACAATTTGAGCAGGGCTCATTTGATGGTAAAAATACGAGCCCGATCGAATTATTGTTCTTGCGCAGACTTTAATATCGTGTCAAGAAGAATTCGATCGGACTCGGATTCTGGCCGTGAAAATGTAGCCGTAAAAAATTCTGTCATGTTGATCCACTGCCGTGTATGTGATAATAAATTTGATCGCAAAGTAATTTTATACTCACGTCTCGTTGCGATCCTGTCGCTTACGTGACAGCGTCCGCCCCCCGCTACGGCTGCTCGTCGGTGATTTCTAGTGTAAACAATGTAAGGATGAAATCTCAAAAAACACTTTGCAAACGTTTATTATAAAAATGTAGGGGAGAGCGCGGCAAAGAGGCTAGCGGGACAAAGCGGGCACTTCGGCCAAATTATCGAAATGAAATTGAAAAAATAATTCCTTTGGGAAACAATTTTGATTGAAAAAACGAAAGATCGAAAATTGTCCAAGAATTTTTTTTTTACGAGGTGCTCCCTCTGCCCCGCTGCCCTTCTTGCCATGCTTTTCCCTACTACTTTGATCAGAGGGCCTAATTCGCGGATAAACTGAAATTACCAACACGGAAGAAGTCACTAGCGACGGAAGACCGGTGGATACAACTACCCCAATGATATATTGATAATCTAAGTGATGGAGTTGAATCGAATCGACAATGGCTAAGGATAATAGCATAAAAATTTGAAAATATTTGATACAGAAAACTGCGTCCAGAAAAAATATGGATTGTTAGCAATAATATCTTTCTGTTACGTAATATTGTTACGAATCTATATTATCCCATTACTCAATTACACACGGAGAAACTTTTCCTAGGAAAGATTACATTACTTGTGAGTAACGTTGTGATTCACCCGCATTTTCGGCAATATTACCAGCGAGTACATGGTACACTTTGTTGCCGAAAACTACCGAAATATCCCAGATCCGACTACAAAGTTTACCATATTCGCTGGTGATATTGCCGAAAACGCGGGTATATCCCAACGTTACTCACAGGTATTGTAATCTTTCCTAGAAAAAGTTTCTCAGTACATGCATGCGTTGACAATAAGATAAGTTTTGAAACCATTGATATGAACGAAGAATGTTATGTGGATTATCATTTTTTGCGCATACTAGGGCCTGGGAAATTCGGTACAACATTATGTAAGTACCTGACTACTTGAGCCGCTTTTTCCCTCTGTCCCTCGCTCTTCATTTTTCCTCTTCCTACTTTCCAGCTCTTTATCCCGCTTTTCTTTTTCTATCATTTCATTAATTTCTTCCGACCATCTCTCTTTCCTCACTCTCTCATGCTCCTGTTTTTCCAACTTCTCCATATCCTTCAATTGTTCCTCCAATATCCTCCGGTCCCTCTTCTCTTCGTCTTTTCTCAAGCTTTCCTTCCCCTCTGCCTGAAACTTTTCTTTCTCTCTCCTCAAATCCTCTCTTTCCCGATTTACCTCCTCCCTGACGCTTAAAATCGCGGCCAGGTATTCATCGGCCTCCTGCCGGGCCTTCCTGAGTGCGGCTAACTCCTCCCGAACTTCCTCTGCTGACATGATCTGTTCAAGACACAAATAATACAGCGAATGATTTTGCTATCGACCAAAACATAAATAGGTGAATACACACAATGGAATAGACGTGATGAATACATAATCGAACTCAGAATAAGAGTGAAGGTAAATTAGAATAGAATAAGAAGCGCGCCGGAGCCCACCAATTAGCTACTTACCGCAACGTAGGTTTCTGAACGACTGAGGCAGTGATAGAAGAAGCTGATGCATGTCAACTGCACAGAAAACAAAATCTTGTTGCCGCGACGCCGAGGGTATCCGCGAGCAGAAAACCGTAGCCCGGCGATTTGTCGCCTGGGACTGTCGAAAACGCACGTGAATACGAAAATTGTTATCCCAACAAAATGCTCAAACACACATGTTCTGTCGATAATGATTTATAGAGAAGATTGTCTATTCGTATCGTTATATGTGAAAAAAGAAACGCAGAAAATGCTGACGGTGATGATTTTCGAGCATACAGTTTTCTCTTTGAAATGCATTTTTACTATTAAATTTTCAGCCTAACCGTCATCAAGTTATTCGTTATTGCAAATACGAATGAAAAGTATGTGATTTCACAGGATTTTATATAACAACATGAATACTTGTAACATAATGATTTTACGCGTGATTGAGGTATCTGATTCAAGAAGGGGACATATTTTTATTTCGTTCCGCAGGGGTTTTGTCACTTCAACTCGCTCTGTATTACCCAATTTTTTGAATTTTTGAACAAAATTTGCAGCAATCGTATATCATAGTGTTTCACGATTGGCTACAGGAGGAAAAAGTTAATATTGTTTTTCACAAAAAAGTTATTGATTAGTTTCCGAGACATTGCAGGAATCAGCTGTGCATATCTTCGAGCGTTTCGGAAGTCGAACGAATTTCGAGCGACCGAAAACTTCCAGTGGGAAAGTTGTTCGTCCAGGTACAAATAAGTTTTCTGGAAAGTTTCACTTCGATCGAATGAATGGTTAAAAAATTGTCAATGTTTTATTTCACCACCGCCTGGCCGCCGCGCGCGTAGGTTACAGCGAGAGTATATTGGCGCAGCGACTCGCAGCAGTTGGCCTAAGATGAAAAGTAATCGAGACTCTGTGGATATACAAAATCATGGTTTATTGTTCATGGTTTTTTTTTTTTTTTTTCAAACTAAAGCAAAGATATCAATTTATGTATTCTTCAAAAATAACCTGTCATTTTTGACAATTTCGTAACCCTACTGAAAAAGATTTTGTAAAAGATTACGTGAAAAAGTACCTGATAAATTACACAATCAATTCTAAAAAGTTATTACCGGATTCCACTTGCAATTTATAATACAACTTATTGTGCAAATTATCACGTAATTTATCATCAATTGATGAATCGTGATAGAAAAAAAAAAAAAATTTGCATGGGGAATCGAACACTGGACCTCTCGTGTCGTAGACTCTTACGCTGATTGAAGATATTGGACGTATATGTAACTCGAGCAAAGATTGACGAAAATCATTTTTTCACGAATATTTTTGTTCACTATTACTGATTGTTATAATAATAAACTTTATTTTATTTAATTTTTGGAATAAATTTTCAATTGTTTGCTAATAATAATCAGTAAAAAATGATCAATTACTAATTTAAAAAAAAAAAAAACGCTAAAAGTCACAATTATCTACCAAATACCAACATCTATCAATAGATCGACGATCAATTACTAATTTTTTGAGAAGTCAACAATCAAGCAAAATTAATGACTCATTTTTCTAGAAATTGGATAATAATTATTCGATGATCGATTACTAATTTTTTGAAAAATAAAAAATCAGGTAGAATTGAATTACTATAATTTTTGCGGAAATTAATAATTAGTCAATAAGCAAATACTAATTTTGTGCGGAATAAAAAATCCGGCCAAGTTCAGTTGCTAATTTTCAGACGAATCATTAATTTCCACAAAAATTATAGTAATTCAACTCGGCCTGATTTTTGATTTTTGAAAAAATTAGTAATCGATTATCGAATAATTACTATCCAATTTTCAGAAAAATAGGTAATTAATTTTGCTTGATGGTTTATTTCTCAAAAAATTAGTAATTCATTGTCGATCTATTGAGAGATATTGGTATTTGGCAGATGATTGTGACTTATTGCGAATTGTTTTGAAAATTAGTAATTGATCATTTTTGACCGATTATTATGAGCAAAAAATTAAAAATTAATTCTCATCCAATTGTTTATTATTATAACAATTAGAAATTGCGTAACAAATAATTCATCCCTAAAATAATCAGTAATAGTGAACGAAAATATTCGTGAAAAAATGATTATCGCCAATCTTTGCTCAATATACATTGTAACATTGCATGTTACGACAGGCTCCTCACTAGGGTGGGCCGAAAATCCGCTTTTTCCGAAATGAGATCATTAATACCGAAAATACTATTCTTGGCAATATCAAAAAAATGTGTGCGAAAGGAAAAGATTTTAGGTCGTCATCTCAAGGTCGCCAAAGTGCGTCGAAGTTCAAAATGATGAAAATATTTTGTTTTTTACATATTTTATAAGGAAATTCAATCCTCTACAAAAAAAGTCCTTTGGTTGAACTATGTCAATGCAATAGTTTCTGAGATATTTGGAATTTTTGCTGAAAATTGTCATTTTGCTCGATATCTTTTTCTCTCGATATGAGTCAATTTTTAATTTTTTTTTTCTTTTGATGAGAAATGCAATCCTCTACAGAAAGAGTCCTCAAGTCGTACTGTATAAATATCATAGTTTTTGAGATAATCGCAGGTTTGGCTGAAAATAGTGATTTCTGCAACAAAGATTGGTTTTATAGTCAAAATTATAAACGCAGAGCATGTAGGGGAACCCGAGGCAAAACGGGCACCAAATCAAAAAAAGTCATGTGGTCGGAAATGATTTTTTATAAAATATGGCGACGTATTTTGGATAAATAATGACACAAAAAAAATGATTTCTATTTCATTCTATTTTATTTATTTTTTTCATTTTTTTTTTATTTTGCCTCGGGTTCCCCTATATGCTATGCGTTTATAATTTTGACTATAAAACCAATCTTTGTTGCAAAAATCACTATTTTCAGCCGAACCTGCGATTATCTAAAAAACTATGATATTTATACAGTACGACTTGAGGACTCTTTCTATAGAGGATTGCATTTCCTATCAAAAGAAAAAGAAATGAGAAATTTACTTATATTGAAAGCAAAAAATATCGAGCAAAATGACAAATTTCAGCAAAAGTTCCAAATATCTCAGAAACTATTGCATTGACATAGTTCAACCTGAGGACTTTTTTTTGTAGAGGATTGAATTTCCTTTCAAAATATGTGAAAACCAAAATATTTTCATCACTTTGAACTTTGACGCACTTTGGCGACCTTGAGATGACGACCTAAAATATTTTCCTTTCGCACACATTTTTTTGATATTGCCAAGAATAATATTTTCGGTATTAATGATGTCATTCCAAAAAAAGCGGATTTTCGGCCCACCCTACTCCTCACCCCTTAAACGACCTTAGCGGAGTGGATGAAGATGAGAAAATGAATAAGTAGACCCCGAGGTCCGACAGAATTTCCGAGAGGCGACCGTGACCGACTAAAGACTGTTAAACATATTATTTATTCTTTTGTTTTGTTTTACGACTTTTCTCTAATATGTGGGAGACGAGGCCCAGCCGACGGCTAAGAGACTGTGACACAGACCCACCACTACCGACACAAAACGTTCCAGTATCGACTGTTTGGATCCTACTCGACGAACGCCACCCAAAAGCTTCGGAGGATAGTAGTGGCCATGCTACCTCCTGCTATTAATCTAGAGGACACGGGGGAGATCGGTGGTGGAAGAGATTCCCGCCACCAAGAAGAGCCTACAACCCGTGAGCCTCCGACGTAGCGAGGTAAAATCATCGTGGCGAACTTTGAATTACGCGCGTGGCGACCCCCGGTCGCCATACTTAAGGGATCCTTCGGTCGATACAAAAATCGATATTTAGCCGTAACACGAGGGCGCTGATTACCGGCGCCATGCGGTCTAGTCACTCTGCGTTAGACTAGCGTCCGTGACACTTGTGTGTTGGCGTATTGGCAACTGTTTATCGTAAAAGTATCTTCTTGCATTTTAGCCCCGTGGGCCGTTTAGTTTTTTTTTGTTATTGTCTGAGTGATTGTGAGGAGTGTGGAGGATTGCCTTCGAGGGTACTCTCGTTAGCCAGGGCCATGGATTGTGGCCGCGAAAAGCTTTCTTTCCTCAGGTGACTGGAAGACGGTAAGCGTTAGCCATTCTCACCCATGTTAATTTGAATTCGGCAACGGCCGTCAGCCATATTGCCTTTGAGCAGCCACGAGGCTAGATAATTTTTGGAATCGAATTAAACCGATTTCCGAGAGGTAGGCCGTCACCAGTGTCCCCGTGTATTAGAGAATATCGTTCGAGTCAATATTTGGTAGAGAAATATCGAGTATTGTATGGTTTATTAAGTTCGGGTGTGCTACCTGTCGCACACGAGTGCGACAGAGATAGTCCTAGTCAGTCACTGTCGCTCTCTCTTCCTCCTGTAGGGAGAGACACAGCTAGTTAGTGTTTAGATTTCGAGTCTTTGTTTTTCGGGTTCGAGTCAATAAAGAATTCTAATTAAATAATTATCGCGTTATTCGCAGAGTTAGGTTAAGTTAGTTTTAGTAAGCTCTTGTAAATATTACTTCTTTAATCAATTTCTTATTTTCTATTCTTTATTATGAGCCGAAGGCTTACCCATTGTAAATACTAGCCTGTTAATTAGTTGTAAGTTCTACTCGTGGAGTTTATTTAGCGTTCCCGTTGGGATATTGTCCCACGAGGACCTAGTTTGTCGAGTTATTTAACATTTTGCATGATTTTCCTTGTTATTGCTCTCCCACGTGGAAGCTAGTAGTTTATTAGAAATTGTAAAGCTCGTCAAACGTGGCCGGGTCACTTTTACACGACCTGTGGCCGTTCGTTATACGAGGGAATTTATCCCTGATTGTTCAAATTATTATTTCTATTCCTTTTCTACCATTTTCATTGAATAAATTCTATTTTTCTGTTATTAAAGTCAATCGCTCGAGTCGTTATTTAACGTCCCGCTAATCCTTCATTTAATCCTGACCCCTCTCCGCGGTACTGTAGCTAGCCGACGCTTTACGCACCCGTAGGTTATCTTTTGTTTATATTTTTGAACGTGGCGGTTATCCGCCTGGCGCCCAATATCTCTTTTTATTCTCAGTTTTTGGCCAATTGTCGAGTGGATGGTTCTCGGAGACTGGCTATCCGGTCCAGATCCGAGGATCAAATAAAATCCACGTCACAACATTTATACGTACAATATCGTTAATACTTGAAGAAGCGTTCTATCGCTATGGCAGCGTGTGAGTCTACAAAACGAGAGATCCCGTGTTCGATTCCCCAAGCGAAGAGTATTTTGTTTTTCTGTCACGATTCATCCATAATTGATGATAAATTACGTGATAATGTACACAATAAGTTATATTATAAATTGCAAGTGGAATGCGGTCATAACTTTTTAATATTTATTGTATAATTTATCAGGTACTTTTTCACGTGATACTTTACAATTTTTTTTTACTAGGAAACAGCCTATGCGAATAAATATAATCAGAAGATTTTACAAAGTGAATAAAGTGAATAAATGGAAAAAATTCGGTAACCAACTTTTCGTAAAGTCGATTGTAATTGTTATTATAGTGAGCGAAAGAAAATACGCGAGGAAAAATTAGAACAGAACTGAGCGCCTTCAATGATTCCTGAACAACCAGCGCTGGATTTAGACGAGGGGCACTGGGGGCTAGTACCCAGCGCGGCAAATTTTGAGGGGCGGTAAAATTTGGAACGTGAGAATTTTTTTTTTCCCTTCGAAAATTTTATGCCGTACCTTTACCCATTTCATGTAGGCTTTAGGTAATGGAGCGGCATTTTTCACGGTGCCCCAGGGCGGCAGTTGGGGTGAATTCGGCCCTGCAAACAACACGCCGTGAAATGGAATTCTATATAGGAAGCCGATCGTGCCGGAGACAGCGACTCGCATCGTGGTGTCACGTGGTAGTGCTCGGAGAGAGAGCCGCGCTCTGGGTGATCGTCGGGTAAGGTTAGATCTGTGACCCACGTGCTCTGCCAGCTGCGAACGCCTGTCGTGTTGCCGGCGTTTACATCAGGATTCATAGAAGACGTCTCGTGGATGTATTCAATTCGTAATAAAATTGTTTTAACAAACCCTGTTGCTTAGTACGACATACGGCTGCAGCAGTAGAGGTCGTACTGTTGTGCATTCAAACAAGGAAAGGGAAAAGTTCATAAACATTCAGGTGAGGTATTATTTTGTTGTTGTACATTATAACAAAGCTGTGAGAAAAACCTCGCGATCCAAAATCTCTATCCAAAGGCGTTGCTTACTACACGTATCTCATGTATTGAGTTAGAAGGTTGGTTTGGGTCAGAAGAGAATAGATGTAACAATTCTGTAGGATTATGTCGCTAAATATTCATGTCTGCGATTCTTTTGTTATTGAAAATGCAAGTTTATCCAATTTCTTCAAAGAGCAGAATTACCCTCCTCGATAATTTCATGCAATGAGTTCGATTCGACTCCATCTGTTTATTCTGAAACTGTAAATCTACTTACTTGACAGATGACGCAGGAGGTGTCGGAGGAGAATTTCGACAGCGGTCGCAACGACAGGGAGAGATCAGACGTCAAGTAATAGCTGTGACGCCGAGGAAGTCTCGTCGAATAATCACAGTGAAGGCAGGTGATAGAGTAGGTGGAAAATCTTTTGAGGACGATTGCAATGACTGTGTTTGCAGAACGCATATGAGTGTATGTTATTTCAGTTTTTTATTTACCTGCAACGTATATAAGCTATAGAGAAATTGAAATAAATATTAATTTTATCCTATACAGACGATGATTCTGAGCCTCGACCGAGCAAGAGACAGCATCTCCTGTAGAGCATCTGCGATCACCAATCTCTGAGAACGTCGACGACTAGCTTCGATAAATCCTCAGTCAACATGATGATCACATTATCTATAAATCCTGGCAAAGATGGAATTGGCTTCGAAATTTTTTACTGCCTTCACATCTCAGATATATCCTGACATTTTATTCAGAGCCTTCAAGTTTTTTCAAAGTTTCACAAAATTCCGAATTGTTTTTGTTATTTATCAACAAGCCTAGCTAGTTTTTTTTTTCATTTCACCTATGCATCAACTTCAGAAGAAAAAAGAACCAGAGAAGGCAACTCGTTGTGCTTGGAACAATCTATCAAAAGACATACGTGCTTCGGTTTAGTTGGTTTATCAATAGGATTTTAGATAGCATTGATAATATTATAAAATGTTGGTCTGCGGCAGTGTTGTGAAAATTGTAAGTAATTACTCATTACTTTCGCAATGTGTAATTGAACTTTTAATTACACATTACTTTGGTAATGTGTAATTGAACTCGATTTAATTACGCATTGCCAAAGTAATGTGTAATTAAATGAAGTTTAATTACTCATTACCAAAGTAATGTGTAATGAAATGAGTAATTCCATTGAAAATGTAATGAGAAACTCGCAACACTGGTCTACGGCAACTGATGAAAAATGCCTGGTATCTGGAAATGAAAATTTCATGTACACCCTGATTGGTTATGCTGTATTTCAGATTTTTCAAGTGTTCAGCAAACTTGCAAACAAATGACAAGTATTTGTATGAAAGAAAAAAAAAAAACAATTTTATTGGCGAATCGGGTATGGGTAATTCATGGTTGAAAAGGAGAGCAGACTTTTGTAACAGATTTTTTTTTACACTTATTTCAAACGAATCTATAGATACTAATATTCTACTAACCATCGTCGTATAATATGTATAAACCATATATTTTATGTATTTTCATATAATTGTATATAATGGATAGCTGTATGATGCGAGGAACGTATAATATAAAATTATATATGATATGCAGTACAACTACTCACATGATATTTTATATATATATATGTATTGAAAAACCATGGAAAATGATGGAATAACGGAAATAAATGAACGAAATGCTCAATTTCGGATTGATTATATATTTTCACTTACCGAGATGTTGGAGAAATCGTTGAAAAGTATTATATGGTAAATATACGTATTGTAAGTGTTCAAATCACCTCTGACTGCGGGTCGAGTCACGTGGTACCAGGTGTACCAACGTAACAGCGGTGGTAAAAGGAGAAGCTTAAATGGGCGTGCGGCGACATCTCACGGGCGTTCTGCGAACCACGACATCATATCAACAGCCGTGAACGTCCATTTTCGCTCACGGCCCTTGACAATCGCGGAAATTACCACAAAAACGTAGATTAGATATGGTTTCTTCATCGTTGTCGAAACCAAAGATGTTTTTGGATGGTTGTGTTCGGAATGCCATACAGAATCGGGCTCAGGAAGCCGATTTTGCATTTTCGATCCGTAGGCTTTGATATAAGTCGAAATAAATGGCACTACCACGCTTTTCGATAAAAAAAAAAAAAAAAAAAATCCGATTTCATCCGATCAAACGTACTAGTTCGAACCCATTACTCGTCAAACATCGACTGCCGCAAGGACAAGTCGACTGATAGCCCCGTTTCGGAGATATAGGCGGTGTCAGTGACACATCCGGTATCCCCCCCCCTTAAAAGTCACATAAGTAAATTCTCATTATTGTGCAAATCTTCGACAGCAAGTCGTATAGTATAGGGAAGAGCAGTGTTGTAAATATAGTCGGTCGCAACCTTAGAATAAGTTATTTGAATAAATGATATTTTTTTTGTTTGGTTAAAAAGAAGCAATTAATTGTCGCAGCCTCCTTTCTTCGCCAATTTCCAGGTCTTGTAAATTCAACTTACTAACTATAGCATAGGGACAGCTTCGGCAAGGTATAACCTTGTCTAAGCAGCGCCGGATTTAACTTGAAGCCGCCTGTAGTCCCGAACGTATTTGCCGCCCCCCTACCTAGTCATCTGTTCACTAATGAGATTTCGTCAATCAGGATAGATCAATATTCGATAATTTGTCTTACACATGCTTATAAACAGTCGCTACATTCAAGATCTTCCGATAAAGCTGCATATCAGAGTGTCCGTTATTTCCCGAATTGACTTTTCCTACTTGGGTATGGGCCAAATTATTGGTTCATAGCCTAAAAACAATTATGCTATTTTTTTTTTTAAGTGCTATCAACCCCTGCCTGTAGGACGATACTTGTCCCATTCGATTTACATGGGATTTTTGCCCTTTTTAGATTTTAATTTGTTTTTCGCTTACTACTTTCATTACCTCATCAAATATTGTTGATCCTACAACTGTTCTGACCTTTTTGAATGGACACATTCTCACATTAGTGAAAAAAAAAAAATTTCATAAGTTTTGAAGTTGTTTTCAAAATTTATTTTTACCGTATTTTTCAGCAATTTTCGAATATTTTCGACTATTTTTGAATTTATTGACTTTTCAATGCTTTTGGTTCAAATTTAAAAGTATTCGAAACATATTGAACAATATGGTAGAAAAAAATTTTACCGATTCAAAACTTAACATTTTTTTTCCATCAATGCAAAAATATGTCCATTCAAAGAGGTCAGAACAGTAGTAGAATCAACAATATTTAGTGAGGTGATGAATGTAGTGAGCGAAAAAAAAATTAGAGTTTAAAAAGGGCCAAACTCCCATATTAATCAAATGGGACAAGTATCGTCCTACAGG
Organism: Tenthredo livida; assembly: GCA_963992785.1. Classification (NCBI taxonomy): domain Eukaryota; kingdom Metazoa; phylum Arthropoda; class Insecta; order Hymenoptera; family Tenthredinidae; genus Tenthredo; species Tenthredo livida. Next base: position 11,378,115 of record OZ023068.1, read on the forward strand.
CAGGGGTTGATGACACTTAAGAAAAAAAAAGAAAATAGCATAGTTGTTTTTAAGGGGGTATCCACACCTTTGAATGGGTTAAAATTCTGAAGAAGATATTATTGTTTTACAGCGAATTTGAGAGTCTGATCAAATCCAAAAAAATCATGAAGTTTGGGGAGGGTTTGACCCTCATTATCCATACCTAACATTCAATATTACTTTGAGTCCAATAGTAGTTACGCTCCATATAGAAAAATACCAAATTACTCGGTTGTCGTAAAGAATCAGGAGTATCGTTGGACCAATTCTGGAGTTTTTGGTCTTCAAGTGTTCAGAAGAGGTGCCTCTATCAGATGAACAGACAACTTTTTGATATCGCAAAAATTGCCTGACTCGCTTAGTTTTTACTGAGATTTTACTGATTCTTCAATTTTTTTTCTATATTTTTTCTATTATCTCAACCAAAAATAGTGATATCAAAAAGTTGTCAGTTCATCTGATAGAGGTTTGGATTCTACAAATTTGAAGACCACAAACTCCAGAATCGGTCCAACGATGCTACTGATTCTTTACGACAACCGGTCAAAATATTCATTCTCCAGAAATCAACTTTCGAACTTTTTTATTTCAATTTTTTTTTTTATTTCCTATTTTTCCCAGAGAGGAAAATCTAGTTACAGGAAATCAAGTTTTAAGATTTTGCTTATGACTAATATGCTGGATCCGCAGCTGCTCTCGTATCGATGAGTTATGAGTCGAGTCGAGTCTAGACACATGTGCCAGGCGGAGGTTTGTAGTGAGTTTTGACCCGTTCTGTACAACAACAGTGTCGGTTAGGTGTCCGATGAGGCTGTTAGAAAAATAATGAATTGCTTCAGAAAAAATCTGATCAAAATTGTTCAAATCATACAAATTCTGTAAAATTTTTTATCTGCAATATTTTTGAGATTCAGAAGATGCTAGCACAATTTTTGTCAATACTAAGAAAATTCTTTCATCTTCCATCAATCATACCTTTTTTCTTATAATATTTATTAATTCTTGCAATTAATATATGTATTATAGAAATACTCATCTTTTTGGAAATCCAAATGTGTAGTCTCCTGGCATCGATTTCAAACGCACTTCTCGATGGATCATCTTCTTTCGATTCCAAAGTCTCATCTCAGATATATATACCTACACTGTGTTTATCCGATAATGGAAATTACTATTGGTTTGAATTCGTACTGAGAGCACGACAATATTTACAAACAAGTGGACACCTAACCTCGAAAAAACGTAGATCGCAGCCATGTGTTCTGTCAATGATCACAATTTAAAAGAATATTGAAAATTCAATATGTGTAAGAATGATAATTACAAACAATTAAAAGATCACAAAATCAAATTCAAAATCGAAATATATCAAAACCTCATAAAAGTAAGCAGTGGTGTTGGCGGTGTTGTACAATACTTATGGCACCAATCTGAGGGTTCGCGCGCCTCGCCGCGGCGCTTTTTCGCAATTTGGCACTGCCATGGCTGTAACTTCTCAAATCCTCTAGATATCTTGACACCGATTTATTTGCAGGTAGAGTAGGTCACTAGCATTCCAAATAAATTATAAAAAAAAAAAACGATTTTTTGAAAATTCAAAGGTGTAGATACCCCCTTAAGCTGGAACTAATGATTTGGCCCATACCCAAGTAGAAAGCGTCAATTCGGGAAGTAACGGACACCCTACTGCATATATATGATGATAATAATAATAATTCTGTTACATATTTGATAGATGAGAATTTATATCTTTTCATAGGCACATTTTTCTAACCTTAGGACTTCTTCATTTGCACAAAACAAAAAATAATAATTTCATCATACAAGTTGCATATAATTTGGATTGTCAAACCCAATTTTTGCCGCCCCTAGATAATGCCGCTCTAGGCCCGGGCCTCTCGGGCCTATAGGTGAATCCGGCGCTGGTCCCATTTGATTAACATGGGATTTTTCTCCTTTTTAGATTTTAATTTGTTTTTCGCTTACTACTTTCATTACCTCATCAAATATTGTTGATCCTACAACTGTTCTGACGTTTTTGAATGGACACATTCTTACATTAGTGAGAAAAAAAAAATTTCATAAGTTTTGAAGTTTTTTTCAAAATTTATTTTTACCGTATTTTTCAGCAATTTTCGAATATTGTTGAGTATTTTTGAATTTATTAACTTTTCAATGCTTTTGGTTCAAATTTAAAAGTATTCGAAACATATTGAACAATATGGTGAAAAAAAATTTTACCGATTCAAAACTTAACATTTTTTTTCCATCAATGCAAAAATATGTCCATTCAAAGAGGTCAGAACAGTAGTAGAATCAACAATATTTAGTGAGGTGATGAAAGTAGTAAGCGAAAAAAAATTAGAGTCTAAAAAGGGTCAAACTCCCATGTTAATCAAATGGGACAAGTATCGTCCTACAGGCAGGGGTTAATGACACTTAAGAAAAAAAAAGAAAATAGCATAGTTGTTTTGAAGCTGTAAACTAATAATTTGGCCGATACCCAAGTAGAAAGCGTCAATTTGGGAAGTAACGGACACCCTACTGCATATCGATACCCACGTTCTAATACGTCGTAACCCACAAGATTTCAGAAATTGGCTTTTTTTGAAAAATTGAATGATAATAATGTTGTGCAGCTTATGTTCAAGTTTTAGCGGTCAAATCGTTGATTTACTATTTTTAAATAAATATTCCAATCCGCCAAGTTCTATCCTTTCAATGGTGATAGTTAAGCGTTTTCATGGCCACAAAATTTCAGAAATTGACTTTTTTTTTTTTAATCGAATGATAATAATATTGTGCAGCTTATGTTCAAGTTTTAGTGGTCAAATCGTTGATATACTATTTTTAAATAAATATTCCATCCCGTCAAGTCCTATCTTTTCAATGATAATAGTGAAGCGTTTTCATGGCCTCCTGAACAATTTTACAAATGTGGGTTACAACATATTAGAACGTGGGTATCGATATATATGATGATAATAATAATAATTCTGTTACATATTTCATAGATGAGAATTTATATCTTTTCATAGGCACATTTTTCTAACCTTAGGACTTCTTCATTTGCACAAAACAAAAAATAATAATTTCATCATACAAGTTGCATATAATTTGGATTGTCAAACCCAATTTTTGCCGCCCCTGGATAATGCCGCTCTAGGCCCGGGCCTCTCGGGCCTATAGGTAAATCCGGCGCTGGTCATTGTTAATACAAATATTGACAAGTTATAACTGATCGAAGGAACGTAATCAAATACTATTTCAGATATTTTCTTTCAATTCCGTTATCCTCTTCTTTTCTCAAGAATCACGTCAACCTTCTTTATAATATGTAAGAGAGATTCAACAGATAAAAAGTTATTTTCCTTTTTTTTTAACACTAGAGTTGTAACGAATGTATCAATCTTTTTCTCATTGCAGTTATCACAAATGCGTATGTCTAAATGCGTAAAATACTAGTTTGAACCTGAAGATATCCTTATGCACTAAATCGTCTTCATGCATGTATGTGCTTTTCCCATTTTTTTTTTTTTTTGTTTCTTTGGTGCATATTTGCGAAAAAATATTCTCCCCAACATTAAAATATTTGTATACATTAGCAATAGTTAGCAACATCAAATAAGACTTGTCTTTTTCATATCATCTTGTAACCTAAATCTTTCCATACAGTTTTTCCATATATGAAGTATTGCACACAGTCCAGCTATAATATGCGATCCCAGATTAAAGTTTGAACGTAAGGTGCAGCCGAAGAATCCGTCTGTCGTCCATCAATGAGAGACGAATGACGTTAACGTCGCATAGAACATATGTTCTACGTACTCTCCGAGGGTGTGCTGTTAGCATTGAATAGCTGTATACAGAAATGGATCTATGTTATTCATGTAATATATAGTGTCCCTAGCATTGACAGTCAGGTGGATTAAATTCTATGACCAAGTATCTAATTTCTCTTATACAATTTCATTACATTTGCCTATAATCATACTTACCCAATTTTTCTAACCATCGACTTCTCTCCACGTCCACGTCAATTCATCAAGTCTCAAGGTTTCACAATCTCCTATTATGCTTTTGATTCTACATTTGCCTAGCTCTGAAATATTTATGTGACATCTTTCCGATTCTCGGGACCAACCTTTTTTCAAAGTATCATATTTCTAGTAAAATAGGTATGAGTAAAATTTGAATAAAAGTTTCATCGCTGAAGTACAACGGTCCCCCGGTTTCGGAAATATGGTGATAATTTTTCTACAATTTCTTTCGTTTTGTTCCAACTTTTCTTGAACTTTTTTTTTTTCATTTTCATATACTTCTCTTCACCTATATGAAAACACATACAGAGAAAACGCCATAACTTCTTTCACCTGAGTTTTTATTGTTCCGTAAATGTGACAAAATTATTCGGAAACAAGATTTGAAAACCGAAGCAGAAGAAATGGGAAGTTTTTAACTCAAACATTCAAATTTTTCTGTGTCCAGCATAACAAAATTTTAATTTTTTGCTCAATTACGATTTTTTGCTAATATTGTCGTTTTCACGAAATGATGTAAATAGTAGTTATTTTTTCCAATGAAATTTCGAATACAGTGCAGGAGGATTTAAAAAAAAGAACAATTTTTTCTCTCGAAAAAAAAACTGCTCTCTTCATCTTTTAAAATGCTCTTTCACGTCACTGACCGGATTTTTGTGAATCTTTTTACATTTTACGAAATGGTCCTCATTTTTTTCTTTGAAAAATCAGAACCCAAGAAGGGTGGGTCCAAAGAATTCAAAGTAATGTAGAAAAAGTATACAGCTAAGTCAACAACATACATAATCAAGGATGAAATCGGAGATAGTGAGGTCCGGAGACTAGGTGAATTCACGCGGAGAGACTCATATATAGACATCCCGATGTACAAATTTTTCAAACTTTCTGTATAGTGCAACCTTTGAACTGGTTATGAGCGTAGGGGAAGGAATTTAAGAAGTGCATTGATCTTTACCCAATCATCAGATGGTTCTTCCGCATCTTCAGCAAGCTGTTGCAGATAATCTTCAGTGATATTCTCCTCATTCCCAGCAACGTCGACGCGTACATCATCCTGTCTAATCGACTCTTTGCGTTTCGACTCAGTTTCAAGAGTACGACTATCCTCTGCTGGCTGATCCTGCTTCGCATTCTTGACAGCAGGAGTGTCTTGGCCCTCAGTATATTCCTGTCCGACCTCATCTTCAACTCTACCGTCTGTAGTCTTGTTAGTTCTTGCTTTTACGTCCTCCGTAGAACGTATTTTACGTGATTTAATCGATATGGCATTGCTGGTCTTCTCTGACAAAAGCCTTTTCCTTTTTTCTTGGCTTTCGCTCCTGTCTTTATCCATCTCCACTTCGACGTCCACGTTGTCTTCAGTTTCATTGCCTGGAAGATTCTCTTTTGGTAAACTAGCTTTCTTTGTTTTGACAGTTTTCTTTTGCTGCTCATCAGTCTTCGGTGGTCGATTCATATCCGAAATCTTCTTCGAAATATACATCGTTGCAAAGGAAAGATGATGATCGATTTCCTTTACGGATAGTTTTTGCTTCGTCATCCAGTACTTCGATATTGCTGTAATAAGTGATGACAAAGACAAAAGAATTACGATGAGCATTGAATCATTTGAATACCGATGGAAGCAAAAAATAAAACTTACACATTACAGCCTCCAACTTCGTTGGATTAAGGGCAGGTTTTGCAATACCCATGTTGTTCGCTTTGTGTGCATTGCTGATAGTACCAGTCACGCTGGAGGTCCGCATAACCTTATCGGTGTATATTAGGCAAGCCACCCTGGCAATGAATATAGCCGGCGTTAGCTCACGCCAAAGTCGTAAGCGATCGTACTCGGTACAGTCAATCCAAATCCCTAATCCTGCGTGGATCTACAGTACGAAATACAATGCACCAGTAATACAGAGCGACCTCTCAATAGCTCAGTGGAGACATTTTTTCTTTTCAAACCCAGATCGATTTGGCATGGAACGCCCCATATAAAGGTACTTTCACATTTCCTACAACACCTTACGGCAATCAGTGTAATATACATACAAGCTTGCAAGTATATATTTATACTGTGCCTCACCTTATTGCTGGTATTGTCGATAAACCCAACCGGCATGTCTTTGCCCAGTGTGATGCAGTTCTGTATGTTAACTCTGTCTGTATCATCGAAGTTCGCAATAGTGGCTCCAAGTATCATGATCGAATTCGATATAGAACAAAACAAAAACGTTCGAAATTAGTTAATAAGAAACAGTATTGTTGTTATGTTATTACAAATGAATATTTTGATTAAAAGGTGAATATAAATAGGATTCGTTCGCTCCATTCATTCCACGCACACATTTTCTATTATTGTAGAAACCAATGAAATCTCGATATAACACGTGAAAAAGATTATAAAACATAAAGTGATTCATACCTTCAACTTTTTCCACGTTGTAGAGCAATTTTTTTCGTAAGTTCAAGTTCAGCGCCCTCAGCGCTCGATTTTCAGTCTCCAAATCAATGACTTTGCGTTTCAAGAGGAGTGTAGTTTCGTTATCCGCATGAGGATTATCACCTTTGTTTGGTGGAGGTCCGTCATTCAGCAAATGCTCCAGCTGTGATTATTATAAACAAACCTGTAAGTACGCTATCAAGTTTTTCAGAAAAGATTATATCTGATGACGAGTCGAGAAATGCATAAATCATCATACATTTGATAAAAATCAGAAATATCTCTTCGATAGATTTGTCAGAGTCTGTGAAAAATGTGTGGATATTTTAAACCTTCGCGTATCTGTCATTTCTATCCAATGCACCATCCGTATCCGACAACGGCGCAGTCTCATCGACCGAGCTTTCTGATTCTTCGGAATTCACCGAATCTTTTCTAGTATTAGCATTTTCAGCCATTACTGTCTTTTTTACGGGTGTCTTTTCCAGTTGTTCCTCCTGTTCCATACCATTTTCGATTATAGCTGCGGTTCTCACTATACTTGTCTGTATCGGTTGACTTTCTTTTGGTGTGTCTTTTTGGTTTGGCGATGCGTTTTTTATGGTTTTCGGTTGTTGCTTCTTTTGCGTACCATTTTCGATTCCAGCTGCGCTTTTCACTGTAGTTGACTTTGTTGATTCATCTTTTTTTGGTAAAACATTTTGGTTTGGCGCTTCACTTTTTGTAGTTACTTCTGAGCGTGTTGTAGTTTCGCGTGTCTCAGATTCATATCGATTTCTTTTATTCTCACGAGCTATCCTTTCTGTTTTGATGATACGCAGCTTGTCACTCGCAAGCTTCTGTTTGCTGTCGCTAACGTGTTTGGAAACCTGACAAGAAATAGTACTAATACAGGGAGGGGCAATGTATAATATGATATCAAACTATCTTATCGATCTGTCTCATCTCACACAATTTCAGATAATTACGTGGTAAATGATATAACTGATGTAGTAAAGATATTTTTAGCCCATAACTTTGTTCAATTCTTATATTTATTTAATTTGTCGAATCACAGTGATATCGATAGCCCCCTAATAAGAAATGCGTTACTCTATACAGTAGTGCATGGTAAAAGAATCATATCCATCATGTTTATTTGCATTGCAGGAGTTATCTTTTACAGTTTCATATCATACTGTAGACTTGATAACGTGTTTACTATTAATGGACCATCGATATTGTTTCCTGAGCTACTAGGACACACTTGCAGGTCGAGTAGTTGATTTACAAATCACATTTATTGACTGAGACAATAGATTCGTTCTAGGCGCTTGCCAATCAAGATATATGTCTGTTTCCTGTTTAGGACCCATCGTGAATGTACTTCAAAATCCAACTTCATCAGACCCCATACAAAATGTATACGGTTATCATACTGACAGGTTATCTTGAAACGGTACAGTCAACTGCGCATGCGCGGAATAATTAATTTTATTGGGTTAGAGAATCCCACCACAGTAGTTTTATCGTCAATACCGTCGTGGTGGGATTCTCTAATCCAATGAAATGGAATTATTCCGCGCATGCGCAGTTGACTGTACCGTTTCAAGATGACCTCTCGGTACATGCATACCTTTTATGACACTGTGCTCTCGCCAGACGACGATAGGTCTGAAGGAGCCCTCGACAATTGGGAAGCAGCAAACTTGACTCTTGATTCTTCGATTTGCTGTTGCACGTCAGTTAGACTATCTGTAATATCGTGTTCGAAAATTACGTATGATCAATAGTTACAAATTCTCATGACAATTTTGACAAGGACTAAAGGACAAAGGACTAATCCTGTGAGAAAATTTCTAGGATTTCCGAATCAATGAGCCTGTATGCAAGTGTCTAATATATTTGAGACCGTACATCAATTCACCTCACCTCGAGACTTTATTATCTCCGACTTGATCCTAATTTTTTTATATTTCTGTCATAGCTCTAAAATATTCTTCTGAATTATTCAAGAGTTTTGGGACCATACTTTTTTTAGTTAAAATTTTTTCAGTTTTTAAACAATATAGCTATTTCGAAAATTATAAATTTTTTTTTTTAAATTCGATGTACGACGTAAAACTGCTTCCGCCTTCAAAAATATGTACACTATTGGTATATACGAAGTACCATCAGATATCTGAGAACATCCGTGTTCATTACATATACAATATATATATATATCATATTCCCGGACTATGGCTAGGACATAATATTTACAAAGTCAGTCAAAACTCGTCCGTTGAGACGAGCGGTTATGTACTTAGAGTTGTGAGGGCTAAACGCCCAGGTATACATTGAATAAATAGTAATGCATTCTTGGAGTTTACTGCCTTGATCTTTTACTAATCCCAACAGGTTATGGGCCCAGGAATCAAGTGCAGTTAAACCTGTGTAGTGAATCAAATACGAAAAAGTGTGAAACAAAGAAAACGCGAAAATTGTTCTCCCCCTTTCCAAGTCTAATCTAAAATGGCGGGACACGTTCGTATTGAGCCGCTAAATCCAGAGAACTACGATACATGGAAATTACAAATGCGCGCTATACTGATTAAAAATGATTTGTGAAAATACGTGGATGGGACTATAACTCGACCATCAGCGACCTCCACAAATGCAAGTGCGGTAACAGAATGGGAAACAAATGATGCGAAAGCATGTGCAGACATTGTGCTCGCGATGAGTTCGTCCGAACTGGGACAAGTAAAAGAAGGAGACACGTCGAAGGAAATATGGCTCAAATTGCAAGGGACATACCAATCGAAAGGTCCAGCGAGAAAGGCCACATTATTGAAGAAAGTTGCATTGTCGCGAATGAGAGAAGGCGATAAAGTTCGAGAACACCTAAACGAGTTCTTCGACGCAGTCAGCAAGTTGAAGGAAATTGGAGTGAAAATAGGAAATGATCTACTGGCCATCCTACTATTATATAGTTTGCCGGAATCATACGACACCTTCCGCTGTGCGTTAGAAACGCAAGATGAAATCCCAGAACCAAGTAAATTACGAGTGAAAATTATAGAAGAATACGAGTCACGCAAAGCCAAAGAGGACCGAGCGGAACACAACGTTATGTACGCGAAGCGTCCACGTGATCAAAACAATTACAAGTACCGACAACAAAACCGCGGAGAAACCTATGATGAAGAACGACGCCAAATAGGATGCTATAGGTGTGGGAAACCAGGGCACATCGCACGAAACTGTAGATCAAAATATCCGATGAATGCGCAGCAAAGTGCACGACAAGCCGAAGAGGAAGACGACAACATATCCGTGAAATCGTACTGCAGCCAAAATCAAGCATTGATCGTCACAGAGACGGTGATGTCGAGTCCAGAACAAGACGAAAAGATCGACTGGTGCTTGGACAGCGGGTGCACGGCGCATATGAGTGCAGATGAGAATCTATTTGAAAAAATGTCGCGAGTGAATAGAACATTGAATTTAGCGAACAACGAATCAACGAAAATAAGCGGCGAGGGAAACATTAAACTGCCGGTTATCGTACAGGGCCGCGGAAAGACATTGAATGTTGAAAACGTGTTGTATGTATCAGATTTGCGAACAAATCTACTATCGGTATCGAAAATAGCCGACAAGGGCTACGAAATAATATTCCGTCAAAAAGACGCGGTAGTGTTAGACAAAGACAATAGTGTGGTTGTTCGTGCGGAAAGAGTGGGAAACCTATATTATGTGAAGAAGTATGTGGACTCTGCGAACGCTGTCAAAACAAACATACCACAAAGTGAGATAGATAAATGGCATTGCCGGATGGGTCATTTAAATGAGAGAGACTTGAAAGCAATGGCCAAGAATGACCTTGTTTATGGTTTGGAAACAAAACCAGACGCGAAATTATCAACATGTGAAGTGTGTATACGTGAAAAACAAACCCGTGACAGTTTTCCAATCAATAAAGAGCAACGCACGAGTGAACTACTTGAAATTGTGCACAGTGATGTGTGCGGTCCAATGAAACACGCGTCGTTCAGTGGGGCTAGATACTTTGTAACTTTTATAGACGAAAAATCACGTTGGTGCGAAACATACATAATAAAACAGAAATCGGAAGTGCTAAACGCGTTTCAAATATATAAAGCTGCCGCGGAAACATTCACCGGGAAAAAGATAAAAGCACTACAATCAGATAACGGTAGAGAATACTGTAATCGCGAATTCGATGCATTTTTGCAAAAATACGGAATTAAAAGACGTCTGACAGTGCCCCATACACCTCAACAAAACGGCTTAGCCGAGCGAAAGAATAGAACACTTGTAGAAATGGCGAGGTGTATGATGAGGCAATCGGTAATGCCCCCAACGTTTTGGGCCGAGGCAATAAATACCGCGAATTATATTAGAAATCGATGCATAACGAAGTCCCTAAACGGAAAAGTGCCATACACGGCATGGACGGGCGAAAAGCCGACGCTAATACATTTAAGAACATTCGGTACTGAAGCTTACGCGTTAAACAAAGAACAAACGAGGGGCAAATTTGACTCACGATCGCAAGAATGCATATTAGTGGGTTATTCCAGTGAATCAAAAGCGTATCGATTGTGGTCTCCTAAATCGCGAAGAGTGATAGTGAGTCGAGACGTGAAATTCGTGGACGAACTGTGCTTCAAAAATAAATATGAAAAGTTTTTCGACGAAAATGAAATACCCAATCAGACAAACGACGATGAGATAGAAGATAAGAACAACGAAATCGAGGTCTCGATAACAAACCCACCCCTCGATGGCAAAATACGTTCCGCACACGAGGAAAAGGCTACTGAGGATAATAAGATACGCGTATCATCGTCTCCTGATAAAGTACATCAACCACGCAAAAGACCAGCTGATAGTGAACCATGCATAGGGCCGCCAAAACGTGGAAGAGGCAGGCCAAGATTACAGCGTACAGGCTCAGCTGGCAGACCACGGAAAATCTTCAATGTGCCGACAACAAACGAGACTGACGATGAAGATGAAAATGAGATGGAAGACGAGGAAACCGAACAGGAAGATGTTTTCGAAGAATGTGAAACAGCAAATTTAGCTGCATCTGCCGAAGACCCTACAACCTGGATAGACGCGATAAATACCGAGGAGGCGGAAGCCTGGGCAAAAGCTACAGAGGACGAGTACCTTGCACAAATACGTAACAACACGTGGGAAATCGTCGAACGCCCAAGCTCGCGCAAGGTGATCGGAAGCAGGTTTGTCTTCCGAACGAAGGACGATGGAAACACTGCGAAGAAAAAGGTGAGACTCGTAGCAAAAGGCTGTTCACAACGACCTGGAGAGGACTTTCACGAAACGTTCTCCCCAGTAGTCCGCATAACTTCCATACGCCTGTTAGCAGCGTTGTCCGCGGAGATGGATTTAGAAATTCATCAAATGGACGTAGTAACTGCGTATCTAAACGGCGAACTCGGGGAAGAGGTATACATGGAAGTCCCTGAGCAGCTGTCAACGATCCTGGAAAAAATGCTGTCCGGCGAACCGGTAGGATCAAATACATTAACAAACCACGATGAAAATATCAAAGCAACGACGGCACGCTGGAAACAAGCACTGAACACGAATGTGAACCCAGTGTGCCTACTCAAGAAAGCACTATACGGACTGCGACAGTCAGGTTTACAATGGTACCAACGGCTCAGTGATAAACTACGTGAACTCGGATTACAATCATCGGTACAAGACCCGTGTTTATTTGTCGCGCGACGAGAAAACGATATTATGCTCGTCACGATATATGTTGACGATCTACTAATCGCGTCGGGGGATTCTGCGTGGATACTAGAAGTAAAATCATCTCTGGCTGAATCTTTTGAGATGAAGGACCTCGGTCCCGCTAAATGCTGTTTGGGCATCGAATTCCAAAGAGACAAAACATCACGAACAGTTTTTTTGTCGCAACCGGGCTATACTGAACAAGTCCTGGAACGATTCAATATGAGCGAATGCAAATCAGTACGAACCCCAATTGAACCGGAGAATAAATTGAAGAAACCTATGAAGACTGACATAAACATTATGGCAAAATATCCGTATCAACAACTGATAGGCGCGCTGATGTACCTTGCAATTACAACACGACCTGACATCGCATACGCCATGAATTTCATGAGTCAATTTACTTCAAGTTATAACGAGGAACACTGGAACGCGGCAAAAAGGATCCTGAGATATTTGAGGGGAACAACACAGTATGGCCTACTATACGAAAAAACGTGCGCGGATCTGTTTGGTGTTGTAGACGCAGACTGGGGCGGCAACCTCACGGATGGACGATCGTATTCGGGGTACGCGTTTATTTTTGCAGGTGCCGCGATTAGTTGGGAAGCGCGAAAACAACGCACAGTAGCACTATCGAGCACCGAGGCCGAATACATGGCTATGTCCGAGTCGACGAAAGAATCGTTATATTTACGTGAACTCTTAAATTTCGTGGGGCTGAATTGTGATCGCGTGACGTTATTCAACGATAATCAAGGCGCGCAAAAATTGATTCAAAGTTTTGGATACCACTCGCGCACTAAACACATCGATGTACGTCATTATTTCATACGCGATTGCTTCCAAAAGGCGATAATAAACCTCGAATACATGCCTACCGAAAACATGCCCGCGGATATATTGACAAAAGGACTAAGTGGCGTAAAACAGCGCGAGTGCTTAGCGAAATTAGGAATGAAAATGTGCGGTATGTAATGTGCAATATGCGCGGATACGAATAACGATAGTCTTGCTACTTCGAGGGGGGCTATTGGTATATACGAAGTACCATCAGATATCTGAGAACATCCGTGTTCATTACATATACAATATATATATATATCATATTCCCGGACTATGGCTAGGACATAATATTTACAAAGTCAGTCAAAACTCGTCCGTTGAGACGAGCGGTTATGTACTTAGAGTTGTGAGGGCTAAACGCCCAGGTATACATTGAATAAATAGTAATGCATTCTTGGAGTTTACTGCCTTGATCTTTTACTAATCCCAACATACACAAATTTTCTTTTTTTTATTAATTCGGTTTTTACTTTCAAAAAATGAATACGAAAATGTGATTTGATACATTTTTCTAATTTACCTAATTCCAAACTTGATTCCGAAAACCTACTATACTCTTATATCTTTATGCGTACAATTTGATTATAATATGATGAAATGACAACAACAACAAAATAATAATAATTGAAAGCGAACAAATTTTCATTTGAAAATACAAAATTGTTAATAATTTTCTGTTGAAAATTTATTATTTATCGAATAAAATTTCTAGTAAGGTGAAGAAAAATTGAAAAAACATCGAAAACGAAATAAAAAAAGAAAAAGAAATGTTCAGCGTCATCGCTAGACCTTTTGTGAATTTTTTCGGATTTGACAAATTGGTCTCAATTATTTTCTTGAAAATCATATCTCACAGTAAGTTGGTCAAAAAAAAAAAACGAACATCATATTGGAGGTGTTGCGGTTTGGAGGTTGGTGAAGTGATCTGGACAGCCCCATTTATAAATATCATCATACAACATATAGACATGGAGAGAGCATGGTTGCTGAGAACTGAAGCCAAGAAGTAAGAGAGATGCACATAATATGAATATACATGCCATCTAGCTCACACTCTTGTGCTTACCGCTGTGACCCTGGATTTCCATGGACGCGGATCCTCGGGGAAAAACACGCGCAGCAACGTGTTCAACCGATAAAAAATAAGCCGTGAACCACCGTATTGGTTGGACGCGTTGCCGCGTGCGTTTTTCCGCGTGCGTTTTTCCGCGACGAACTGCGTCCATGGAAATCCAGGGTGAGAGACAGAGACGGGATACACTTACAGGACGGGGTATGTCACGCGCGCTGCATGTGTACCGCGAGATTCTCTGGATGCGGGCAGGTAGGTTACACCTAACCGCAGGCAACCGTACTTTTAATTTATCTTTAGGTTAAGCACCATAACGCTGCTGTCAGGCTGACCGAAACAGCCCTAACCTCCAAAGTTGGCTTACATCATGAGAAAATATTAGTGAATCGTGTAAATTCATAGGGATACAAGAAGAAATTGATGTGATGAATCGTGAAGATGAATTCATGTCAGGGCTGACCAGCAATTAATTTATTACCATGAAAGACACTTTTTTTTAGATACTGTCTGAAATTGAGGTGGAGTTCTATCGAGGGACTCAGAGAGTGACTGAGTGCCGTCGAACAGTAGACGGAGTCACCGGATTCATCTGCGGCTAGAGCGAGTCTCGATGTCTATCGCAGGGTTCTATCGAAGGACCCGGAGAGTGACTTTGAGTGCCGTCGAACAGTAGACGGATGAATGTAGTTTCTCCGTCTACTTCTCGACGGCAGTCAAAGTCACTCTCCTAGTCCTTTGATAGAACCCTACGATAGACATCGAGACTCGCTCTAGCCGCAGATGAATCCGGTGACTCCGTCTACTGTTCGACGGCACTTAAAGTCACGCTCCGAGTCCCTCGATAGAACTCCACCGTTGCACATCGAGACTCACATAAGCTCAATTTAAGACAGTATCTAAAAAAAAGTGTAATTCATGGTAATAAATGAATCGCTGGTCAGCCCTGACATGAATTCATTTTCACGATTCATCAGATCAATTTCTTCTTATATCCCAATGAATTTACACGATTCACTAATATTTTCTCATGATGTACGCCAACTTTGGAGGTTAGGGCTGTTTCGGTCAGCCTGACAGCAGCGTTATGGTGCTTAACCTAAACATAAATTATAAGTACGGTTGCCTGCGGTTAGGTATAATCTACCTCCCCGCATTCAGAGAATCTCACGGTATAAATATACGTATGGCTAATTGTGAAATAAATACTCACCGCCGACAAGGCCGATAGTAGCAGCGCAAAGACCATTACCGCATAATATGATGTATTCACGTTCTATTGCATTGGACGCTCGGAACTTTTGTATCCGGCTGACAGGAACTACTTCTTTAGGTGGATGCTTGCTACCGGAATTAGTGCATGGTAATTTATACATAACGTAGGCGTATTTTGCCGACATTTTATCCGATGAGTTGTTGTCAACACTTTGCGATGCCATGTTCGTGGCGTTCACCCCGACTGCACTTTGCTTCGCGATTCAGGCTAATATATTCTGTCCGCTCTTTCATACAGCCTTACGCTGACATGGTAAAGGTGTATGCCATCCGATTCAATCTCACTATGCACAGCACAAGAAGAATATATTATTGCACTAAGTAAATCCTGGTACTCTAGATGCACGCGGTGAACTTATAGACGCGGCGAACCGGCACAAACACGTGTTGCGAATCTTACCATAGGCCAGAGGCACCGTGATGGGAGAGCGACAAGAGCGAAGCGCCCCAAAGGCTGCGCAGCCTAAAGCGCGCGAATTCTAAACACTAGAACAGAAACTGGAGGACTATCGTCGTACTGCATTACGATCTCGGGTTGAATCGTACGGAAGCCCCGTAGTGCCATCGCATATACCGTGTGTGTGAGTATGTCAGAACTCAATTCTGACATACACGGTATGTCAGAATATCCGGAATTTTATGTCTGACGTACACAGTATGTCGTCGCTACGAAACCTAAAGTCCGATATACATTAGAGTGGTCAAAAAAAACATTTTTTTGTTTTTTCTCAAGTGCTGTCATCTCAAAACCTTCTTTTAGGTATAAAAAAAATCCCCTCCAAAGCGCAGCTTGATATCTCAATTCTCCATTGAGCTCAATGAATTTTTATTTTCCCATTTAAATAACACGTAAAAATTATTTTTTTTCGTTTTTATACGGTAAAAGTACGAAAATTTTTTTTTTTTAATTTCTCATGAATCATTGCTGTAGGAAATTTAATTTTCTACAAAAAAGTCCTGAAGTAGTTTTTTCGTAATCCTAACGCGTAAAAAGTTATTAAGCTTCAAATACTTGCTATACTTAGTAAATTTGAAGGAAGATTGTTAGTATTTGAAGCTTGATAACTTTTTACCCGTTAGGATTACGAAAAAACTACTTCAGGACTTTTTTGTAGAAAATTAAATTTCCTACAAGAATGATTCATGAGAAATTCGAAAAATCATTTTTTTTGTACTTTTACCATATGAAAACGAAAAAAAAAATTTTTACGTGTTATTTAAATGGGAAAATAAAAATTCATTGAGCTCAGTGGAGAATTGAGATATCAAGCTGCGCTTTGGGGGGAATTTTTTTTATACCTGAAAGAAGGTTTTGGGATGATAGCCAAAAAAATTTTTTTTTTTTGGACCCCTCTAATATACATAGTATGTCGCCACATTCGCTACCTAAGATCCGATATACACAGGATATCGTAATTTCCGAAACTTTTCAATGTAATTTTAAAAATTTTTAAATAAATTACATTTATAAATGAAATTCTAGATTTCTTCAATTATTAAAACTGAATACGGCGAATGAAATTTAAAATTAAATTAGTATTTAGATAATTGAATTAACACACAAATATTTACATGTAAAAAATTATTTAAAAAATAATTTAATTTCAAATTTCAATTGCAGTATTCAGTTTTAATAATTAAAGAAATTCAAAATTATGATTTATATATAAATATAGATAGAAAAATGCGCCAGCAATTGCGGTTATACATTTTATATCAGTAAATGTTATTTATAAAAGTAATTTATTTCAAAATTTTCAAAATTATATTAAAAAGTTTCGGAAATTACGATATCCTGTGTATATCAGACCTTAGGTAGCAAATGTGGCGACATACTATGTATATCACATACATAACTGCAACCTGCTTTCCCGCTTCTTCACATTTTCTTTCTCCATTGTCACTCGACGTCACCCGTTTCTCTTCAGTTAATCCTTCGCTCATTTCGTTTTGCCAGCTGCTCACTGTTGATTTATTGGTTGTCGCTCGATGCGAACGCCCGATTTTTCATGCATCTGATCCTCGCGGTGCGGTGATTGGTCAAACGCGTTACCGATCGTCAAGTATAAACAAACGTGCGATATGTCGTAATGTTGAACTGAAACAATAAGTTTACATTACTGGAATCACAACGAAAGTCGACATACCTACTAGATCAAAACAAAAATAAAAGACGGGCTGAAATTACGGCGAACAAAACTGTTGGAAAACGTTGAAACGTTGAAGGTGAGGAGAACGCAGAAAACTTACGGTTTTATGTGACGTAAATAATTTGCACAGAATATCGCCGTACCATACGAAGGGAATAAATCATAGTAAGTATGTATGTTTCGTAACTGATGTTAACGTCTCTTTTGAGGTTAGGTAATAGGTTGAAGATTATGTTGCCATCAAATATACCCAAACAGACACATGAGAAGTTGACAGATGTGTATATTGATGCACGTATTTCAAACCGTGTACAAAGTAACTGAATATAACTGGATACGTATCATCGTTGTTATGCTTTTTTGCAGATGATCTGCGGACGATTAGAATCATGCAAACTCTTCGCGGTTTTAAAACAGTTTTGGTTATTCTGAAGAACATTTCACAATGACTATACAGGGTGATTCAGAATAGGGTACTTTCCTTACATCGGTGGATTTCTTGCAAAAATCTAAGACCAAAATTATTCATCCTAAAATGTCGATTGCTGAGCCGTTTTCGGGTAGGAGCCGTTTGAAGTAAGCCACTACGAGGGCAGATACGAGAATGACTCAGCCGCCGCTACGCCGTTATTGTTGGCCCGTCACCGTGATTTTGCAAAGACACGACGATCAGACGTTACATTCATAGTTCGGTAAAATTCAAATGCTTCTGTTTCCATTGCATCGCCTGCATAGCTTAGCTACATACAGCAGAGCAGCCATGGTCGCGGACGTCTGATCGTCGTTTCTTTGCAAGATCGCAGTGGCGAGCCAACAATAACGGCGTAGCGGCGGCTGAGCCATTCTCGTATCTGCTCTCGTATTGGCTTACTTTGAACGGCTCCTATCCGAAAACGGCTTAGTAATCGAGGTTTTAGACCTACGTGAAGTTAGCCCCCCACTTTTAGAAAAAAATATTTTTGAAAGTTGTTCCAGATTGTTCTACATTTGTTCTACATTGTTGGAAGATGAAAATTTTCCAACGTGAAAAATACGGCTGAGAATCCAAAAAAACGGATTTTTGAGTCAGCCCCCCACTTTTTGAAAAAGTGAAATTTCTCGAGTGTTCCGGGTCGTTCTAGTTGTTCTGAACATTGTTCCAGAATCCCGGAGTCGCAAGTCCAAAACTGGACTGGAAACGGTCGAAAATCGCACACCGAACGGAAAAAATGCAATAAAAAAGTTCACTTGTTTGTTTCGGCGATCTCTCGAGTTGTTCCGAGTCGTTCTAGTTGTTCTGAACGGTGTTCCAGAGTCTCAAAGTCGCAAGTCCAAAACTGAACCGGCAACGGTGGAGAATCGCTAATCGAAACGGAGAAATATGCAATAAACAAGTTCAGGGGATTATTTTAGTCGTTCCGAACATTGTTCCAGAATCTTGAAGTCGTGAGTCCAAAACTGGATCGAAAATAGTCGAAAAACGCACACCGAAACGGAAAAAGAGGAGTAACGGAGTTCCGGAACTTGTTCCGACAATCTCTTGAATTTTTTCTGACTTGTCCTAGTTGTTCTGAACATTGTTCCAAAGTCCGAAGATCGCAAGTCCAAAATTGTGCGAGAAACGGTTGAAAAACTCACATCGAAATGGAAAAAGTGAAATAAAGGAATTCCGGGACTTGTTCCGGCGATCTCTCGAGCTGTTTCGTGTTGTTCCAGTTGTTCTGACCATTGTTCCAGAATCCCGCAGTCGAAAGTATAAAACTGAACGAGAAACGATCGAAAAACGCACACCGAAACGGTAAAAGTGAAACAAACGAGTTCGGAGACGTGTTCCGGCGATCTCTCGAGTTGTTCTAGTTGTTCTGAACATTGCTCTAGAATCTTGAAGTCGTCCGTTCGAAACTGGACCAAAAGCGGTCGATAAACGCATACCGAAACGGGAAAAGTGGGATGAAGGAGTTCCGGAACTTGTTTCGGCGATCTTTTGAGTTGTTCCGAATTGTTGTGGTTGTTCTGAACATTGTTCCAGAGTCTCAAAGTCGCAAGTCCAAACTGAACCGGAAACGGTCAAAAATCCCACAACGAACGGAAAAAATGCAATAAAAGAGTTCACTTGTTCGTTTCGGCGATCTCTCGAGTTGTTCTGAGTCGTTCTGAGTTGTTCTAGTTGTTCTGAACATTGCTCTAGAATCTTGAAGTCGTCAGTCCAAAACTGGACCGAAAGCGGTCGAAAAACGCATACCGAAACGGGAAAAGTGGGATGAAGGAGTTCCGGAACTTGTTTCGGCGATCTTTTCAGTTGTTCCGGGTTGTTCTCGTTGTTCTGAACATTGTTCCAGAATCCCGGAGTCGCAGGTCCAAAACTGGACCGGCAACGGTCGAAAATCGCTAACCGAAACGGAAAAAAGTGCAATACAAAAGTTCAGGGGATTGTTCGAGTTGTTTTGAACATTGTTCTGGAATCTCGAAGTCGTAAGTCCAAAACTGTACCAGAAATGGTCGAAAAACGCACACCGAAACGGAAAAAGTAAAATAAAGGAGTTCCGAGATTTGTTCCGGCGATCTCTCGAGTTGTTCCGTGTTGTTCTAGTTGTTCTGACCATTGTTCCAGAATCCCGGAGTCGCAAGTCCAAAACTGGACCGAAAACGGTCGGAAATCGCACCCCGAAACGGAAAGAGTGGATCAATGGAATTTCGGGACTTGTTCCGGCGATCTCCCGAGTTGTTCCGGGTTGTTCTAGTTGTTCTGACCATTGTTCCAGAATCCCGAAGTCGCAAGTTAAAAACTGAACGAGAAACGGTCGAAAAACGCACACCGAAACGGTAAAAGTAAAATAAACGAGTTTCGAGACTTGTTCCGGTGGTCTCTCGGGTTCTCCCGTGTTGTTCTGGTTGTTCTGACCATTGTTCCAGAATCTCGGAGTTGCAAGTCCAAAACTGGACCGAAAACGGTCGGAAACCGCACTCCGAAACAGAAAGAGTGGATCAATGGAATTTCGGGACTTGTTCCGGCGATCTCCCGAGTTGTTCCGGGTTGTTCTAGTTGCTCTGACCATTGTTCCAGAATCCCGAAGTCGCAAGTTTAAAACTGAACGAGAAACGGTCGAGAAACGCACACCGAAACGGTAAAAGTAACATAAACAAGTTTCGAGACTTGTTCCGGTGATCTCTCGGGTTGTTCCGTGTTGTTCTAGTTGTTCTGACCATTGTTCCAGAATCCCGGAGTCGCAAGTCCAAAACTGGACCGAAAACGGTCGGAAATCGCACCCCGAAACGGAAAGAGTGAATGAATGGAATGTCGGGACGTGTTCCGGCGATCTCCCGAGTTGTTCCGGGTTGTTCCAGTTGTTCTGAAGATTGTTCCAGAGTCCCGAAGTCGCAAGTCTAAAACTGGACCGACAACGGTCGAAAATCGCTAACCGAAACGGAAAAAAATGCAATACAAAAGTTCAGGGGATTGTTCTAGTTGTTTTGAACATTGTTCTGGAATCTTGAAGTCGTAAGTCCAAAACTGCACCGAAAACGGTCGAAGAACGCACACCGGAAGGGAAAAAGTAAAATAAAGAAGTTCCGAGATTTGTGCCGGCGATCTTCCGAGTTGTTTCGTGTTGCTCTAGTTGTTCTCACCATTGTTCCAGAATCCCGAAGTCGCAATGCCAAAATTCAACGAGAAACGGTCGAAAAACGCACACCGAAACGGTAAAAGTGAAATAAAGGAGTTCCGAGACTCGTTCCGGCGATCTCTCGGGTTGTTCCGGGTCGTTCTAGTTCTACCCGGAAAAATCGAAAAACCACTAATTCTTTGTATGGCTTATCATATTCAAAAAAAAAATTCTACGATATGCCCTGCATTCTTCCAAACTTGTTCGACATTGTTCCAGAATATTATCTCGTCAACTGTGAAATTTGAGTTGAAATTTTTCCATTCGATTTTCTTAGCTGTTCTAGGGATGTGGGGATGAAGAAATTTGTTCGATGTCCTTCTAGCGGCGTTGAAAGATTTCTTCAGGTTTTTCTAGTCGTATCGAACAATAATGAGGCTTGTTCTGGTCGTACGGATAATTATTCCTAATAATTGTACTAGCGGAATCGAGCATCGCGGCCCCTACCTTCCAAAATCAAGGATTTTCCGAATTCCTCTGCGTTGTTCCAGTCGAATTGTACATTGGTCCGGGTTGCTTTAGCCGTACGGAATGTTGTTCCATGTTGTAACAGCGAAATAGAACGTTGTTTTGCATTATTCTAGTCATATTGGACGCTGCGCAACCATTTTAAACGACAAACTAGAAAGAACTATCTGAGCATGAGTTGCCTCCTTGGTATACAATATACTATTTTTTGAGTTTTTATTCTTTGTGAATTATTAATAATTTTCAATTTTCAATTCATTTTCGTTATTCTAAATTAATGGAATGCTGTGACGGTTCTAAGCTCACTTTTGTCCAGCATCTATATATGCTCGTCTTGTCCGTCGAGTGTCCGTAGTGCTATTCGGAATCATTTGAAAGTCTGTTTTTTTTTTTAGTCGGGGGCTTCGCCCTCCGAACCCCCTACCGGGAGCTTCGCCCTCGGATTCTCCGTCGGTCTTTGTTGCCCCCTACATCCCGACATTCGCTACACTGTATAACCTAGCCTCACTTTCTTTCCTAGATGCATAATATACTAATTTTTTCCAAATTTGTTGATGGTCTTTCATATCGCAGAACGTCTCAGTTCCACCTCGATTAATATGGACGCAAAATCGATACATGTGTTACAAAAAATAGGTCGTGCATCACGGGCGAGGGCATTATTTTTGCCCTCGTGTGTTAGTACTCTACCAAAAAAGGCCCACTTCTCGCCCTTGGTACACAGTAGGGTGGCAATATTTTTTCGCATTTTTTTGTTTTTTCGAGCTCACATGGAAATTTGTTAGTTTGATCCATATTAAGAGCCCTCTCCAAATTCGAGCTGAATCAAAAATTTCGTAGGGGTCGCTCAAGAATTTTGGAAATATCAAAATTCAACGAAATCGATTATTTTATTTTTATATTCTTCACTTGCTCACTAATCCAATCTGTTCTAGATGGATTGTAGAGAAACATACTGAAATTTCAAGTCAAAATATCAATATCTAAAGGTCGTTCAAGAACTGAACGAAAAAAATTCTAATGAACTTCCAATGGACTTGAGCGACCTATGAATCTCAATATTCTTGATCTTTTCACAACTACTAATTTGTAGTAAAATAATTGAATTCTGATAGTGAGCATCATTGAAATCAAAAAAATATGATAAAAAAATAAGAAATGCTCAGAAATTTCATTTGTCTTTAAGTTTTTTTTTACACATTTTCTACTTGCGTGCTAATCCAATTTTTTGCGAGTGGATTGTTGAGGAATATACTAAAATTTCAACTAAAAATATTAATATTCAAAGGTCAAGACCATTGAAAGTTTATTAGAATTTTGTTTGTTTAATTCTTGAGCGACCCTTAGATATTAATATTTTTACTTGAAATTCCAGTATGTTCCTCTACAATCCACCTAGAAAAGATAGAATCAGTGAGCGAGTGAAGAATATTTAAAAAAAACAATTGATTTCGTTGAATTTTGACATTTTCAAAATTCTTGAGCGACCTATACAAAATTTTTAATTCAGCTAAAATTTGGAGAGGGCTCCTAAAATGGATCAAACAAACAAATTTACATGTGAGCTCGGAAATATAAAAAAGGCGAAAAAATATTGCCACCCTAGTACAGAATAAACCCCAAAAAGCACCCCTGTTGCAAAAACCTTTCGCCAAGTACATTAATGTGGTGACTACCCCCAAAAAAATCCATCAACAAAAATTCCTCAACAAAATTGGTACTATAAAAATGTCTACTTACAAAAGGATTGAAATCAGATACAATTGCCAAGTACATGTCTTCTGTATAACAAAAGTTTACAACAGAAGAACAGAAAACTGAATAGTCTTGTATCGTTCACTCGCTACGCTCGCTCACTCGATCAGCTCTTTATAATTACAGGGGAAAAAATCAGAAAAAAAAAATTTAGTACGTGGTACTTGCGGGCCATTTATGATTAAGTAAAAGAGTATTCATTTAGGTCTATGTATCATTTGTTTGATACATATTGCTATAATGGCCCGCCAAGTACCACTTCCTAAATTTTTTTTTTTCTGATTTTTTCCCCTGTAATTATAAAGAGCTGATCGAGTGAGCGAGCGTAGCGAGTGAACGATACAAGACTATTCAGTTTTCTGTTCTTCTGTTGTAAACTTTTGTTATACAGAAGACATGTACTTGGCAATTGTATCTGATTTCAATCCTTTTGTAAGTAGACATTTTTATAGTACCAATTTTGTTGAGGAATTTTTGTTGATGGATTTTTTTGGGGGTAGTCACCACATTAATGTACTTGGCGAAAGGTTTTTGCACCAGGGGTGCTTTTTGGGGTTGATATCACCACTTTTTGTACAATTTTGCTTGACTACCTAATAATTGTGCTCGCTCGCTACGCTCGCTTGATTGGGTTTTTCTATATTCTCGCTCGCGAGGCTTGCTCAGTTGGCAGCATTCTGCCAATTGTTCCTATGAACATCCCAATGCATGTACGGTGATGCATTTTGTATCATCCGAATCCCTCAAAAAGCAGCTATGTTAAATGTGGTAGTATAATTTCAAATCAAATGAATGAAAATAATGTAATAATATACACGTTTCTGTGAGCCTTGAATTTCTGTGGACAGACGTAACATATGTTCTTTCATTAAGTTCTACGAATTGTTTCGTTAGAATCTGGTATAATTCTATATGCCTGAAACGTGTAGCCCTGCGCGCAGCCCTCCTCCTGTCTCATCTGGACCTGGGACCGGCAATGGCGGAGTTACTTGCACACAGGGTTATAGTTGCTGCTCATGATTAAATATATATAAATATGAGATATGTGTATTGCAATTCGTAGGTAGTTTTTTTTTTTTAAATGTAGCTAGTCCTCTGTGAAAAGAATACGTACGCGTCCCATACTCATAACGTCAACTTCAAATTCAGGTCTGAATAGATGGTATCAAAATATCTAGAATTGAGCCTATTCATGCAAGACTAGCTTAGAGCATAAGATGGAAGTTTATGAAGTCAAACACTCGCATTCTGCTCTCTTCATCTGACTCTTGCCGTTTCTCGTATCAAATCGCACCATCCAGATACTTTGCGACCCTAGCGTCTTCTCTCATCATCCTCTGGTCTTATACGGCGACCCGCTACAAAATTGAACATCCATAAAAAAGGTTTTTTTTCCAATAATTACATCCATAAATGATTATACGCTGAGCCTACAATGAATAAATAAATATAAATGAGAATCTCTATCCTCTGACAAAGAGGGGTCGATCGATCATTTCTTTAATAGCGAATGAGTATTTTCATTCCCACCATTTGTCGTGATAGCACTAATCTGAATTTGATTGAGCTTCTGAGCAGAGAATCTCAACTGATTGTAAAACATGGGTTAAAAAATTATCTTCACCGAAGGTCAAGGCATTACGCTGACGTCGAGTGTAGAATAAAGCCTATCGGAGTCCAACACACAACGTCGACTTACAGTCTCATTTGGACTAGAGGATACCAGGATAGAATATAGAACTCGTCGAAATCCAACCCATAACGTTGGCTCACAATTTGGGTCCGAGCAGACGAGCCTCTAGAGACGAGCCTAACATAAAGCTTGAAGTAGAATTCGTTGCAATCCAACGTTTCAACTCTGCTCTGTTGGTCTGGCTCATTGCCGTTCCTTATATCAAATCAAGCTATCCTGATATTTTTCAACTTTAACATTTTTTCTTGATTTTCTACTGTCAGACTTCCTCAGGCGGTGACTTGCTAGATAATTGAATCCCCAAAAAACCGTTTCCTCCGATAATTGCATTCATGAATGGAGATAAGCCAAATCTACAATGTATAAGTGAATAAAATTTAGAGGTAATAGTCAGTTAATATTCATCTAACATTCTTGTGTCATACAAGGTAAAGCTAATCGTAAAATTATTCGTTCACAATTGTTATTCTATTTATCACCACGAATCTTACACGTCAGTCGATTCGCATAACCTCAAAAGCTCAAGATCGTAAGATTTAAGATAATTAACCTATCGAAACATTTCTGTTGGTGGGTATCACTTAAATGTACTTGGCGTAAGGTTTTCGCACCTGAGGGGCTTTTGGTGGGTATTCACTAGTTTATGTGTGTTCAAATTTTGTATTAAGCATTGCTCGTACTCTCTCTTATTTCCTTTATTTGTATTCAAAAACATGAATGATGACAACACGCGTCTGCTAGTGTTGCAGACGGTTTCTGTCTTAGAGCATATATTTCTAAGGTTTCTGTCTGCGATACCAGCGCCATCTACCTCGTGACTCTCGTACTCACGCCACTCTATACAACTTTGGTGGGTTTCCCGTCTAGTGATTTTATATGGGAATGGTTTGAATGTCAATCTTGGTCTGACGACGACGAAAACGAAAAATTTTACGAGGAAACGGGGTATCAGAATTTGTAGTTAATCATATCTCAGCATCCCGGACACCGATTTAATCGATCTAGGACTGAAATGAAAGCTGTTCATGCCCACATCCTGGATTAAGTTAGTTTCAATTCGTGTATGTTGTGAGGTGAAAGAAAACGAAGATACTAGTTCGCGGTATAGGTTAGGGTAGTTGCCTCTCGGGTATATAGACTCGTTGAGTCTCGCGCTTGGAAAAAATTTTTTTTTAATGTACTTGGCGCGAGACTCTACCGAGTCTCTTGATACTATTGCGTACGCCCAGCACGATTGGCCCATATATACTTTACCGACGAATTAATTGATAATTTTTGACGGTGCTGGCTTCAATGATTTGTCCCCCACTTACATGTTCTAATTTTTCCCAAATATGCCACGGAAATAAATTTTTCGCATATATCTATGCCAGTATGGGCGTAAAGGCCATACTGTATGGTATCGACGACTTTCATTCATTTTAATAGTTTAGTCAAAAGACTTTTATTCAAAAATTTTTTGTATATTCACCAAAAATTATGGGCAAGATATCAGTTCTATACACGTCTATATCATTCGACACCATACAGGAAGAAGAAGGTAGGCAGTAAGCGGAAATCAAGACGCTAATAGTTCAAAAGCAATATCGGGAGGTTTCCCGGTCTATCAACATCTATGTACATCGCTAGATGGCATTAGTATGCTAAATATGAAATTATAGTACATGCAGAATATACATTCATCTAACACTTCCCCTTAATTGAGTATTTACATACTTATAAGCGAAATAAGCCTAATTCTTTAACATACATTTCATGCTTCTGCGCACCTAAAGGCTTCGTTAGTATATCTGCTACCATTTCATCCGTAGATTGATATTTAATCTCTACAATTCCCTTTTTAACGGTATCTCTTATAAAGTGATGCCTTACATCTATGTGCTTAGTTCTGCGATGATGCTCGCTATTATTAACAGATTTTTGTGCGCTTTGACTGTCGTTGAATATAACAATTTTCTTTTTCATTTTGTTTATTTCACCTAATAGATTGCGCATAAAAATAGCTTCTTTGGTAACTTCACTTAAACCTAAATATTCTGCCTCTGTGCTAGAGAGAGCAATTGTTTTTTGTTTCTTGCACTCCCAGCTGACAGCGCATCCACCTAACTTAGTAACTAAGCCTGTATATGATCTCCTGTCAATAGGATCATTCGCCCAGTCTGCATCAACAAATGCTTCAATATCCTTTCCCTGCTTTCTATATACAAGTCCGTAATCGGCTGTACCAGCTAAATACCGTAATACTCTTTTAGCCGCGATCCAATGCGTCTCATCATGACAAGTATTGAATGTACTTAGCAGACTAGTAGCATATGCTATGTCTGGGCGCGTGCACACAGCTAAATACAATAACCCTCCAATTAATTGTTGATATGCATATCTTGAATCGTTTTCAACAGCTTTCTCTAATTTTAAATTTAAAGCCATTGCAGTTTGAACAGGTTTGGCATCAGCCATTCCAAAGCGTTTGAGTAAGTCTTTTATATACTCTTTTTGACTCAAACTTATTGTATTTCTTTCTCTATCACGAGATATTTTCATCCCTAAACAATTTTGAATTGGACCAAGCGCTTTATATCAAATTCACTTTTCAGAGTATCAATTAATTTCTTTTTCTCGATTTTACAGTTACTAAATACAAAGAAATCGTCCACATAAAGTGCAATAATGACTAGAGTATGTTTGTTTCTCTTAATGTATACACAGCGTTCACAATCAGATTTGACATACCCTATTCCAGTCAGTACTTGATTAATTTTCAGATTCCATGATCTGCTGGCTTGTTTTAATCCATAAATGCTCTTCTTGAGGAGACAAACTTTATCAGGACCCCCTATTTGAAAGCCTAAAGGTTGTTCCATATATATATTTTCTTCTAATTTCCCATTTAGAAAAGCTGTAGTAACATCTAAATGGTCAATGTCCATATTTGATTCATTTGCGATACCAAACAGTAGTCTAATTGTGGAATACCTTACTACAGGTGCAAAAGTTTGGTTAAAATCTATCCCGTACCTTTGACTATAGCCACATGCAACTAGGCGACCTTTATATTTTTCAAATTCCCCAGATGCATTTCTTTTAACTTTATAAATCCATTTAGATTTTACTACATTTGAATCTTTCGGGCGATCAACTAATTCCCATACTTGATTATTAATTAATGACTCATATTCTATTAACATAGCTTTCTTCCACTCATTTCTATTTGCACAAGACATTGCTTCATAAAATGTCTGCGGTTCATCTTCAAATGATGTGGTAATAAGTGATGTGTCCGCCATCTCGTAGTTTTCTGTCCATCTTGGTATACGGCGTTCCCGTGTAGATTTCCTAACTTCCATTGGTTCAGGAAGGTCTACTTCATCCAGTACGTCCACGAGATCATCAGTTTCGTCAGCTGTGACGAGACTTTCAGAACTTTCTTCCTCGGGTTCATAGCTATCCGATTCATCTTCTGGGTTTGAGTCTTCCCCTGAATGTTGACTTGCATTCTCATGTTCGTCTCTGTGATCGTCTTCTTCAGCTTCTTGAGCCGCAATCACATCTATGACGTTCCTGTCACCAAAGTGAACTGTTTCAGCTTCTTTCACAGTTTCTACAGGTTTTTCTTCTGAGACTGTTTCTAGGAATGTAACGTCACGACTTTTTATCACTTTTCCTAATCTGTTAGGATCCATAAGTCTATATCCCTTTGTATATTCACAGTATCCAATCATGATACATTCTTTTGACTTAGAATCTAGCTTTTTCCTGAGTTCTTGCGGTATGTGAGCATATGCCTTACAGCCGAATACTCGTAAGTTGCTCACGTCAACCTTGTGACCCGACCAGACTTCTTCAGGAGTAGCTCCAGCCACAGCAACGGTTGGACTGCGATTCTTGAGGTATATCGCTGTTATTACTGCTTCACCCCAGTAAGGTTTCTTCAGACCTGAATCCTGTAACATACACCTAGCTTTCTCAATTATGGTGCGGTTCAACCTTTCAGATACACCATTCTGTTGAGGAGTATATGGTACCGTAGTTTCATGGATTATCCCATTGTCTTTCAGAAAATTATCAAAATTTGTATTGCAGTACTCCAGACCGTTGTCTGTTCTTATTTTCTTTATTTTCAAATCAGTTTGATTTTCGACCATCTTCTTAAATTCAATAAATTTTTCCAGTACCTGGGTTTTGGATTTAAGCAAGTAACCAAAAGTTTTTCTTGAATGATCGTCCGTGAACATCAGCAAATACCGAGATCCATCCCATGCAACTTCTGACATAGGACCACAGAGATCGGAATGAATAAGTTCCAATTTCTCTTGAGCTCTCTTTGCTTCGCCTCGAGGAAAGGATTTCCTTTTCTGTTTTCCCTCGATACACGGAATGCAGTTCTTTATCGCATCTTCTTCTTCTTGAAAATTCATACCTGTGACGAGTCCCTTTTTCAGCATAAGCATACTTCGCTCACTTAAATGTCCCATGCGTCTGTGCCAGACTTCCTGTGAAACAGCCGCCATCGACACTGCTGTAGAGTTCTCCGTTGTCATTGCAGATATTTCCAATTCAGTCTTGGATGATGATGAATCAGATTTATTCAATATGTACACCCCTCCAATGTTAGATGCTGAAATTTTGCATTTACCTTCAATTTTACATTCAGTTTTACTATATATACTACACTTATTGTCATCGAACACCACTGTCAGACCTTTTTCGGTCATTTTACTGACTGACAATAAATTGGCTGCAATATTGGGTACGTACATAACGTCTGTAATAGTTCTTTGAGTATTGTCTTTTAGAGTAACCTTAACCTCACCTGTACCTTCGCTTTTTAACTTTTGTTGATTAGCTACAGTAACTAATTTTGGTTGATTATCCGAGTACCTTGAAAACCAATCTTTGCGCATGCTCATATGAGCAGTGCAACCGGAATCTACAAACCAATCGTCTTTGTTGAAAGTAGTCGTCGCAAGAGCAGTAGTCAATAAGAGATTTTCATCGTCCTTTTTTGACACACACTTTTGATCTTCTTTCTTCTTCTTTTTCAAGAGAGGGCATCTTGGCTTGATATGTCCTGGTTTGCTGCAATTATGACATATTATAGTCTTCTTTGCTGAACTTTTCGCTGCAAACGCTGCATCATTTGAATTCCCAGAGGTGGTTTCTCGTCTTCGGTAGTCCTCTTGCAATAATCTCATTTTTATCATTTCACTTGAAATTTCTGTGTGGGTCGCTTCTATACCCATGACGAGTGGATCAAATTCTACTGGAAGTCCACCTAATAATAGCATCGCAACTTCCTCATCGTCGACTGCGTGACCGATGTCTGCTAGTTGCTGTACTAGTGAAACCAGAGCACTTACATATTCACCCATGCTTGTAAAGTCTTCATACTTTGTACGGAGTAAGCATCTCAGGAGACTGAGTCGTCGGCATAGTCCTTTATTCTCAAATGCTTTTTCTAGGTTATCCCAAGCTTGTTTGGAGTTCACTGCACTTCTTACATGCGCATAGCACGAAGGTTTGACACTCAGGCAAATTTTTGCCAATGCTCGTTGCTCCCGTACTGCATCATTGTCTGTTCCTTGAACGCAATTCCAGAGTCCATCCATTATAAGCGCCATTCTCATTGCGAATTTCCAGTCGTTATAATTTGAAGTTCCTTCTAACTTCTCGATTGCAGGTCCAATACCTCCAACGATTATAGGTGCTGGTGTTGTAGCCATTTTTTGTTCAATCTTGTCCGTTCACAAATACTTCGTAGCTTTCGAACTCCGAACAAAAATTTACGGCACGCGACCGGCTAACCTCAAAAACAACTTATGGAAAAATAATTCACTAAGAGCATTAAATGTCACTTAATTTCGCGATTTTATGGATCAGGATTTTCCTGGGCCCATAACCTGTTAGAATTTAGGTGATAAATGATTACATTAAATACGATGTAACACGATTAATAAACTCTTTTTATTATATCACCTTTATACACGTCTATATCATTCGACACCATACAGGAAGAAGAAGGTAGGCAGTAAGCGGAAATCAAGACGCTAATAGTTCAAAAGCAATATCGGGAGGTTTCCCGGTCTATCAACATCTATGTACATCGCTAGATGGCATTAGTATGCTAAATATGAAATTATAGTACATGCAGAATATACATTCATCTAACAGGCCCTTTTTGGGACCCTGCCGAAAAGTTTCTAAATGCCTTTTCGAACCAAATGACACCTTGCTCATAATTTTCGGTGAATATACAAAACACTTCTGAATAAAATTCTGTTGACCAAACTATTACAAGGAATGAACATCGTCGATACCATACAGTATGGCCTTTACGCCCATACTGGCATAGTGATATACACGAAAAATTTCTCTCCGTGATGGTTCATGCGAAAACTATAGTTCGTTGATAGTCTATTATTGACATTTTGTGTTAAATTAGCTGATAAATTTCAGATATGAATATATTTAGATAAGACGAATCAAAAAATTGCTTCCAATCAATTGCTGTGCTTGTCAGAAGTCTCGATTTAAGGCGGATCGGCTATATTTGGGCCATACGGATCTGACGTGACAACTTTTGTGAGAGCGCCACTGCCAACCTATCCCCTCCCGAGCAAGCCTCGTGTACGCGGTGTGTCGCCGTGTTAGTTCGGCGCTAGGAAGGGGGCGTTCCATGCCACATGGAATTTTGTATAGCTCTGCGCCGCCGCACGTCGCATCGCTTCGCCACTGTGAACTGTCATCTGTTATCCCCTCCCTGTTCCATACGTCGGTAGCTCAGGCCCAAGCGGTGCTCAGCTCTTCTTGCTGTTGCTCTGTCGAAACGTTTATAAGCTCACATGGATTCAGGCATGTTAGAGCAGATCATGTTCTTCTGAATATACATATACATGTTATGAAATAAATAGTCGACATAAGTACTTATAACTTGCATACGATTTCGTTAGAAATGAATATTGATTCTTTCATATAGATACGGATTTCATTACGCTGAGTTGCTGGATATGAATTTTATAAGCTAGAACGAAAAAATCAAGATCTCCACGAGTTCGCGTTTGTAACGCATCTGTTTCAGAAGATGGCTCAGCACGTTGAACCACTTTTGAATATAGTTCTATCGAAGGATTTTGAAAATCTGGTCGATTCAAAAGGGATACCGATGATTCCTAGTAATCATGTATATCGGCAGATTAGCGATATGATGGAGAATATAATTTCGCCGAAATACATATACGTCATGATAAAAAACAACAGATATCACTTACTGGATAAGATCCTTGACTTTCGTGGGATTGAAATTAACACATTCTTGCCGGAATCGACTCTTGACATGACTGATGACCGCTTAGGGATTTCAAAAAATTTTGAATATCAACTTGAGTTGCCGTATAAAACTTGGATGTCAGTAATGCCGGAAGAAGTCATTTATGCCGACAAATCTCGTGGCGAAAAAACTTACCATACTTTACGACGCAACCTTTGGACTGATAAACTTTTCGAAGTATTCTACAATGAAACAAAGTTGCCATGCCCCATGTCCTTCAAGAGGTGTAAGATGTCTGAGTCCGGAATATATTTGACTGTAGATGGCTCATGTTCAGAATATGGCTGTACATTTTCTGGTTCCATCGCCAACAGACCTATTGAACACGTCTCTATCACGATGGAGTGTTCCGTCACCAACTTCGATCCCGCCGTGAAACATATTAAAAAGCGTCAGCTGAAAGGACAGCGACGAAAAGCAGTCGCTAAAACATTGATCGAAGGAAACAAGCCGGCATGTATTTGGCGTCGGAATGAAACTGACAGATTGATGGAATTTGGCGACCCTGAGCCACCCCATTTGCCGAAAATCGGTACACTGCGCAAAGCTAAACAGGAAGAAAAAGACAAGATGTTAGGTCTCAGTCAGGGAATAGATCCTATACAAAGTATTACGAAGATGAAGTTTGAAAAACACGCGGGCGCGATTCATGGAATAGGCTTCGATCCATTCTTCGTCCATTATTGGACGCCCGAACAAATGGCAACATATATCCTATATTCTCATCGAATTTTTGTCGATGCTACTGGGTCTTTGGTCAAAAAATTGAAAAAAAACGGACGCTGAATTGTCACCGCACATATATTTATACCAGATTAATTGCGAAACTCAAACTTCAAAGATGCCCGTATTCCAAATGCTGAGCGCTGTTCAAAACACGAACGCAATCCAATATTGGCTTTTCGAAATCATGAGGATAGGGGCCACACACAAATCCAATTTTCCTATCCCACGCGAAGTCATTTGTGACTTTGATAAAGCTTTGATGGGTGCAATAGTAAGAGCTTTTGGCCATTGCAAAGATTTGAGAGATTACCTCTCAAAGTGCTTGTCAGTTGTCGAAGATGGCAATGAAAATAGGCCCGCCTGCTTTCTGAGATTAGATATATCTCACTATGTCGCGCTTGTAGCGCGCTGGAAGCTGTTATCGTCCTTACATCCCCGGGTTAAAACATTTTATGTAATGATAATGTGTTTGCTTACCAAAGCAACTGATTTTATAAGTTTCAAGCAAATAGTGAGATTTTCCATCATCCTGTGCACTAGCCAAGGTTGCAGCAGGACCGAATACGATACGGTCAGCTTGGCTGAAGAAGCCCGTGTATCTATCATTCGGGACATAAAGGGTATTCCTGATATTAGTAAGGATTCATCCGAGATTGATAATTCCGATGGAAGGTTGGAACCTGACGAAGATGAAAGTGAACATAGGCTCTACGATAGCTCATACATCGATTCTTGGGCACATCGATTCTTTCATGAATGTATGAATGATGCAAAAACAGCGTCAAGCGGAGTTGATATAAATCCTTATTATTGCCCCGCGATGGCACAAAAGATTAAATACATGTTGCCTTATTTCCCACTATATTCCGGAATAATGATTGCACATTTCGGATATGGCCAAGTCAATGCTACCTCATCAGCAGTTGAGGCTGAATTCAACGACCTAAAACATCGACTGCTCAGGAATGAATGTCGACCAATGCGTATCGACAAATTTTTAACGACGCATTTGAGATCATTCTCTGGAAGAGCAAAATTGGCCGTAGCTGGAGAAATCCGCCAATCATTGCAAGCAAAAGATTCAGCCGATATAGTGGATCTAGAGTGTAATACTAGTCCCATTCTCGGAAAACATACGTCGCGGCAAAACCAAAATGGCTGCTCATCAGATGTTACGAAACGATTTGATGGAATCGACGATCTCGTAACTCAGAAAACAAACATAATTGACACAACTTTCACGGATGAGTTGATAAATGATAATGACAAGTCAATTCTTGCTGAGAATTCGATAATAAATGACACATCCATCTCAATTAATGTTGAATCTACGGAGCAAGTCGTCGTACCCGTAAATGAGGACGAGACATCGGCCATTGAGAGTTTTTCAGTGACTGATTTATCCAGCTCCACCAATGTGCAATATTCCGATCCAACATCGGTATCCATAAAGCAAAACGTGAAGCGACATAATGAATCGTGTCATAAAAACATGACCGAAATCTCTGAATTGAATCATGAGCAAAATTGGAGGAATAAGAATGGACCGAAAAAAGCGAAACGAACGTATTTGGATACACGTCCTGACTGGGATGTTGTTGGGTTCAGTACGACTAAGCTCAATATCGGTATATTAAAAAATGGTAATATCTGCCCCATAATATCAGACGGAAAAAATAAAATTGTTGTCCGAAATACGTGTGGCTTCGACAGTATTATGCAGATCTTAGGATCCGCGTGTAGATTCGAGGGATTTCGCAAGTTTGTCGACAAGGCGAAAACGGACACATACGAATTTTTGAAGTTATTTTTAGAAAAAGGTCCTTCGTGTGTTATCTACAAGATGCGTGCCAATATTTTGGGACGAGTTGAATGCTTCAGGCAACCAACACGATCACCGCACGTAATTAAAATCGATGCTTCGTCGAATATCTGTAACCTGTGCGAATGGGTTTTCCACCAGGATTGGAGTTCGATAGAAGAGATTACGTGCAGCGAATGTGAAATTACCAGTACTTTTGGCAAAACGCTATCCCCGATGAATTTGGACGTGGTGACGAATCATGGCTTCCAAAAATTAGTCGCAGCGTTACAGGACGGCAGTTTGTCACAGAGAAAATGTTGCGATAAACAATTCCCAATAGTGACCACGTATGGTATTCAACTGTTCATCGAATGCAGTGGAATAGGCCAAAACATTCAGCTAGACCAATTCCCAGAGTCAATTGTGCTTGATGCGACCGAATATATTTTGGCTGGATTTGTGATGTATGCAGGAGGCACAGCAGTGAGGTCAGTAGGGCACTATACTGCGTGGGTCAAAAAGGGAAGCGACTGGATTGAATTTGATGATGTGAAACAAAAGCCTGTATGCCCGCCGAAAGATCGTGAAAGAAAAACACCGCAATTATGCATTTAAGTGAGAATATGAAAAAATAAGAAGATCGGAAAGAAAAATTTGAAATATGAGAAAAAAACAATAAAATACGTGTTGGTCAAGCGAGGGAGATGACCTGAATAAAACTACTCCCGTTTATTCGTCACTAGAAGGCAAAAGCTTTACATTTTATTTCGACATAACATTTGATTTTTAATTTTTAATCCGAAAATATATATATATCGATACCCACGTTCTAATACGTCGTAACCCACATTTGTAAAATTGTTCAGGAGGCCATGAAAACGCTTCACTATTACCATTGAAAAGATAGGAGTTGACGGATTGGAATATTTATTTAAAAATGGTGAATCAACGATTTGACCGCTAAAACTTGAACATAAGCTACACAACATTATTATCATTCAATTTGAAAAAACAAAAGTCAATTTCTGAAATTTTGTGGCCATAAAAACGCTTCACTATAACCATTGAAAGGATAGGACTTGACGGATTGAAATATTTATTTAAAAATAGTAAATCAACGATTTGACCGCTAAAACTTGAACATAAGCTGCACAACATTATTATCATTCAATTTTTGAAAAAAAGCCAATTTCTGAAATTTTGTGGGTCACGACGTATTAGAACGTTGGTATCGATATATAATACGTGTTGGTCAAGCGAGGGAGATGACCCGAACAAAACTACTCCCGTTTATTCGTCACTAGAAGGCATAAGCTTCACATTTTATTTCGACATGACATTGATTTTTAATTTTTGATCCGAATATATATATATATATAATACGTGTTGGTCAAGCGAGGGAGATGACCTGAACAAAACTACTCCCGTTTATTCGTCACTAGAAGGCATAAGCTTCACATTTTATTTCGACATGACATTCGATTTTTAATTTCTAATCCGAAAATATTTATTGTTTCGAAATGTGTTTACAATAAAAATATAAGTCAATTGTAGGTTCTCGATGAGAATGAAGTGAACCAAAGCGAAATCAAATGAATTAAGAAAATTGGGCTATATTCTGAAATACAGGTCTGAAAAAAAAAAAAAAAAATTTTCAAATATAAAAAAATAAAAAAATATCCACGCATCTTCTTGATTTTTGGCATGACATCGTGAAATACCCTACCGCTGCCAATAAAGTCATAAAAACTTAATAATTATATATTTTTCATTAATATTTTAGTTGTAAACAAGCGAACAACTTTTTGATACGGTTATGTATATGTTCGACGAGAAAAAGTGTGGTACAAAGTTTAAGCGTGGAAAAACTTTCAGCGAGACATTTGTTCATTAACATTGAAGGAAGTTTTTCCGGAAATTTCAGCTTGATTGAATGAA
The DNA here is from genome assembly GCA_963992785.1 of Tenthredo livida. NCBI lineage: Eukaryota > Metazoa > Arthropoda > Insecta > Hymenoptera > Tenthredinidae > Tenthredo > Tenthredo livida. Next base: position 11,415,050 of record OZ023068.1, read on the forward strand.
AATTGGCTAAGACACAGCGATTTCCCCAAAAGCAATCGACGCCGCTCAGTATCAGCACATGCACAGAAAAGTTCGTCAAAGTTCGAGGCTAGGACAGAATCAAACGACGAATACGATTGAATTTGAGTTGGGAGGGTGGTGAGTCGTCGATTACTTTCATAATTCGATGATCCATTTGATCGTCCATTACGTTCGTCATGTGCGAGTAAAACGATTCCGAAATTTGATGGTAGTAAAATGGATTTGATTCATGATTTTCACAACGCTCAACTAGTATTTGACTGGAGCAACCTGATATAACGTTCCATACAACTGGAAAACCCCGGGACAATGTACAGTTGGACTGGAACAACTCGGGAGAGCTCGAAAAGTCCTTGATTTCGGAAGTAGGGCGCTGCGATGCTCGATCTCGCTAGTATGCAAGCTGAACCAACTCGGAACAATGTTCATTTCGGCTGGAACAACTCAGAACGATGTACAATTTTACTTGAACAACGCAGGGGAACTCGGAAAATCCTTGATTTTGGAAGGTAGGGGCCGCGATGCTCGATTTCGCTAGTACAATTAGGAAGAATTATCCGTTCGACCAGAACAAGCCTCATCATTGTTCAATACGACTAGAAAAACCTGAAGGAATCTTTCAACGCGCGTTTCCGGTACAGTTTTAGACTTACGACTTCAAGATTCCAGAACGATGTTCAAAACAACTAGAACAATCCCCTGAACTTTTGTATTGCATTTTTTCCCGTTCCGGTTAGCGATTTTCGACCGTTGTCGGTCCAGTTTTGGACTTGCGACTTCGGGACTCTCGAACAATGTTCAGAACAACTAGAACAACCCGGAACAACTCGGGAGATCGCCGGAACACGTCCCGACATTCCATTGATTCACTCTTTCCGTTTCGGGGTGCGATTTCCGACCGTTTTCGGTCCAGTTTTGGACTTGCGACTCCGGGATTCTGGAACAATGGTCAGAACAACTAGAACAACACGGAACAACCCGAGAGATCACCGGAACAAGTCTCGAAACTCGTTTATTTTACTTTTACCGTTTCGGTGTGCGTTTTTCGACCGTTTCTCGTTCAGTTTTGAACTTGCGACTTCGGGATTCTGGAACAATGGTCAGAACAACTAGAACAACCCGGAACAACTCGGGAGATCGCCGGAACAAGTCCCGAAATTCCATTGATCCACTCTTTCCGTTTCGGAGTGCGATTTCCGACCGTTTTCGGTCCAGTTTTGGACTTGCGACTCCGAGATTCTGGAACAATGGTCAGAACAACCAGAACATACACGGAAGAACCCGAGAGATCACCGGAACAAGTCTCGAAACTCGTTTGTTTCACTTCTACCGTTTCGGTGTGCGTTCTTCGATCGTTTCTCGTTCAGTTTTAGACCTGCGACTGCGGGATTCTGGAACAATGGTCAGAACAACTGGAACAACACGAAACAACTCGAGAGATCGCCGGAACAAGTCCCGGAATTCCTTTATTTCACTTTTTCCATTTCGATGTGAGTTTTTCAACCGTTTCTCGTTCAATTTTGGACTTGCGATCTTGGGACTTTGGAACAATGTTCAGAACAACTAGGACAAGTCAGAAAAAATTCGAGAGATTGTCGGAACAAGTTCCGGAACTCCGTTACTCCTCTTTTTCCGTTTCGGTGTGCGTTTTTCGACTATTTTCGGTCCAGTTTTGGACTCACGACTTCAAGATTCTGGAACAATGTTCGGAACGACTAGAACAATCCCCTGAACTTGTTTATTGCATTTTTCTCCGTTTCGATTAGCGATTCTCCACCGTTGCCCGTTCAGTTTTGGACTTGCGACTTTGAGACTCTGGAACAATGTTCAGAACAACTAGAACGACTCGGAACAACTCGAGAGATCGCCGAAACAAACAAGTGAACTTTTTTATTGCATTTTTTCCGTTCGGTGTGCGATTTTCGACCGTTTCCAGTCCAGTTTTGGACTTGCGACTCCGGGATTCTGGAACAATGTTCAGAACAACTAGAACAACCCGGAACACTCGAGAAATTTCACTTTTTCAAAAAGTGTGGGGCTGACTCAAAAATCCGTTTTTTCGAATTCTCAGCCGTATTTTTCACGTTGGAAAATTTTCATCTTCCAACAATGTAGAACAAATGTAGAACAATCTGGAACAACTTTCAAAAATATTTCTTTCTAAAAGTAGGGGGCTAACTTCACGTAGGTACATTTTAGGATGAATAATTTTGGTCTTAGATTATTACAAGGAATCCACCGGTATAAGGAAAGTACCCTATTCTGAATCACCTTGTATACCTTGTCACATTTACTTATTGACTGTGAATATTGCTTCCAGAAATGAGTAGGACATCAGTGAAACGACGAAAGTATCATTTTAATGTTGATGGTACAAAAATAGTGCCCTTGCAAACACACCAACGACGGAAAAATAGTTTGAGCCTCGCCCGTACTGCAGGTGAGTGCAGAGACTCGTGGAAAGGTGTTAATGTAGCAAATAAAACGTTATTCTTAATTTTACATCAAGACTTCATCATGAAAAAGAAGTGTATATTGCCTGCGTAGCCTGCCTGATCAGTTACTGAGAAAGTCAGAGTCTATCCGACAATTGCCTACTGATAACGTTTTGTCATACTTTAACTGCTACAAATGAACTTTCTGTTATAGAATCATTGGCTGTCATTAATAGTTACGATGAAGTTGTGAAGCAACAAATTGTCGTCAATGACCCCCCTACAGAGCCATCATTTTCCTGTATGGAGTCACATAGTGCAGAAGAAGAAGTTGGACGGCCGTTACCAGCTGACTTCGGTAAGCAATCAATGTTGTATTTCAAATATTTCAACACGTATATTACCACATAACAATTGAAACTTGTCACTACTACTATATACGTATTCTTGCTTTTCTCAGAAAATATGATCACTTCATGTGAAAACGAGGGGAATCTATCTTCATCAAGTTATCCGTGTGAAGCTATCCAAACAACATTTGAGGACGAAGTACCGTATTGCGATAGTGTCCAATCTGACTCTTCACAAAATGAGAGTGTTGGTCCAAGCAATGACAATCTACCGTTGTCGGAATTATCGTTGCCTACTTATGCCGATCCATCTTCACCAATACTCTCGCACACTGCTACGGACTACAGTTGCATGAGTTTCAATGTAGATAAAGTGAAAGATTATATTTTGAGTGATGGTTACACTATTATGTTTCGAGAAGCGAATTTAAAGACGTGGCAGGTTATTCTTGTGATATTAGGGATTCGTACTAGATTTTCACTAAGCATTAAGGCTAGGCGTGCCCTAATAGAAGCCACAAAATTATTTGCTGCTCCTCGTTTTAGTGGTTGGGACATTAGCGACTATTACCTGTCAAAAATATTTGATGCACCCGACGAAGTAATTCAATATCATTTCTACTGCCAGGTCTGCTGTAAAGAGCTAGAAAAGGCTGAAACGAAAGATCGATTCAAGAACCACGAGACAGTTTGTGACAAGTGCTTACAGAAGTACACACTTTCCATGAATTCACCCAATTATTTTATATCCATTGATTTGAAGTATCAATTAACGTCTTTACTGAATTCGACAGTGGTGAAAGAAAGCCTTCTTAGCAATTTGAAAAATATTGATCTTGAGGCTCGAACAAGTAGTATTATCCGTGACGTATACGATGGTCTTTTGTACCGGAAATTATTCGCAGAGACACCAAAAGAATCCCAACTTCTGACCTATGTTTTTAATACCGATGGAGCGCCGCTATTCAATAGTTCCAAACGAAGTTTCTGGCCGATTCTTGTCATCTTAAATGAGCTGCCCCTGGATGTTCGTTTTCGATATCCGTTATTAGCAGGATTGTGCATAGTTCGGAAAGAGCCATCTGCGGACATGATGAGCACCTATATGAAATCTTTTGTGATTCGAGCCAATAGGTTAGCTACTGAAGGTTTTCATTTGCAAATTGGTGAAAAACCAGTTCACTTTGTACTGAAACCTTTACTGTGCAGTGTTGACAGTGTAGCCCGACCACTCCTACAAAACAGGTTACAATTCAACGGTTACCATGGCTGCTCGTGGTGCTATTCGATGGGTGTTCACAAACATGGATGCATGCGCTTCTTGATGGAGGAAAACGATCCCGCAGACCGAACACATACCGACTATCTAGAAGACGTCAGAGCAGCAACGAAAAAATCGCAGTCGTTTGTACCACAAAAAACAAAACTGAAAAAGAGCGACGTACGAGGTGTGAAAGGAAATTCCATCGTCACGGACCTAATAGGTTTCGACATGATATGGGCCTTTGTGAGGGATTATTTACACGCTGATTTGATTGGTACGGTTCTCCAACTGTAGATGATGTGGTGCGATCACCAATGTCCAATTCACCTCACCAGGGCTCAACAGGACGATGTCAATGTGCGATTGATGAGAATGACCCCGCCACATGAGGTACACAGACTTGTACGACCATTAAAATCTGAAAAGTGCAAATGGAAAGCATCCGAATGGCGCAGTTGGCTGCTTTTCTACTCAATTCCCTGTTTGTCAGGTATTTTAGATGAATATGCTTTGCAACACTTCGGTTTGTTAGTGAACAGCATATTCAAACTGCTGGAAACAAGTATAAGTGAAGAAGTCTTGGCCACAGTAGAATATGATTTGAACCAATTCGTCGTTATATTTGAATTGCTTCACGGTGAAAAATGCTTCACATTCAATATGCATTCCCTGAAACATTTGGTGAATTGTGTGAGACATTGCGGTCCACTATGGGCGACGTCAACTTTTCCCTTCGAGAGTACAATACTGTAACGTTTCCGGTTTTCCCAGGCCGAAAGCTGTAGGAAAATCCGGTTGTTATTGTGAGTTCTTTGTCTCGGATGTGTGTTTATTAGATTTTATCAAGAAGTTCGGGACTCTCCGACGCATTTAGGTGGGGAAAAGTTGGTTTTGCCACAAGAAGCCACCTGATTCTTTTATTACTATTATTATATTTTCTATCTACGAACTCGGAGTTAACCAAGTCGTTATTGGTACTCAGAACCAGCGCTTTCGCACAAGCCTGTTGTCCTATCTGTTCTTTATTCTGGCTAGATCTAATCCCTAGGCTGTTCACCAGACTCAGCGCTTTCGCACAAAGCTGTTCCTATGCTAACCTGTCATTGGCTGATGTGGCATGGGATGTGAAGTGCATGATCTGAAATGTCGAACAAAGAACATTTGATTCTATTTCGAATTTATTCAAAAATAAACAAACATAATATGATTTATCTATGAAAGATTGTAATAATGAATAAATAACTCATTTAAAATTTAACAAAAAAAATTCTTAAGTCTAATTCCTAAAGCTAACGGCTCTTTCCTTTCAACCTGTTTATATCATATTTTATATTCTTTTCAATTTTAATACTGAATTTATGAGTGCTAGCACTGCTTTAGCTACTGCCTCGAATACTCTACGCATTTGCTATCCTTTAATAAGTAATAGACTTTTAAAATAGATTTGCTGGGGTTTTTCTGAAATTTGAAATGACGCTAAATTATTAGTCTGAGAAGACCTCAGATCTAATATACAAAGTGAGTCGATTAAGCTCTATACTGTGAATCGCTGCTGAGCGAACTGCTCAGCCGCTTTTATACGCGTCTCATGCCTATTGCTGACGTCATGAGACTCGAATGTTCGATGCGCGACGTCGAATCTTCGCTGCCCAACGGTTGGTCGGTTTGAATCATATCGTCTGTCCTTGTCTCTCCCACAGCTGACTAGCCGATACCGTCTCAATACATAACCTGAATCTTCACGTGCATGGTCCAAAAGGTGTGTATGAGCAAATGGCAACGAAAGCTGTACAAACTAACGTTTTTCACAGTCTGGTTGCACAAATGAAACAATCTCCAGGTTGTTTGGCATTTCACCGATCAATGTTTGGATCATCTCAAGTAGCGTCGTTTTGTAAAGGTGACGGAGTTGTGCTGATCGGAAAAGGCCGCCCATATCTTAATTCAAATCAACAATCCCAGTATAACGGAAATAGGGAAATCCTCAGCTTTCAGCGATGTATTGTTGCACGCATGGTAGTTCATGCAATAACCTATGATAGGCCGAAAAAGTCTAACGACACCATGTTTATTGACAAAGATAGGAATTTTTTACAAGTATTAAGTTTGCTCTATTGTAATAACTTTGGATTCGGCAAAGTTTCCTGTTTCAACGTTACAACAGTGATGTTGCCTAGCGTGGATGAAGAATGTAGAAGGGACTGCCCGGAGATTGAGAATGTCTTAATCGGTCACTTGTACAAGATTGACAAGCGTATTGATGATAAGATTGTAGGAATCTCGGATTTACGTGAGAAATGTGTGGCTATCGATATTGATGACCACAGGTACGTTTCAAGACTACCAAATACTTTCGAAATTCAATGAAAAACTTAACACAAGTTGCATAATGAGTGCAACATTTTTACAAATGTATTCGCGGGTGCCTTACTGGACACCACCTCCGCGAAATTTCTTACGTCCAGATGCATGCCAAAATTGATGTCGGGTGTATAGAGTATAATGTAAAAAATTAGGAATCGAGAGGTTGTTGAGGTCAGGCGTCGCCGTCTGTTGAAGTCCGTTGAATTCAGCTGAAGTCGGCTGTACGGTCAATCGACGAGATATTTAACCCCTCGTGAAAAAGCGACTGTCTTCGAGAATTTTATAATCAATCATTATTAGTGGGTGATTGACAAGCGTGAAAATAATATAGAATAGAACCAACACTCACGTGTATCAGATATGATAAATGTGTGATTGTAACATTGTGTATTGATGATGGTTAAACGTAAATTTTCTGAAGTTGACAGAAGTAAATTAAAATTCAATTAAATTGCTGTAATTCAAAAATCCTGCTGTTATCATTCCAAATTCATTTCCTTAAGGGGGTATATGGCTCAAAATCACCAAGGTGGTAAATTCGTGTCTGAGACATTTAAATCATCAAATTTATTTGTTTTCATTGAAATAATGTAGCACAAATTATTGACATTAACTCATTTAAGCAATGCATCAGAAAAATTTGTTGGAATTTATTCATAGAATATACTTTTTTTCATGAAATACCCCCGAATAGTCATTCCGGGAACGCGTCCCTAAGTAGTAATCCACGGACAACAACAGCTAAAATACATGGTAAAAATTTTTTTAAATGTTTTAAAGGTACTTGTTAACTTGGTTAATTTTATTATAAAATGATATTTATAAGTTCCCGAATCGACACAATATTATTTCGTCCGAAAATTGAATACAAAGTTTGTCTGACAATTTGTGCATCATTTCCGGGAACGCAGACATTTTGTATATATGAATTTTCAGCAAAACGCAACTGATAGCTCTATAGTGGGTTATCATATCAAACACTCAAGTACGGTTGACCAGCGTGGTTTATTGTGAAAATGTGAAAAATATAAGAGGTAAGCATAGTTTTGCTTGAACTTTTGGCACCGTACATCATTTCAGTGTCATTCCGGGAACGCCAATAATTGTAGGAAAAAAACAAGCAAATGCTTTTTGATACGATATTTCTTGAAGATTAATGTGATATGCTTTATATTAACCTTAAATAATCCCGTTTAAGTGTCCAATACTTATTTTACGCGTATATTTATATATAAACGTCATTCCGGGAACGGTCATTCCGGGAACGGTCATTCCGGGAACGGTCCCAGATGACATGAGTTCTCGGAATAATCATTGGGTTCCCGGAATGATCATTGTATTGTTAATGATGGTTCAAAGTAGTATGGTCGTCGAAATTGACTAGTTTTTCATAAATTTATTATGGCATAGTCGCCACATTGAGTATTCATCGAATTGTTATATTCATAAACTGATGATTTCCCTGACATGTCCAAAAACAAAATAATACCCAAATTATGAACAAATGGCCAGATATCGATTCTTCATTTTTAATTGCTTCAAATTCTAGAAAAATCTAGTAGATTGGTTCGATTGCAGTGTGCGATGGCTCATTTTATCCAGAAAACTATTTCCCACAAATTCACCGCGGCAGATTATTTTTAGTTGAAATATTAGAAAAATAAGCAATTTTTTTTTTCAATTTCAGAAAAAAAATCGAAAATATTCAATAACTCAAGTAATTCTTGCAATATCAAAAAGTTCTATGTTTATCTGATAGAGGCATGTGTTATGAACAATTGAGAACCAAAAATTCCAAGATCGGTTCAACGCTGGGTCTGATTCTTTGCGGCGACCGAGTGATTTTGTATTTTCCTGTCTTCAGCGCAGCCACTATTAGACTGGAAGTAATACATGATGTCAGATATGGATAATGAAAGTCAAACCCTTCCCAAACATAATGATTTTTTTAAATTTTATTAGAGTCTTCAAGGTGAAAAAAAAAGGAAAATTGTTTTTCAGAAATTCAACCCATTTAAAGGTGTATATACCCCCTTACTTGTCGTGGAAATGGTGCTACGCTATTGATGACATGAAGTTCCGTCTACACACGGCTAGCCGCCGATATATAGAGGCGAATGATTGCGGTACAGATACGGATTCGGTCGCATGACATGCGGTTTGGATTCCTAACAGGACAAGTTCCGCATACACACGGATAGCCGCTGATATCTCGAGGCGAATGATTGCGGTACGGATTCGGATTAGGCCGCATTCCATACAGTTTTGGTTTTAACGGGATCAGTCCCGTATACATACGGATAGCCGCCGATATATAGAGGCGAATGATTGCGGTACAGATTCGGATTAGGTCGCATGACATGCGGTTTTGATTCCTAACAGGACAAGTTCCGCATACACACGGATAGCCGCTGATATGTCGAGACGAATGATTGCGGTACGGATTCGGATTAGGCCGCATTACATACGGTTTTGGTTTTAACGGCATCAGTCCCGTATACATACGGATAGCCGCCGATATATAGAGGCGAATGATTGCGGTACAGATTCGGATTCGGTCGCATAACATGCGGTTTTGATTCCTAACAGGACAAGTTCCGCATACACACGGATAGCCGCTGATATGTCGAGGCGAATGATTGCGGAACGGATTCGGATTAGGCCGCATCACATACGGTTTTGGTTTCAACGAGATCAGTCCCGTATACATAGAATAGAATAGAATTTATTATGATTCCCGTTATGTCGGAAAAGGTAGAGAGAGCACAGAGATTACAATAATTATACATATAAAATACATATAAACATAAATTATAGCTAAAATACAAATTATATATAGTAAGTAAAAGAATGAAGCTAGCCTAGGTATAGTTGAAATTAAGATTAGAACGAAGCGAAAGCAGAAGCGAAGCGAAAGCAGAAGCGAGGAAAGACAGAACAGGACAGTAGAGAATAGTAAAGAGTAGAAAAGATCCGATAAACCAAGAAGCCAGCCCTAACCCTCGAGATCAAATAGATGGGCATGCAAGGCCGTTTTGAAACCGGCGAGAGTCTTAAAGGCCTTAATGCTAGCGGGGAGTGAATCCCAGTGGCGAACCGCAGAGAACGCAAAAGAATTGCGGAGACGTTCCGTGCGTGGGGTTGGAGTGACGAATTCACCTCGCACCCGCCGAGATGGACCAGCATCTTCTTCTGCAGGGCGCGCAACGAAAAGCTCCCGGAGATAGGCAGGCCGACCAGTGTGGATCGTGATGTAAAAGAGCGAGAGAAGGAAGTAAAGTCTCCTACGAGCCACGCTCAGCTAGCCTAGCTCACGGCGAAAAGGCGTGATATGCTCATCACGAGCAACCCCACAAACAAACCGCACGCAGGAATTATGCAGACGTTGGAGCTTCAAATTGAGCATGCCAGAGAGATCATCATATACCACGCAGCGATAATCAAATATTGGAAAAATCAAGGTGACGACCATCAGCTTACGGAGAGATTTTGACAGTAAACGCCGTGAGGCCGCAAGTTGCCGAAGGGTACCATGAACGCGAGCAGAGATAAGACTAACATGCGCCGTCCAGTCCAACCGAGAATCGAGAATAACACCAAGATCCCGTACCTCGTCCGAGAATGAAAGGCTAGTACCAGAAAGAACTACCGGGGATATGTCCACCAGTGTCAGCCTCGAGATGTACGATCGACTACCAAGGACGATCACTTGGGTTTTGGCAGGATTGAGCCTCAGGAAGACTTGCTGGACCACCCCAGAACCGCTTCCACATCCGCATTAACTCGGGCGATAGAGTCGGAGAGATCTTGGTAACCGCAGTGGAGGTAGATCTGAAGATCATCAGCATATACCAGGTGTTCCACATGCCTAAAGACTTCTGCAATGTCGTTGATAAACAGCGAGAATAGCAAAGGACCCAAAACCGAGCCCTGCGGTAGTCCTGACTCTAAAGAAGCCCAAGATGACAGACGTCCATCATTAGCCACAGTCTGAACACGACCCTGAAGATAGGAAGCGATCCAAGTCAGGACGTGTGTTGAGAAACCTAGTCTAGCAAGTTTGGCAAGCAGGATCGCGTGAGGCAACGAGTCGAAGGCGAAATCAAAAAGGACCAATATGGTCAGCATCCGCTTATCGACTCCCCTGCGAATATCCTCCGTGAGCCTCAGGAGCGCAGACTGTGTACTGAAGCCGCGTCGGAAGCCAGATTGACGAGAATTCAAAAGATTACCCGCCTCCAGAAAGTTGTTGATCTGCACCAGCACCACACGTTCTAGAACTTTGGACAGAATACGGAGATTCGAGATTGGACGAACCTGATCCAGCGATGACGGGATTTTGACCTTACCCAGCGGCAGGACACGGGCTTGCCTCCACATAGATGGAAAAACAGCGGTACTGAGCGAGCGATTGAGCAGCACAAGCAGGTAAGGAAAAATCACCGGCAGGGCATCCTTAATGTAGCGCAGAGATAGATCATCCATGCCACGTGCTTGTGATCTGAAGTGCCTAATCGCCGATAGAAGGTCGCTAGGCGAGATGTCACCGAAGTAAAACAGCTGATCCCTATATCCCGTAGGCGGCAGAGTGGCAAAGAACTCCGCAACTTCCGCAACAGAGGAGGGTCTTAGCGAAACAGACGCAAAGTGGCGATTAAGTTCATCCACAGAGAAGTCGCCACACCCGTTCGTAGAGACAGAGGCAATACCCAGCGTCCTCAACTCCCGCCAAAGAGATCGTGAGTCAGAAATGGATAGTAGGCGAGCAGCAAAGAAGTCAGAACGCGCCTGGGTAATGCGTCCGTGTAAGATGTCTCTGGCCTCTCTGTAGCGCAGGAGAGCACCGTCCGTCAAGAGCACGGACAAGGTTTCCCTGCAGACATGCCAGCATGTCATCCACCGAAGGCTCCGACACAGCAAGAGACCAATCACTCTCCTGAAGATCATCCAGAAACCGGTCTAGGTCGAAGTGCCGATATGAGCGCGCCGTAAACGATTGAGGAACAGGCAACGAAGATCCAAGCCGAATCTCGACAGAGATCAGATCGTGTCCGGCAATAAAGGGCGCATCCGATTGGTAGAAGGCGTGAACAGCATCTTTCTCGCTCACTATACAAAGATCCAGAAGAGTATCCGCAGAGTGGGTGTGACAGGTCGGCGCAAAGGGTATCAAGTACAGGCCACGAGCTGAACAGAAATCACGCACATTGTCGCTATCGTAGGAGTGAACCAACTGATCCGCATTGAATTCACCCAAGATGATGGTCGTACTGTGGTCAACTGAGAGTCTGTCAAAGTCAGCTTCAAAATCGGCCAGGTTAGCTGTCTTCGGCGGTCGATAGACAACCGCTACCAACATAGGCTCGGCACCAGGTTGTTTAACAGCGGCCAGCAGATATTCAGGCGCCCGGTTGTACCGCGATGGCGAGGAGGCCAGCCGTTTAACGGAGACCGAGTCGTGGAGATACAGAGCCACACCACCCCCAATTTTGCCCTCCCTGTCGTTGCGGAGAATTGAATAGCCCGGCAGCAGCACAGAAGCATCAGTAATCTGGGGATGCAACCAGGTCTCACTAACCGCTATAATATGAGCAGAGCGAGTATGAAAGTGGTAGCGCAGCAGGTCCATGTGAGCCCGGATAGAATTGGCATTCACATGACAGACCAGAAACAGATGAGTGTTAGAGATTGCTGTTGACGTCCGAGTGGCGACCGTAGAGGGCGGAGATGGCAGCAAAGACGATGATTGGCGTCATTCGGCGGCGCTAGGTCTCAGGCGAGCGAGATCTTCAACGGTCGGAATACGCGTGACAGGCGCACCATGCGATCTTCTGACGTAAATGACACCAGCCCGCTGCCAGGCAAACTTGTAACCCTCAGCTTTAGCAGCAGCTTTCGTTGCGATGAGAAGCTTGTAAACGTCAGGTGGCAGGGCTTCATTAACGTTTATCGTAGATTTGATACAGATATTGTAGATTGCGGTACAGATTCGGATTCGGTCGCATGACATGCGGTTTTGATTCCTAACAGGACAAGTTCCGCATACACACGGATAGCCGCTGATATGTCGAGGCGAATGATCGCGGTACGGATTCGGATTAGGCCGCATTACATACGGTTTTGGTTTTAACGGGATCAGTCCCGTATACATACGGATAGCCGCCGATATATAGAGGCGAATGATCGCGGTACAGATTCGGATTCGGTCGCATTACATACGGTTACAATTTCCAACAGGATAAAATCGGCGTAGATGCGGATGGATATTTGTATACAACTAAAAATGGTTTCGCAAGATATCCGGACAAGGTCGTATAAAATACGGTTGATATTTTTTCGACGGATAAGAACCGCATAGAAGCAAAAAGGTATCCGTTTTTACCGGAAGATGGCTCCGGATAAAGTTCCGACAACCCCGTATAAGACTCAGAAAGAATTTTGTAATCAGATAAAATGAAGATACACTCAGATAGAAATCGATTCGGACTCTATCCGGAATTCTTTCAGTTTCCTATTCGTTGTTATCAGTACCTATCTGACATTTTTAGCAGGGTGCGGCAATCCAGCCTTAGACTTAGGTTTAGAGGATAGGTCGTCAGGTAGACATAACAAAGAAAAAGATTCACAAATTTCAGATAAAACCTTTATAGATAAAGATAACGATGTTGCGAGTGAGAAACAGCAGAGGGTCGATCCATCATCCTGGGTGGCGGCACTAGAAAAATTAAACAAAAAGTTAGATGACAGTTTAGCTTCTCTGTCTAGAGATTTGATTCAATCAAAATCACAGAATGTAAAAAATGTAGTCAATAGCCAAAAAAATTTCCTTGAAAGACTCGAAGAACAATCTATAAAATATAAAAAACAATTAGAATCACTTGAAAAAAAGATCGAGAACTCTAATGAGCAGCTCGAAGACAGGTTAGACCGATGTGTAGACGAGTTCAATGAGACACATATAAATTTAAGAGAAGAATTTGGAGATAGTTTAATATGTTTGGAGAGTAAAATAGATAAAAATAATAAAGCTAATCTCGATAAAATCCTTGAAGTTGAGAAAAAACAGGATAATTTCAAAGTCAGCGTCAACGCTGAAATTAGAAAAATGAAATCTGCAAGTCCTAACCTCAATTGCGAGTATAATTACTTATTATCGAAGCATGTCAAGCTACCGACATATTCCGGCAAGAGTTGGGAAAGACCAGCAAATTATGTTAAAGAAATAGAAGAGTACTTTACCTTTATAGATGCACATACAGACGATCTTTGTTTGAAATTAATCGGGCAAAGTCTCACATACGATGCCAAAGATTGGTGGATCGCGCGCCGCGATATTGTAAAGTCCTGGGGAGAATTTAAAACTCGATTTTTAAATACAGTCCGATCTCTCAATAAACCCGCTCCCAATAAACCCGCTTCCCCAGTTTCTCGCTCGTAGCGTTCCCCCACTCTGCCTATTAAGACATAGTTGCACGAGGAAAGAGAGAGACGGAAAACCATTGGTGCGAATAGCGAAGTAGACAAAGTGGGGGTACCTCATTTCTTGGAAAAACTCTTCCCCGTGGCGGCTTGGGAGGGTTTATAGAGAGATCGGACTGTAGATATTGGGGTGTCGAAATTCAGAGAGAACTTCGTGAAGATATCGAATTCGGATATTATATGCCTGACTCGAGGGTAACATGGTACGAATATGCAAATCGAAAATACGCGTCAGCTGCAGGTTTAGATCCGTGCATGACTGAGTCGGAAATCGTCCGAAACCTAGTACGTCATTTCGACGAACCTATTGTTGAGGCAGCAAAGTGCCGAGATATCCGCGACATCGATGCACTGTTGAGTTTTCTTGACGAGATGCAGTTCGGGGGTAGGTCGAATGCACCGAGGCAACAGGTAACGTACGCGAACAAACAGAATCCAGCTGTCGGTCGCGTGACTGAAAAACAGGTGTCATGGCGGAACGACAACTCTAACCAAGATTTCAAACCGATAACGGATGAGCATGATCAAAGAAATAAATATGGTCAAGCTGACAACACATACAATAGGTCGAATTGTACAAATACAAAGATAAGCGCAACCGTTGTGAATACGAATGATACGCCGGTAACAGAAAAATTACCTACGGAAAACTAGTAGACGCTGTACTGAACAAAGCAATGCCGACGCCAGTACAGCACAAGGTAGTTATATCCGCGACAGAATTCAAAAATCAAAACACAGAAAATAACAATTCATATGAAAGTCCAGATAATTATTTATTTAACGAGAGTACAGAAACTGATAAATCGTCGATGCGTTGTCCGGAGGTTCTCCTACGCATTGAAGGAGTCGAAGCTAAACCTTTAATAGATACAGGTAGCCAGATTACGTGCGTGTCGGATGATTGGTATGGTCGTCATAAATCATCGTTAATCAGTTGCGCAAAATTACCGGTTACGAATTTACAAGTATTAGGAGTACTAGGAGGCAAAGCCACTCGTATTAGGGAACAATTCCTAGCTAAGATCGAAATAGGGTTGTTATCCGATGAGGTGGGTTTTCTCATCGTAGATGGCCTAAAACATGATGTAATTATCGGTATCGACACCTTACGTAGATGGGAAGCTCATCTAGACTTCAAAATAAATAAATTGAATATTCAAATAAAACTAACAAAAGATCAAGTAGAAGTTCATAGTTCAGATGAGGTCGGTAAAAGCGAAAATCATAAAATTATCGTTAATATAGATTCAATTAATAACTATCAGATTAAAGATAATCCGACTAATCCGTTAATCGGAATAACCCAAAACTCTGAATTACCTGATAATGAGATTGATAGCAAGTTATCGGAATGTCAGGTACTTGAAGCTTATGAAAGAAATGCCTTTTCTAGTCTATTAAAAAAGTATCGAGACATATTTTCAAAAAGACCTGGTAGAGTCACTATTTATGAACACAAGATCAAAATATATGAGTATAGACCGTTCGTACGACGATCATATCCGGTGCCAATAATGCACCGAGAAAAAGTAAAACTAGAAATCGAAAAAATGCTAAGTCTTGGAATAATTAAAAGCTCATATCGACCACTCCTAAGAGCAAAACCCTAACTCGCGAGGCTCGCTCGTATCGCCGTAGTTTAGGAACCCTGCTAGTAACAACGCAGCTCGCGCTACGGCTCATATCGCCGTAACTCGGCGCTCCGCTCATAAGAACGTAGCTCGCGGAGTCGCTTGTAGAAACGCAACTCACCGGTCCGCTTATATGAACGCATCTCGGTGGTTCGCGCTGGCAGCGCCGGGAATAGAAATGAGAACCCCCTGACTCACAGATACTACATGCTTGCAACTGCTGATTTTCTACCCCTATGCTTCATTAATTTTTCTATCACAATGCTGTCAATCATTTCTACAATTTTCAGAGACGGTCGCTCGAAAAACACTCGATTTTTATTTGGTCGGAACTTGTTTAATTACGTTTAATCATCCCATATTTCATACCCTGGAGAATATGTGTAATAATATTATGTAACAGACATATCGACGACATTAATTCGGATGTATTATTTTTTTCGATTTATTCACCCGTATAATCTTCCATGTACCAAAATATATCCACTCATTAAAATACAGACTAGAAATATCAAAGTTATTATAGAATTATCACATTAGTAGCTGATTGTGCGACCTGCTATCAGAATACTATAATTACTATTTTCCATGTTCTTTTTATTACATCATACAGACTAGTTTTCATAGTTTCAACAAGTTTAGTACTGACTACGTACAGGTATCCTAGGTGGTAACTTATACATTATTGTGATATTATCACGTTTCTCATACCATCGACTGAAAGTACGAGAAATCTACAAACTATTTTGTACTATGATTATCGAATGTTTTTGTGTGCTTAGCGTAAACGAATATGAACTGATAGTACGTTATATCAAGCAATGTATCAGAATTAACATATTATAATTGTAAAGAGCCATATACAGACTTCCATCTATAAAAATATCTGCACTCATTAAGATACTGCATAAAAACATCAACGTTATTTCAAAATCATCACGTAAATAGCTGTTCCCGCTAATAAAATACTAGGTACTATTCTCTATTCTTATTATTGTATCATATTGAGTAGTGTCCATAATTTTAGTGTAACAGCGTTTGGGAAAATAGAAATTATCTTATTATCTTTGATTTTTTTGAGCCTTTGGAACTCTTTTGCACTCCTACGGGCTCTTGGTTCTCAATGTCGGATGTATTCTCCGCTTCTGTGGCTTGTCTTTCAGTACCCTGCACTTCGAGATTCCTATAAAATGACTGATGTTCGGTCGGAATCGCTTTGCTATTGCACAAACTAATAAGATCTTTCAGTTTCAGTGCAGTTATACCTAATCTCGAATGGTATGCTTTTACCAGCTGGTATGAATTTAGATCGATTGGATGTGCTGTGTGTTTCGTGGACAACTGGGAATACTCTGACGTGAATGATGTTTTATAACGCAGAATGCCTGGCTCATCTCCATCTGCGTACACTTCTCTAATTTTTGACCAGGCGATCGCTTGTTTTTCTGTGTTTTTCGCCCAATTTTACTCTGCAACTAGATTTTTAAAATCGCAAATCATGCTTTGGCTCACGTTCAAGACCTAATAGGGGTTACTTTTCGTTCACTTGGCGTTCCGGATGATGTCGTACCACTGATCTGGTGTATGAATCAGGTGGTTTCTACACCTGCGTTCGATAAGCGCGTGGACTGAATCACCCTCATTCTGGGTGTGCCCACGTTCAAGAAATCTGTGGGTTATTTTAACGTTGTACTTACACGCAGCGTAAACATACATCGAGAAAACAAATCTATTCCTGTTCTGCCCCGAACAATTGTCAGAATAGAATCTGAAGTCACGTACTCCATCTTCAACCTTTTCATCAATGAAGTCTAGCAGCAGACTAGCAACTTCATTTGAGCCTTTATTTGCAATAGTCTCGTCATAGCAGTAACAGTTAGCCTCATGACGGCCTACATCGTAAATAGTGAAGTTGTATACCGCGAATTTTCTTTTGTAGTAGAAAATTGAAGTTTGTGCCTGCGGGGTTTGCAAAACTTTTTGATAATCAAAACAGGCCATGCTAATATTACAACTATTTTCTGTTTTCAAGCATTCTTTTTTGTCAGCATCTTTTAGTTCTCGAGCTTTAACTTTATTGAAAAGGTGTATATCATATTGTTCTTGCAAATTGCGCTTTTCCTCAATAGTTGCATTTTCGAATGCTGAGCAAATATCGCACTGGTCTTTTTTTGGCTTGAAAAAACTAATATTGAAACGGGTGTTAAAAATGTCTCTATACTGTCTCTCTGTAGCTGGATTCACTTTGTTCCCATTGTCTTCGATCCAGATACGGTAAAACTCATGCATTTGTTTGACTGATAGGTGCTCCTCCAAGTATTCTCTTGAACTGATTCTCCGTATATAATGCGATTCGGGTCTTGGAAATGCATTAATATGATCGATGACACTCATTTCCACATCAGCAGAGATGTTATTACCTCGATTTAGGTTGAGCCCCTTTCTGTCCGGCGAAATATCACACCCCTTCGATAATTTTGACGTTATAGTTTTCATCCAAGAATCAGATATGTCTAATGTCGATAAGAACATAGTTTTACAGACTTTGATATCGTTACCGTCACTTTGGAACCAGTACGTTTTAGTTTTTTTTTTATTCATCTCAATATCTGCAGTATCGGTACAATTTTTTGTAAATTTTATGCAGCTGGATATATAATTCCACTGGCGATTATGATTACCCATGGACCAAAATTTGGTTAGTATTTCTTGCCTTTGAGTGTCGGTTATTTTATTGATGCACTTGAATCTGCAGCTAACATCGCACGAACGCTGTAGCTTGCGTTCTGAAACGATATTTCTATTTGTACTTAGATACTTCTGCCCAGTATCAACAGCTTTTCTTCTCTGTGCCGATTTCCATCTCCAGCTATTTGTAGATCGTTTCCTTGTCAACTTCTCCAGTGGACGATCTATTCGCAATCTTTTGGCTTTCGATGTACTTTCATCCCTGTCTTCATTGGATGTTGACCTTACAATACTGTGGTCTTCTGATTCCAAAAAGTATTTTGAACTTTCTGGTGATATATCTTGTTCATCGAAAGAGCTCTCAAGATTGAGTAGCATGTTTTCCTCATCGTCAGTTGTAGAGATAGATTTATCAAATTCACAATCGGCACTTGGATGAGCGATTTTGTCAATGGAGAAACCGTCATTTTCAACTAAAAATAGGAGAATAAAAATTATTACAGATATATATTATACAGAATTCACAATTCGGTCGTATTTGAGTATTGTTATTACACAACTCATACGAATATATAACACAGCTCAACAAAACGACATTTTTTTTCGTTGCCCTTGCTATTGCTGCGGATTTCTTTGACAACAGAGTACTGGACTTTAAAACACTGGATGTTTCGTACACAGTAAAAAAGATTGAATTAAATTTGTTTTGAAGAACCGAAAATCTATCGAGCGAAGTAAAAATTCTATGAGACGAATAAAAACTTTTTTGACCCACGAAAATTTTCTTGGTTCCAGAGAATTTTTTCTTCACTCTAGAGATTTTCGATTGTTCAAAAACAATTGCTTGGCTCAAGATAGCATTTTTTCGGTGTAGCGATGCCGATCACGCAGTCAATCGGTATATGCTTTATTATTACACCACGTCACACGTTTCATTTTGTACACATCGAATTTTTGATTTTCACAATGGACGAAGTGAATTCAAAGGCTGAAGAAGAACCTCCATTGCAAATAAACAGTAAGTATACTACAGTACATGGCGAATTCACGTTCCTCCAAATTATATTGGGGCACTGAATTGCGACAAAACTCTCGATGTAACGTAGTATAATGGATTATTCTGTTATAGGCTCATCTTTGTTAAATCTTGACAAAGAAAATGTTTTCAAACGTATCGACAGCAATGGAATAGCACTTGGAGTTTCACCAGTTTCGAGTACCGCAAAATTCGTAGGCTTGATTAGAGGAGAGTATTCGAACAACCAAGCTCGGAGAAAGTTGGATTATACAGAGATGGCTAAGATATCAGTAAAATGTGAATATCCACGTATTTTAGTTTTTCAATCTATTACACTGGTCAACGGTGACTCTGTTGTCAAAGAAATCCGCAGCAATAGCAAGGGCAACGAAAAAAAATGTCGTTTTGTTGAGCTGTGTTATATATTCGTATGAGTTGTGTAATAACAATACTGTTGGAATAAGTACGCACATATACTGTTATACAAGAGAGTTTATTGTACTTAATAAAGGGTTATGATAAACGATACAAAGATCAATATATATTGCCTATTAGAGTCGCCGGGCGATACTGCTAGGCAGCTGACTCTCGCAGCACAGGCAGCGCGTACAAGTATGCCCGAAGGTATCCGACTATTAGCGAGGTTCATGTCGGTACACTCATATCCAACACTCCTCCTATCGACATGGACTTTATTTATTATTACCCCCCGTTTTTTTTTTTTGAACGAGTGCTGCATTACGGATGGGAAAGTTCTAAACATTCATTACTTCATTCTTAATAATTCTATACCTGTTTCGTGCTTATCTTTAGGCAGTGCTTTGGTAAACACGTCTGCTATATTTTCACTGCTTGGTACATAATTGACTGCTATTTCTCCTATTCTTTGAGCTTCGCGCGAGAAATTGTATCGTATATCGATATGCTTACTTCGCTTGTGAAAGACTGTATCTCTACTGAGGTCAATTGCACTTTGATTGTCGCAGCAAATTCCTGTTGGGCCATCTACGTATCTAGTGAATCCCATTTGACTTGATAGCTTTCTCAAATAAACGATCTCTTTTGCTACTTCTGACAATGCTACATATTCGGCTTCCATAGTGGATAGCGCAACAGATTTTTGCTTCTTCGACGACCAACTTATTGGTCCATTGGCTAACATTACACTCAATCCAGAGCAGGATTTTCTATCATCTATATCACCAGCCCGATCGGAGTCCACATAGGCTAACGCTTTCTTCTCAGAATTGGAGTAGGTGATTCCATAGTTCGCTGTTTTCTGTAGATATCTCAGGACTCTCTTCGCTGCTTTCCAATGTGTTTCTCCTGGGTTAGCGTTGAAACGGCTCAGAGTACTTGTTGCGAATGCAATGTCTGGACGCGTTGCATTAGCTAAGTAGTTCAAGCCACCGACTAGTTCACGGTATGGTATGTTCTTCATTGATTCTTCTTCTTCGAGGGATTTTGGCTGAGTACCTTTTGTCAGCGGGCACCCTGGTTCTAGAGGCGTAGCTACAGGGTTAGCTTTAGCCATGTTAAAGCTTTCTCGGAGCTTTTTGGTGTACGATTCCTGCGTCAATTTCATTTTTCCTGTTGGACCATCCCGTTCGACGTGGAATCCCAAAACATCTCCGACGTAGCCCAAATCCTTCATTTTGAACTGGCCTTGCAGCTTCTTCTTGAGTTCCTCTAAGGCTTTGAGGTTCTTCGATCCGAGTAGTAGGTCATCTACATATACTGTAACAATAACGGTGTCTATATTTCCCTGACTAACAAATACGCACGGGTCTGCATCTGATCTAGTCATTCCGATGCTGAATAGAAAACCAGAAAGCTTTTTGTACCACTCTCTTCCGGATTGTTTCAAACCATACAGTGGTTTGCGTAGTCGACAAACTTTGTCCTCTTGTCCAGCAATTACATATTCGCTCGGCTGCTCCATGTAGATCTCGTCGTCGAGGTCGCCCTGGATGTAGGCTGTCACGACGTCCATCTGGTGGACGTGCATTTCCTTTTCGACGCAGCCGGCCAGGAACGCACGAATAGTTTCATGCCTTACGACGGGTGCAAAGACTTGTTGGTAGTCTATGCCGTACCTCTGTTCGCACCCTCGCGCTACGAGTCTTGCCTTTTTACGTTCGGACTTGCCGTCCTGGTGTTTTTTTGTTTTGAACACCCAGCGACAGGTCAATACACGCCGATCAGCTGGTCGATCGATCAATTCCCATGTTTGGTTGTCCATCAGAGAATCGTATTCGTCTTGCATGGCGCTCATGCATAAGTTTTTGTCGCTTAGAGACTTAACCTCTGTGATTGTGGTTGGGTCGCCAAAGGCTATGTCTGTAACAAAACTCGCAACATCATTATACACCAAACGAGGTCTTCCTCTTTTACCGGTTCGTTCGATCCTTGGTCGTCCTCGTCCGCGACTCGTCGTCTTAGCTGGTGCGGTAGCCTTCTTTGGCGTGGCTTCCGAGGCCATGCTCCAGACTTCGGTTTCTTCCGATGATTCGGTTTCATCGTCGCTGGTGTCCTCGAGTTTCTTAACGGGTACGGGTTTGCGAACGGAAGCGTTCGCTGGCGATTTTTCTGGCTCGACCTTCGCCTGGGTCTCGGTGAGTTGTCCCTCCGCCGCATCTTTCTTAACCTGGTCGAGAGGCAGGTTGACTAGCTCTGCGCCGTTGTCGTGCTTTGAGGCGCCGTACGCTTCTTCTATGAATCGAACGTCGCGACTCTTGACGATCTTCTTTGTACCTTGCTTCCATAAGCGATATGCTTTTGATTCGGAGTCATAGCCAACCATAATATATTCTTCGCTTTGCGGGTCCAATTTCGTGGTTTTTGGACCCTTTTGGAGTGCAAAAGCTTTGCAACCAAAAACTCGCAGGTCTGTTACGTCCGGCTTCTTACCGGTCCACATCTCGATCGGGGTTTTGCCTTGCAGGGCTCTTGTCGGACATTTATTTCTTATAAAAGCGGCCGTACTTATTGCCTCGGCCCATAGAGTCCTCGGTAGGCCAGAGTCGACCAGCATGCACCTGGCCATTTCTACCAAGGTGCGGTTTGCTCTCTCGGCGACTCCGTTTTGTTGTGGGGTGTATTCCACCGTTAGCTGCCTACTGATGCCGTCGTCTTCAAGTAATTCGGTAAAAGTGTTAGAGATGTATTCTTTCGCGTTATCCGAGCGAAACACGACGATCTTCTGACCGGTTTCCCTCTCCGCTCGATGCATGTATTTCCTGAACTCTGTGAAAATATCGGCGCGACTTCTTAGCATTACCACGGTTACCATTCTCGTTTTGTCGTCTATGAAGGTTGCAAAGTATTTTGCCCCCCCCAAGGACTGGACTTTGAAAGGTCCAACGATATCTGAATGCACCAGGCCAAGAACGTCCTCCGCGCGTGACGCAGGCCCAGTGAACGGTAACTGATGCATCTTTGATTTCATACATACTTCGCACTGAAAATTGCTAGGTTCCGATTTAAAGACAAGCCCGGTGACCATGTCTTTGTCTCTCAGCTTTCTGAGGTCACTCGCATTCAAATGTCCAAAGCGTTGGTGCCACTTCGCAAATTGTACGGTGGGTTTCCCGACCCCGTCCGCGTTCGCGCACAATGCACTTTGTCTCTCGTCCGTGTTAACGACGTATAAACGTCCGCGTTTCTTCGCGTTCATAACACACGTTCCGTCCTCCCGAAGGACTTTTCCCACGCTCCCTCCGAACACGACTTTGAAACCGTTTTCCGTGATTCTAGCCACTGAGAGCAAGTTACTGCGTACATCCGGCACGTATTTCACGTTTAAAAGTTCGACGCGATTCGCGGCACCGTTATCACTAACGTTAATCACGACACTACCGACACCTACTGTTGCCATGTCGGGATCGTTTTTCCCCGCGGTTTGCACAGCGCCAACTTGATCATTGTCTAAACGCGAAAAACGGTCTTTTGTGTTGCACATGTGTACTGTGGCACCACTGTCCAGGCACCATTCGCTGTCTTTCAGCTGGTTCAGCTTCACTGCCGATGTCGAAGCCACCATGGCATCCTCACATGCGACCTGAGTGGCCGCCTTGCTAGGCCATTTTTTCTTTCCGCACTCAGATGCACGATGCCCGGGCCTTTTGCACCTAAAACACTTAAACTCGAGGTTCTGCGCGCCTCGATCTTCTTGCGTCTTGTTGTGCCTGAACGATTTCCTGTCCGCTGGTTTCCGAGTATCGCCCCTCCCACCAGCGTACAGAGCGTTGTTTCCGCCGTTTCCGGCGTCGCGACTGCTTCCACCTCTTCTCGACTCTTCCTCGACCAATTTGGCTTTCAGGAAAGTGATGTCTGGGATTTCATCCCTGGATTCGATTGCGACACGGAAGTTTTCAAACTCTTCTGGTAGAGAACTGTCCGTTAGGGTTTCTTTTATCCATCGGCTGATTGTGGCAGTCTTTACTGGTCGATGAGGCTTCTTTAGGGTGAGAAATAAGCTTTTTTCTCCTTCAGGACGTATGGGTCTTGTGACCTTCAAGTATTGCTGCAGGGTTGTTGCAGCACAAAGCTCTGGTTTATTTTTAAAAAATAGTATTCTTAATATTGGTTGGCAACGATTGATTCCTAAAGTTTTTATCCTTTCGGAAATCATAATTTGAATAATATCTTGTGATTCTTTTATATTCTCCAGACTGATTTTACTTAGTGTCTGTACCCGTTGTCCGGTAATCAATGCCAACAGGGTTACCAGTTTCCTTGTTAGTTGTTTGAGATCTAATCTATTGTTTGGCCAAAGTGAGGATAAGAACTTCAGGACAGGCGTTTGTTCCCATGCATAGTCATATTTTGGTTTCTGAGGTTTAAGCGCTGCGACCCCTTTGAAGAATCTTTTGACTCGAGCATCGTTACCTATATTTTCTATGGTTTGTGACGAGCAGAGTCGACGGTGGGGGTTTTACTCCATCGGGTTGCACGACTGATAAAGATTCGGCACCTTCCTTGGGTTGCTAAAAGTTGGGCGCCAGGTACCTAGGGGTACCGCGGTAAACGAAATAAAGGGGACGGGAACGGAACGATAATATAAATAGAATGAAATAATAACAATAATTGAAATAAAGTCAAATAAAGTAATATGTTGCGAGAGACGATAAGAGGTTCTTTAGATGTGGGTGAACAAATTAGCGAGAGAGAAGCCTAGGATGAGTGACTGACGGGATTAATGTTTAAGAAAAGCCTTACACGGGGTTTTATTCGTATTTACTTGAAACTCGTGTCTTTATTAAATTCTCACGATGAGATATGTACAGATATTTGACCACGAGGCCGATAGATGATATTACAATGTTTCCCACAGGTAGATCTGAGACATACTGATATACATATGGACTCCGATTTAGTCCGCAGGAATACACATATACATATACATTGAATAGTTCTAACGCTCGGTGCGCAATAATGAGTTGAGAGTTCGATTTGAGGCAGGTAAACACTGCACGATGGTGTGTGTGCTCTCGATATAGACTGGCCGTCCAGCTGATCTAAGCGATCGATTATATTTTGCCCGAACATAATAGTATGAATTGAATTAAATAAAATATATTATAATAAACGAAATAAAATAACAGGAGATATTGATTAACAACAATTATACTATACGGTTGGCTCAGCGTGAGGGGAACATGGGGGCGAAATAATTTAGGGTAGACTTATATATTTTTTATGGTTTATGGATGAGATCACAAAGAAACCAATTTTATTCGGAACGATAATTAACAATAATTAAACACAAGATAAAACAAATAAAACAATCAAAGCCGATACCTTGGATCGGAACTAACACAATTAAACAATTCAAACAAAAATAATTCGGAACAGCTGACTGACTAGGTCACAAATGGAAAGTAGGACAGATAACAATATAGAATATAAGGTAATATAGAAGAAGATAAGGTAGGACAATTTACATAAAAGGAAGTAAACAAATATGGTACAGTAGGAATCAATCTCACTAAAATATTAGTTCAGAAGTTATAGGTCGGTAACATAGGGGGATCGGAAATCTATAAAATCAATAATTTGCGGACTTCTCAGAACTAATGGGACCAGTCGGTATTACAGAATTTTCTATAGTACATGCAAGGCGTCTTTCTATAGGAAGTGCAAGGCGTCGGGACTAGATTCAAACAAGCTCGTACCAAGATGGCCAAGGCAACTTTACACGAGGCACGCCATGCAACTACGCCGCAACAAATTAACACAAAGGGAACGCGAGAATCTAATACAAATTATAAATCGAAGTAATGATACTTATACCAGCTCAAGGTTTATTAAGGGTTTACTGACTACTTTCAGCGACAAGGGGTTACGGGAAGGGGATTATTTTACATTAGCTAATCTACAGCCTGTAGACCGATTTTTCCAGAGATCCGTGGCTCGACAAGCCGTCGAGATTTTTGTCGTATTTGACTACGAACTTATTTTTCCACACGGGGATATATTTTCTGAGAGTTTAACAAATAACAATTATCGGTAATTCAAATTAACAAGTAATAATACTTTCAAGGAAAGAGACACGGAAATATTTAACACACGATTTAAGACAAATAATTGACGATACGATAACTACTAATTATACGAGAAATAAGGAAGACACGATAAACAAGGTTGAGACGATAAATAATAAAAATACGATGAAGAATGACGATACGATAAATAATAAAAATACGATAAATTATAACGACACGAGAAACAGGGACGATACGACAATTATTGATGCTATGATTATTATAGACGGTATTTTCTCGAAAAATCAATCGATAAGGCACAATATATATCAGGGGGGGAATACAATAATCAATAATATAATCAATAATCAATAGTTAAACAAAACTAAAGCACGACAATTCGATGATATGTTAATGGCGTTACCCTCCTCGAGGCCTGACCCAACTGCGCACGAAGAAACGAATTTCTTTTTAATCAATCTATTATCGATCGAAGAGTCGTCTCAAGTCGGAATCTTCCCTTAATCAAGGCTCTACACTGACTAACTGAGGTTAATAAGGTAATATTTCTAGGCTTTAGGCTTTAGAGACGATATTTTTCTACAAAAGAACAATTTGAGCTTTTTCTTAAAAACAGGACTTGACGTGACTGATTCTAAGCAAGAAGTGAAGCGTCTAGATCTGTCTCTATCTAAATGCTATTTGGGGGGGGTGAGGGGGGTATTGCGCATAAAATTAATGGGCGTGTTGACTTCTGCAGCCGGGTTGTGTCGCGGGCCTGACAGGGCCTTTTGGCACTTCAAGCTTTCGCCAGGGGGTTGTTAGATGTCTCGTCATGTTCTATTTGTTTCGATATCCTGGAAGGCGGAATTCTGCATATTGGACCGGTGGACCAAGCCGGTGCGGGACAGGCAGAGGGAGGATAGGGGCTACTTCATGTGACAGATTCTTATTGCAGCGCTCTTCCAGGCATATCTCGGGATACGATGACTCGTTTGTCCCCCGGTTAATCACTCGAAGGCCGGGTGGCCTGCCAGGCCGGATGAGATTGAGGGTTGATCTCCCTCGATGATTTTGGGCAGGAACGGTACGGGAATATAAGATATAGGGAACGGGAAAAAGTATTAGTACACGAACTTATAATTACTACAATGGACCTTGGGCACTTGAGCTGGGACTTCTCGCTTTGAATTCGGTTTATTAACTAAGGTGGTCACTTCGGTCTGAGGAAGAGGAGATGGTTCATTTACGAGACTGAACAAATCTGCCTCGTTACAGGTTATCAAGGATAAAGCTGATCTATAGCTATTTAGTGTACCATAACACCTAATTTGTTCAAATTGTTCGGTCAAAAACTCCAAGATCTTTGTTACAGAGGCTTCAAAAGGGCAGATCATTTCTCTTTTGCAAAACTGCCACCACAGTCTGATTGGTTTTTGATATTGGTTTAACGTCCCCGATGCTAGTGATGCTAATATCATAGGCGATGCTCCTTGAGGTACTCCTTTCCGTTCGAAAGCCTGCCTGATAATCTCCCCGCCACCAGGGTAATTTTCATCGGATGTTGTCTTCTGAAAGGAGATTTTAATAAATCTTTGCTGGGTTTGAAATAAATTGGTTCTAATACTAGAAGTTTATTGAACAACCGGAACCATGGCTGTGTAGGCCAGTTTGGAACCACCACAACGCCCTCCGCCTCCTCAATTATTATTTTTCGTAAAACTCTAGTGATAATTGAGAATGGTGGAAAGGCATAAAAGTAATAACTTGACCAACAGACTGTAAAGGCATC
The DNA here is from genome assembly GCA_963992785.1 of Tenthredo livida. Classification (NCBI taxonomy): domain Eukaryota; kingdom Metazoa; phylum Arthropoda; class Insecta; order Hymenoptera; family Tenthredinidae; genus Tenthredo; species Tenthredo livida. The sequence continues at coordinate 11,442,580 of OZ023068.1, forward strand.
AACCGTGATCGCTTCTGGATCTATATGCCAGGATACAAAGAGGTGGCATTTTGCGTTAATATTTGTGGCAAATAAATCTATGTCAAACTTCCCAAAAGTTTTTTTCTATTTTCGCAAAGGCTTGATTGTTGAGTTCCCATTCTGTGTCTTCTGAGATTACACGAGATTCGGCATCGGCGTGAATATTTTCTTTTGATTTAATATATGAAGCGAACAGCCAAAGATCACGTACTTCGCACCACTCCCAAATCTGTCTACAGAGTTCACTTAGTTTTATGAACTGAACGCTACCCATTCTGTTGATATATGAGATTGCTGTTGTGTCGTCGATTCGTAATAGTAATTCGCATGATCTCAATTCACTGGCAAAGCATTTCAGACCATAAAAGGTAGCTTTTAGCTCCAAAAAATTAATGTGCCCATTTTTGTCCTGATCATTCCACCAGCCGTGTGACTTGTTCCCATTTGAGTAAACACCCCACCCTGTTGTTGAGGCATCTGAAAAAATCTCAAGTTTGAAGTTATTCGTTCTGATCGGGTTAGTTACAGATGGTATTATTCGGGTCCACCAGTCTAGATCTGGATTCAATTTATCAGACAGCTGCATGGTTTGATCAAAATCACCATGGGTTCTTTCTAAGGCCAAAAACTTCTGTCTCTCTAATCTTTTAGTATATAGAGGGCCATATTTCACTGCTGGGCAGGCTGCTACAAGGATTCCTAAAAATTGAGCTAATTCCCTGATTTTGCACTGTTTTTTGTTTATAAACTTTTGTGCCAATCTCAGGATAGTTTGCCTTTTCTTATCTGGTAATTCGACCTGCATGTCCGTTGAATTTAGTATGAAACCAAGGAACTCGCATGTTTTTGATGGTTTAAATTGACATTTTTCACGATTTAGAATAAAGCCTAATGATTCTAATAGTGATATAGTCTCTCGGACGTTAATTGTGCATTCTTCCTGTGATTGGCCAATAAGGAAAAGGTCGTCTAAATATATAACAGAAATGTGTCACTGTGATCTTAACTTATGCACAACAGGCTTTGTTAGCTTGGTAAAGACGAAAGGTGCAGTGCAGAGGCCGAACGGCAGGCAAGTGAATTCATACAAATTACCATCAAAGCTGAATCTAAGGTATTTTCGGTAGTTCTGGTGCACAGGGACTGAAAAATACGCGTCCTTCAAGTCTAAACAAGCCATAAAACAGTGTTTGTGCATTAATCTGGTTGCCGTTTTTCGGTCCTCCATTTTAAAATGAGGTGGTGATACAAATTTATTGAGATTTTTCAAATTTAGAATAAACCTTTTCTCGTTGTTTGGCTTGTCTACGAGGAAATATGAAGAAATAAATTGGTCTTTTTGAGGTTTACATTTTACGATTGCTCCTTTTGCTAATAGCTTTTTTATTTCTTTTGAGAGGTGTGTGACATCCTCTTTTGAAAATTTTGACTCTTTAGGAGCGCAAATTTGTTTAACTTTGCTCGCAAATGGTATTTTATACCCCTGCAGCCAGTTCAAAATAACTTGGTCCGAAGTTATGCCTTTCCACGCATTGACATAATGTTTTAATCGACCTGCCAAGATACTTACGTCTATCGACGAGTCTGCCGACTCCGATCGTAAGACTGTCTGCCTCTTTCGTTGCCCCCCCTTTGAGGTTTCTTGTAGTTCCGTTTGGAATTGGAGGGGCTCTTCCAGTTTAAATAACCTGCAGTGTTGTCGTAGTTGTTTTTGGGTCTGGGTGCAGTGTTGCCTTTGGAACTATTGTTCCCGGAGAAGCGACGGTTGGATGTTGAGGTCTTGGCTAACTCTTTGCTTGAACTCTCCACTGCTTTCACAGATCTGATCTTTTCTGTCAAATTTTGACCAAATAGAAGAGAGTGTACGGTACTTTCAGCTGCGATATTCTTCACTAATGGGTTCAGGCCTGGGGTTATGAAAAAACGTCGAGACATCGATAAATTGTGGTGAAGATCTGTCAGAATCCGCCCTGCATCTCCAAGCTGCGAGATCATTGTTGCTGTATCTATTTGTGAATCCTTATTCTTATCCAGCTTTAGAATATGCGTCAATGCAGCTCCCATTGCTGTGATACCTGTTCCGATTGCATTTTGCGCTGACATCTGGTAGCTGTCCTTCTTTACAGATATACTGTTCATAGCAGATTTTACCTCTGGATTGACTTCAGGCGCTTTAAGCATTGGGCAATTGATGGACGGAGGATATTTTTTCATAAGTTCTTGTTTGGTTTCCTTTGGTAAACCGTTTTTTAATATTTGCGTCCATCTGTCAGCGAGAGCGACGTGAACGGGAGGTCCGGCGTCTTTGTTCATCGTAGGATTTTCGCCTAGGAGGTCCAATATAGCTTCGTTTAATTGTTGTTCGTCAGAATGGTTGTCGTGCTTGGTGTTTTCACTGACACTTTCTTTGTTCTGCTCAGGCGATTCGGCTGTGTTTGGAGGCGATTGTGATGCTCGATTTCGTATGTCATGGTTGCGGCTACGATCTCGGCTCGTGCGGATGGGGCTTGGTGTTGCCCCTTGGCGGCTACCAGTCGAAGCTCGATCGTCTCGGTCAGAAAAATGGCTAGAACGTGACGCCTCTCGCGGATGACGCTCAACGATCTCTCTGCCTTTATGTTTTTCAACATGGCTGCCTCGCCTCGTGTTTTCAGAACTAACACTGGATTTTGATGAGCTCTGAGTACGATGTGACGAACCTCTCGGGTTTCGCTCATCATCGTCTCTATCAGAATTGCTCTTTTGCCTATCGTTGTTGTACCTGCGACTTTTTCGGTGCCGTCGATCGTATGATCCCTATTGAAAGAATCCAGGTGGGACACATGGGAACCCATATGGTTTTGCTGGGCAACCACATGGTTTGGCTGGGAACCTACATGGGTTTGTTGGTCTCCCACATGGTTTGGCTGGAAACCTACATGGGTTTGTTGGTCTTCCACACGGTTTGGCTGGGAACCCACATAGGAGTCTTGGAAATCGATGTGGGGCTTCCAGGAACCCACATAGGATTTTTGTTCACCCACGTGGTTTTGCTGGGCACCCACATGGGAGTCTTGGAAATTTATGTGGGACTCGCAGGAACCTACATGGGTTTGTTGGTCACCCACATAGGACGTCTGGAATCCCACACGGGTTTGTTAGGCACCCACATGGAAGTTTCGGTAAACCATGTGGGACTTCTAGGAACTCATATGGGGCATTGATGACCCTACATGGGTTTGTTGAGTACCCATATGGTTTTGCTGGAAACCCACATGGGAGTCTTGGAAATCTATGTGGGACTCGCAGAAACCTACATGGGTTTGTTGGTCACCCACATAGGACGTTTGGGATCCCACACGGGTTTGTTAGGCACCCACATGGAAGTTTTGGTAAATCACCCAGTAAACACAAAAATAAAAGTCGTCTTAAAGTCGTGGTATAGACGTCCAATGTCTCACTTTTGGACATCTAAATGTCGTCTTATGTCGTAAAGACGTCTTTAAGGTCCTATGGGGTACCCACATCCCATATGGGTCCTATCGGGAGACCCACACCTACCACACAGGTCCTATGGGGTACCCACATCCCACATGAGTCTTATTGGGAGCCCCACATCCCAGATGGGTTCCCTGCCAAAATTCCCCTGGGAACTGGGAACCTGGGAGACCCACATGGTTTCCCATGTGGATTTTTTTGATAGGGATGGATCCCGGTACGAGCGACGATGGGGCTCGCGATGAGACGAGTGACGCCGTTTCAATTTCTTCTTAATCTTCTTAAGTTCTTGCCATAGCTTCACATTTTCACTTTTCAGACTTGGGGGTCGAGTCGTGCGACTTTTTCTTGAGCTTCCCGAGTCTGAGCTCATTTAAATCGATGATTTTTTCCTTTTTTCCGTGTAAGAACGTGTGTGCTGGACCGCACAAAGAAACGTAATGGCATACCGGAAGCGGTTAGTTTTTTGTTAGTTAGAAGAGTTAGCTCGTGTCGACCCGATGTTAATAAATTCCCTTCAGTTGAAATTACACGATTATGCGCGGAAAGAAAGTCAATCCCTAAGATCCCTTCATCCTCAATATCTGCTACATAGACTTTATGTGAAGAATCGATACACCCTATCACATTAATTTGTACTAATACTTCTTTTAAAACTGGGGTTATTTCTCCTGTAGCAGTGCGTGAAGAGGTAAATGGTTGAATGGGGTCAATAGATTTTAAGAGATACGAACGGACCACTGTAACTTCTGCCCCAGTGTCTATGACCCAGAGGCAGTTAATTCCGTTGACAGTCCCACGCGCATATAAGCCTGTTTGTCTTAGACTTCTTAAAAGGAAATGAGTTAAAATAGAGCTTTTTTTGGATCGAACACTTGATGACTTCCGCCCTTCTAAATCATCAATAATTAGTTTTTTTGGTCAGAAGAACCTTGCTGAGCTTCTGAGGATTTTGGAGAATTGTCAGTTTTATTTTCAGTATCTTTCCTCCAAGAAGTTTGATTATTTTGAGAATTTCCGTCGTTAGATCGAAATACTTTTTCTAGAGAATAGCAACGATTCGCGTCATGCCCGATTTTTTTACAATATTTGCATATTAGCGGGGGTCTGTCTCCGTAATTCTGTTCCCTATTATAACTATTATTGCTGTTATAATTATTATTGTTACTCTCATTATTATTATTATTATTCGTCTGCTGCCTGGGAGTAGTTTTTTGTGTATAGCTAGTCTTAGTTGAGTCAGTAGTAGGCGTCTTTGTCTCGATTTGACGTAGTTTTCCTACCCCCAAATGATGTTTTGTCAAGGCTTCGATTTCTAGACCCTTAATGACTGCTTCCTGAACAGAGGAAGGTCCTGTCAGACTAAGAGTGTGTCTCAAATCTGGATCTGTTATAGCATTAATGAATTTATTACAGGCCAACATGTTTCTAGTTGGCTCATCGCAACTGGGTAGTGCTATTCTAGCTAATCTTTCTATCTCCACTCTCAGTGAGGCAAGACCCTCTTCTTTAGCCTGTTTTTTAAGGTCTAATTGTGTTAGGGATAGTTTTGATATTAGTTGATTTCCGAATCTTAATTGCAAGGCTGTGCTGAGTTTATCATAGTTTTTAATATCAGAATTAGAAAGTGATGAAAGGACAGCCAAGGCAGGACGTCTTAAACTACCAGCAAGTTGTCCGGCCTTAACTATGGGAGACCAAGAGTTTATTTCAGCAATAATCAAGAATTGACGTTCATAATCTGCCCGTGAAATAGAACCGTCAAAGAAATTTACTTTTAGATTAAAGGATTTTTGGGTCTGTCCCGAACAACTTTCTTTGTAGGTGTTTATTGTTGTGTTATTTACGTGTTTGTCGCGACTACTCCCGGCGCATGACAAATTAAGTGGCGCAGTATTATTAATAATTCTATCTTCTACTGTATTATCGCCAGCCATGTGGTCAGTATGGTGTACAATGTTTGCGTCCCGAATTGAGTGTTCAATTCGGTCGCTTTGAGGGATGGTACGAGTGTGCGGCGTGAAAGTCGCCGCTCCACCCGTACGTGGTCTACGAATAGTTGGGGAGGGTTCTTCCTCCCCATAGTTTTGTACAGACCGAATGACAGCTGGCTCGACGATTTCCTCGATCCTCATCGGGGAACGTCTGGGAGTCGAGGTCTGCGAGATCGTTTCCTGGGGTTCCAGGCGTCTCATGAGGAGGGATAGGGTAGCTTGTTGGGCTGCGTGGTTCGCCTCGCGTTCAGCTCGGCGTTCCTCCCGTTCCTCACGATGACGTCTTTCTTCCCGCTCTTCGCGTTCTCGCTGTGCTTCTCGTTCCTCCCTTTGTTTAGCGATTTCGCGTTCTTCTCGTTCGCGTATTCGTCGATCTTCTCGCTCTTCGCGCTCTTTTTGTGCCGATAGGTTGGCCTCTTGTTGTGCTGTTTGAGCAGCTAAACTTGCCTGTTGTTGAGCGGTTTGAGCCGCTAGGCTTGCCTGTTGTTGGGCGGCCAGAGCTTGAAATAGTCGCTCCATCATGTCGACTTGAGGTGGTATTTGCTGGTTTCCAGCGGGTTCGTCAGTAGAAGCAGTAGCTCGTCGACGTGACATTTCGTTTTTCAGTTTTAGTTGATTCACAGTTGATTCACAAAATATTCACTTTATCGGTCTCGGAAAATCCCACTTCTGACACCAATGTAACGATTTTTAATAATCGTTGAGTTAATAAGTTATTACGTAGGTTCTCCAAGAGAAATAAAGTAAGTCTTTGTGGAATTATATATGTTTTGCAATGAGATTATGTATTCAGAAAATACAGGTCTGCTTCAGTGGCAAGCTAAAGACAGACTGATTTGTTTTACAATAATCGTTGTTGACGCAGCAACCGAGGTTCTTATATTTTAAAGGATGTCATTTATCATATAAGCTACTAGATGGTGTTTTATGAATTGATTAGAATATGGGTGATTTTACCCAATGTAACAATATGATTGTCTTTCAACAAAATCATGTATATCTCGGTATATACTCCTATATCTGGGTATATACAACTATATAGCGACATATTCGGGTATATCTCGGTATATACCGACATATCTAGGTATATATGACTGTATATCTACAAAATCAGGTATATCTCGATATATACCCCTATATCCAACCTTTATATGTAATCCCTTCGCCCCACAGATTGTCCAGGGCATAAATAAACCAATCTATCCATCTATGTATCTATATCTGGGTATATACAACCATATAGCGACATATTCGGGTATATCTCGGTGTATATCGCCATATCCAGGTATACATGACTATGTATCAACAAATTTAGGTATATCTCGCAATACATCGGCATATACGACTATATATCGACAAATTCAGGCATACCCTGGTATATATCACCATATACGGTTATGCCTCGGTATATATTGGTATTTACAACTATATGAGTCAGTCCACGTCAAGCGGGACGGATTTGGCCAAAAATATTCCTCGATGTTTCTGATTCTCTTGTAATTTTTTTTACATATTCTCTGGGTAAAATGAACGCATGAAACATTTTTTGTTTTTTTTTTAACTCAAAGGGCTAAGAAGATACAAGGGGTTGAATTTTCGAAAAAAACACCAAAAATCGGAATCGCGCTCTTCTTTAGACGTTAATATCTCCGGTTCCCTTGGTCGTACAGACATCGTAAACAACTCATTTTGAAGCTCTTGAATCGCACTTTCATGTTATGAATTTTTAATTCATGTCATAAACAATTTTCCATTTGTTATTAACAATTATATTTTTTAAACGTGATTTTCGAGATGATTACACCCTTTGCAAATTCTGAAAAAAATATGAGCGTGTTCCTTGATTAATTCTCTACAAAATCTGTAATTTTCAAAATGGAACTCCGATGGAAACTATATTTAAAAAGCGATTGAACCGTGCGGGACGTCGCGCGCGGCTGTATACGCGGGCGCGCCGAGACCGAGGCTTGTTCGCTTTACACGTAAAGAATATAGGGGGGCATATTACGATGAAATTCATCAAATCCAATAATTTACCGAATTATTTATTCCATTTCATGCTGAATACTCGACTTGAAACTATAAAAATTATAGAGATACAAACTCAACTAAAATCTTGACAATAACTGGTAAACATAACGTACTTTTTGATTCCATCAGACGGAATACGTCATGGTATCATTCGATCGATTACGTACTAAATTAATGAATCTAAAATTACTCAATCATTAACCACGAGAACTCTACATTTCACTGGAATCTTAAGGGGGGACTATTATACCTCCAAAAATAATTTTTTTCGAGTCACTTGTAGATTGTAGGTATTAAAATTTCAAATTCATTAATTAAGTACGTAATCGATCGAATAATACGGTGTCGTATTCCGATGGATGGGATCGAAAAGTACGTTATGTTCAGCAGTTTTTTTCAAGATTTTAGTCGAGTTTGTATCTCTATACTAATATTTTTATAGTTTCAAGTCGAGTATTCAGCATGAAATGGAATAAATAATTCGGTGAATTATTGGATTTGATGAATTTCATCGTAATATGCCCCCCTGTATTCTCTACGTGTGAAGCGAACAAGCCTCGGTCTCGGCACGCCCGCGTAGACAGCCGCGCGCGACATCCCGCACGGTTCAATCGTTTTTTAAATATAGTTTCCATCGGAGTTCCATTTTGAAAATCACAGATTTTGTAGAGAATTAATCAAGGAACACGCTCATATTTTTTTCAGAATTTTCAAAGGGTGTAATCATCTCGAAAATCACGTTTAAAAAATATAATTGTTAATAACAAATGGAAAATTGTTTATGACATGAATTAAAAATTCATAACATGAAAGTGCGATTCAAGAGCTTCGAAATGAGTTATTTACGATGTCTGTACGACCAAGGGAACCGGAGATATTAACGTCTAGAGAAGAGCGCGATTCCGATTTTTGGTGTTTTTTTCGAAAATTCAACCCCTTGTATCTTCTAAGCCCTTCAGGTTAAAAAAAAAAAAAAAAATGTTCCATGCATTCATTTTACCCAGAGAATATGTAAAAAAAATTACGACGATTTTCAAGAACATGCGGTCAAAAAGGTGTCCCGGTTGACGTGGACTGACTCATATTGGTATAGATGTATTGGCAAACATGCCTACATCTCAGTAAATGCATATCTGCATTACTATATTGGCTATAATGGCAAATACGGTACTTGATCAATAAAGCAACAATCGTTTAACAATCAAATTACGACTCGTATTCGCTCAAAATAACATGTGAATCACCCAAGTACGCACATCTTCAATTCGTGAAAGTTAGGTTTCAAAATAATTTTGGATATCGTAATAGGTAGAAATAATTAGGCAAGTATCTTGTAACAAATATTTAATATATGCGATCAAATAAAATTGCAATCTGCAAAATTTATGTGCATACGAACAATACATATTTATATGATATATGTAATACCAAACGCATGTACGGGAGTCGGACAGGAACACATTGTAGGTTAGCGTTCAAACACCTATAATATGTCGTGCCAGACTCGACTGTCGGCCTGACGTCATTTCTCAACTAAATCCAGCCTTATGCCGACATACTGAGTCGGCGTGACGATACTTCTCAACAATATTAAGCTTTACTGAGAAGTGACGTCACGCCGACTTAGTATATCGGCATGAGGTTGGTTCGTTGAGAAGTGACTTCACATCGACAGTCGAAGCCGGCACAACGTAGATGTTTGGCACGTGGCGGAGAAGTCGGTCGGCCACAAACAGTTATCAAAGATATATTTGAAACTCGAGATATTGAATCGTAATTGAAAAAATAGTGATTATAAAGAATAATAAATTCAATGCATCTACGTTTTATGCTATAAATAAAAAAAAACTTGAGTTCGATCGAAATTACAAGAGGTGGGGAACGTAATAAAAGTCGCAAGTGTCTCCGTGAAGCGGCACGTGTTTGGAAACACTGAAATAAATTTAATTCAACTGAAATTACCAGTTCTTTGTGATCCAAAACATTCTGTTATGATGAATTAAGACCACATCTTCGAGTGCAATTTATTTTCAGAGGAGTTTTTCAGAACCACACATGGAAACGTGCATACTTTTCATCCGTGTTAAGCAGGCGGCTGTGTACTATATATTAATTTTATCGAAGGTAAATATTACCAAGTGTTTATAAAGAATAATATGGTACGTCTATAGGTATGTAATCTTCTAGTGTGACGAAATCTATTGAAAATGCGGCATCAACATTTTCAACGATCTTACAGGAGAAAGACACGTGCTTCAATAGCAAAGAAAATAATTTGCATGGTTTTTTGATTAAATAAAAGTAAGTAATCATCGCACAAGGAACTACCGATAAAACCCGGAAAGTACGTATGATTCTGATGCCTGGAGATAATTGACTAGATATAAGATTGCTGATGAGGTATAGTTGAAAAAAAAATAATCCAATATAATACCAGACATTATGACGTTAAATAAGGCGAATACAATGGATTACGAGTGTAATGAATAGAAACGAGAGCCTATAACTAAAATAACAATGAATAGCGTAATAATGGTTACAGCATTCAGCAAGCATTGACCGCCAGTGTGAAATACTGCAGGTATGCTATGATAGCATTTGTCGACGAACAGGTCAATCGAATCGTGCCGACACTGATATAGCAGACCTAAAGGTATGTTTTTTTGGCGTTCGCCTTTGATAAAACAGGCTGCTCAAAATGTGCATCTGTAAGACGGTTATACCGTGGTAGGTTCATCATTGTGACGAAACTAAATAACCGCTCCACAGGAGCTGATGATGGTAATGGCGTGTTGTATCTTATAAATAGCGACTTCATCATTGGAAAATCTCTCAACATACCCAAGTCTGTAGACGGTTTATTTGTGTACCGCAGGAATTCGATTTCAGCCTCTCCATAGCCAAAGATAATTGTGGCGCCTTGGGAAGTGGATGGTTGACCAAAATCAAAATAGTCATCCTCCTCTTCCATAGGCTGCACGGGCTCTTCTTGAGAAGCAGCCTCGGTTGCGGCTCGCAGAACTATGTTACGCACCTTGACTTGAGTTGTGGCATCGAGACATGAAAGCCAACGCGTTTTAAATTTTGGGTGCGACACTGCCGCAATGGCTGCACCGTGACATGGTTCTTCGACGTCAAAAAATGATTTGAACCTCCTCTCAAGCGATGCTATCAAACCCTCCAATAAAGGTTGGCAGTGCTGGATTCGTTCATCTTCTTGTAGGTGCAACAGTTTTCTTCTCGTAGCCACTAAAGTCGGCAGTAAGTAACCATAGAAGCAATATGTTTCACCTTGCAACCTATCTATTGCTTCAGCCACTGGTTTCATGCAAAGTAAATATTCTTGCAGGTAAATGAAATCAGCGTCCCTCAATGCGGTTCGGATACCTACAACTGCGTTTACATCAGGAAGTTTATCTCTCGATGACACAATCTGACTGAGTGCATCAAATACAGAATTCCATCGAGTAACAACAGGGCGAAGTAGAGATGCCTCTAATTGTTCTCGTATAATTTCAGAATTACGAGGAGATCGCAATGCTTTCCACAATGAGGTGCAACGAGCTATAGCTTCTGAATGTATGGCAGCTAAGTCAGATGAAGTTTGGATTGCCTTCATGGCATCGGATGTGGCAATTAAATTCAAAGTATGACTCGCGCACCATAAATGTTGTGGCAGCCCAACTCTGAAATCATCGTTCGGAATCGCAAATAAAGCTCGATCCTCCAACACTGCGGTGCTCTGATTTCCATCCGGAGAGTCTGTGTCATCGTCACTTTCCACGATTTCAGGAATTGACTCTAAGAAGAAAAAATATGGTTGTGCGCATACGGTACGTTATAAGATATCTGTCTACGAGAAAGGTAAGTGAATAGACTCTACTTATACATTTATATATCACGTCGTCTAGATGTTAAGTTATCTTTATTTCTGTTATTTTTATTACCGTAGAAAAGACGTCTGGCAGGTTGATCCCGAATTCCCGAAAGGCTTCTACAAAATTAGCACCATTATCCGTGACGGTAGTGCATAATTTTGGTACGGTCAAGCCAAAAGAAGCGTGAATGTCAGACAAACCTCTCGCAATGTTTGCGTAAGAGTGCACGCCAGGGAATCGTCGACAAGCTATGGCAGCAGATTTTCTCTGAAGGGTCTCTTGTTCGATCTAACCAAATTAGAATATAGACATACAGTAATCATGACAATTATTAATGTATGAAAGACACAGGTAATTTCTTGAACATTTTCTAACAGGAAGCCTGGAGAATTGTGAATATTTACCCAATGAGCTGTGACACCAAGAAATCTCCTGTTCCTAGAAGTCCAAATATCGGCCGTAGTGCATACAAACTTTGCATCCGGGTCAATTACTCGACGCAATTCATCCATATTTGCTGTATAAATCGTCTCAATGCGTCTATATAGGGTACGTCTTGTCAGGTGGTGCAAAGGTCCATCACTTCTCTCTATTTGTAAATCTGAAATTGTTATCCTTTAATACATTTCCATACTTATTAGTAGGAACTTTTTAGTCAATCAAATCCAGTATTTAATTTTAACACTTGATTTGACCCAGTTTCTCTAACCAAAACATTATTCATTTCAGGTGGGATGAAAAAGTTCATACCATCAAAGATTTTCCGAAAAGCTGGCATTTCTACCGTGCTCAGCGGCGCCATGCTTTCGAGTATGTAATTTGAAACATTTGTTTCAAAAAGTTCTTGCGAAAAGGTACAAGAAGACCTTAACCGTTTTTGCCGCAGCGGATTTTCATTTTAGAGCTGAATCCTTTTTACCTCCTTATATACCTGATACCTTTTATAGGTGGCGGGGTGTAACCGCTGTAAATCAGTTGTACATTACGAGCTTACAAATACAATTCCTACACCACATCAAAGTTTCTACACTGTTCGTGAAAAAAAGTGTTTTAATGTTCCAGGAGGTCCACTGTCATTTTTTTGTCAATTTCAACACTATTTTTAGTTGAAACAACAGAAAAATTTGTCGTTTGAGTGAGAATAATGTTGTTTTAACTAAAAATAGTATTGAAATTGACAGATAAATGATAATAGACCGCCTGGAACATTGAAACACTTTTTTTTTTTCCAACAGTGTAATAACAATTATTCTTGCTTCCACAGATTTCTATCGAATCTATAACATAAGATTTTCTATTGAGTTTCATTTTATTATGTTGGTTATTTATTTATCTACTAATTTGTGGAGCTTTATTTTACTCTGAGGTGAGTAGTGAAGTTTGAGGGTGCAACCAAAGATCCCTTAATTTTCTTCTCATCTGCGCAGGTTAAACATGAGGCCACGATTAGGCCATCCAGCGAGGACATGTCATGATCCACAATAAAAAATTTTCCATCGAGATATGGACGCTTGGCACACTCTTCCTCCAACGTGCGTCTCTGTGGTCCAACCACCTCTTCTGCATCACCTTCGTCATCTATTTGCATGTTACCGACGTAACCAACGGCGACATTGCCATCAACAAGGTCCATCTACAATCGATATACATGCATAGGACATATTAATTTCAGATAACAGGTCACCCTCTTGCGAGCCAGTCTTCACTGAACACGCACAAGATTCTACGAGCTAGGACTAATGTGCAGGCGCAGTAGCCTAGCCAAAACCTCACAATAGAGAAGAACCCAATTTTAGCTCTGACATAAATAATCATCATTCGATACTTGCGTATTTATAAATGATTCTTTGTTTGTGTAAATAAGAAATTTTCGTAAAATGATTTTGAAAATCAGATATAAATGTTGGGGTTGACAAAAATTGTGCTCGTGGAATACTTCCGAATACTAGAATATTGAATGATATTATTAATAACGTATTTATCTTTTACGTGCTATTTTAACATTAGTTATTTTATATTCTTATTCTCAGTAGATTCAATTATTCATTTTTATTCTAACCATATTTATTCATCTATTTAATTCCGACTCATGTAATACTCTTTATTCTTATTTATTCTTATTTCCATAGCATTATTCATTTATTCATTCATTTAATTATTCATATATTTATTTATTTAATCATATGTCTCACAGAACGATACTACACCGAGCTGCGAACGAGTTTTGGAGCCGCGGGTCTATCGGCAGAGGGGGAGGGTAGAGCTTGGTTATATTTCGTGAGTGCTTCAATAAAATTATTTCTACTTTCAGGTTTCCGGTGAAAAAAATTCGCAGTAATGCAAAGTACAGATACAAATTTTCACTTACCTTCGAATGCGATATATATATATGCTTCAATATGATATCTCGATTCTCGCAGTAGGTAATATATAACAGATGCTATTCACAAATACTGATTGTTTTAGTTTGACTCTTCTGATAAAAATCACTCACCATCACAAATAGCTCGGGAGCCGTGTGGGAACTAAAAACTGGAACTGGCCAATAGGGGGCCGGATGCAATGAGGGGGTATAATTTTTCATCGTTCCGCAAAGTTGGCACCAGTTGGAAAGAAAAATTACGCATTTCCAATTTTTAAACATGCATTCCAAGAGGAAATTTGATTCCGCATCTTTTTTTCTTCCGAAAATAAGTTGTGGCTTTCGTTGTTTCCGAAATATTCACAAAAAACATATTTTTTCCAAGTGTGAAAATTCTCGTCTGTTTTGACTTCAACTCGCTCTAGCTTACTTAATTCTTGGAATTTTTGAACGAAATTTGCAGGAATCGTATAAGCAGGAATCAAATAAGTTTTCTGGAAAGTTTCACTTCAATCGAATAAATAGTTAAAACATTGTTAATATTTCGAAGCCTAGTTTTCTCGGGCGTAAATCGGAGCGAGAGTATATGAGAAGTGACTCGTTCTTCGCGAAATATGAAAAGTGCCTAGTCAAGACTCGCGAAGTATACGAAATCAGAGTTGTTTGTCAATCCTTTTGTATAGGGTAATTCCGGGTGAGATGGCCATAGGGGAGAGATGGCCCTTGATGATATTTTTCATGCTATTCGATATATGACACTTCCTGTATAGAATAGATCGCTTCGTACAGAGTAGGTACCACTACCGATCTACTCTATGGAGAAAGTGTAATACATCGAGTAGCATGAGAAATATGATCGAAGGCCATCTCTCCGTTCTGGCCATCTCACCCGGAATTACCCTACATAGGAGAACCCTGGGCAAAACGGGCACCGAATAAAAAAAATCAGTAAAGACGGAAAAGACGGTGTTTTTCGCAGCACTTTTCATAATTTTGATCTTGAAATATCCAAAATGAAAAGTAAAAGAAATAAAAAGTAAAATATACACATATAAAATTGGAAGTTAATTGATTTTCGATAGAAGCAAACGTTCGATTTTGATGAGATATGGCAATTTTCCGTTGCCGTCATTCGAATGTCAAGTTCTCCAAATTTCAGATTTGTCTATTGAGCCGTTTTCCAGATCATCGAGCGGATTCATGCGACAGACCGCCTGTTTTATCTGCCTGAATTGAGTGAGCCCTTGCGTTGGTTCCTGGAGTGACTTTGAGCGCAGTCATGATCTTCAAAATTCCTGTGGCTCCTTCGGAAAAAGTTACAGCTCCCATGTTAGCTGTGATGCGCACCAGATTGTGTCCAGTGTAAGTCCTCTTTGGGCAGAATTTCCAGATGACGTTGTTGAGGGACTCGTTTGCATTTTGAGTCTTACCTCCGATGCAGCGCGTAAGTAGTTCTGGAGACGTCAAGTTATGAAAAACAGGCTTGATCGTCTTCATTACAGCCTCTGGCAGCGAACTCTTATGTTTGTATTCCGCCACTGTTCCTTTTGCAACCGCCTTATTATATTGGCACCAAGAATTTTCCCCGCTTGGGCACAAATGATGCTGAGGCTTGTCATCTGTGGAACACTTATGGTGCCAGATTGCCCATATTGCCTTGCTCATATCTTCAACGGAGCCTGCATTGTTACGGATAGCGTTGCCGTAATATGACTGCATTAGATCTATGATCACATCGGTCAACCTACCCTTTCCAGCCAAGAGTCTGCCGTCAGAAAGTTTTTGCCCCCGCAGTTTCACTTTCAGCTTGCGCATTTGGGTTCCGAATCTCTTCTGGACGTGTCCGCAGCATTCAACTTTGTTGATCTTCACGTCGGGTCCGTAAGGCTCTGCTTTCACTACGGCAGCGTAACTTTTGGTATCGCCATCCCCAATGTAGCTGACGTACTTCGCATTATGTTTCCCTTCGGAGCGCTGGAATATCCTGACCATACCACGTACCTCCATTGCCCCGGCACAGCCAGTGTGATTAGCCTGGCAGTGTGGCTTATGTTGCTCGTACCAAGTCTGCCATTCTTCACCAGTCTGCTTTCCTTTCCATCGTATGCATGCATTGCAGTGCGATGAAAGCACCTCGACGTCTACCACCTTTCCTGTTTCGCTGCCAATGACGGTACAAACACCGTTGAGTGATTTGAAACCTCGTTTCTGCCATGTCCCATCGCACTGCACAGTGATCGCTCGAGCTTCAGGTGTCACTGAAGTCTGTATTTCTTCTTCGACAGCTTGTTGGAAAACTGTATCAGCAACTTGCGACGAAGCTTCGACTAGACGTCCTACAATTGCATTGTATGTTGGCCGTTTTACAGGTGGTGGCAGGTCCATGACTCCGTAAAATGTGGCTAAACTGTCCAAGCCTTGCCCAATACAACGCATCGCTACTATGGATCGCCTATTGATTTCATACGCGCTTCGTGTATCATCAATCATAGGGCTACTTTTGAAGGTTTTTAGCTGGACACAATTTTCACAAGAGATACCGTATGTTCCACCCAGTCCTCTCAAGCTAACTTCAGTCATAACTATCGACCCACCACATGTCTTGCAAGATAAATGCTCCCGCAGAGCACGGAATGGTGTTTCAACGTGAAACAGCCTATAGCCAGCAGAATCGCTAGCCTCGTGCGGCTCTTTGGTTCGCCAAGAAAGCGCCAAGGTCAGTGCTTCCGCTCGAGAGGAAAAATCTACTACCTCCAACTACCGGATTGTCGGCGTACAGAGATGTGCGAGAAACACGCAAAAATCCCTCCGTCATCCGACGAAGCTACCGCCTATAAGAAAATACAGCTGATGTGAGGGCGGTGTGCAGGGTCATGTGAAGGTGCGTCTTCAACGCCTTCCACCCAATGATAATTTGCACAGTACGCTGTCAGTGCAACTATCGGAACCCACTCTCTCTGAAACCGTTACCGTGGCCGTGGTTGGTCAAGAAAACCCCCGGATCAGCGTTCCAACCTAAGGAATTCTATCGTGAGCAAAGCCCTAACATGCTCAGTACGAAGTTCTTCTTCTTCTTCTTCCCCTCTTGATGGCTACATCAGTACGAAGTTACCACCAACCTTCTAGTGAATCGACGAATCATGTAAGGCCCTAGGGGAAATACCGGGTAGCTTTGGCAAGCGAGACCCGTAGTAAGTCCAGTGCCAGGGGATTCTGAAGGAAGGCGGCAAGAAGAGGGGTATTAGCAGCGGCAAGGGTGAAATGGATTTCTCCTACTTTACGTTCGTCAAAACCCTGTCGTTTGACGACCAATTAGAGCACCGATACATCACGTGATTACGCTAATCTGAAGGATGAGCCGGTCGCAGAAAACAACGAATATATACGAAGGATACACCGGCTCATCGGTCTACTCTTCGCTCTGGTCTACGCCACGCATCTGACATCATATCGTATATCGCCTACCGTAAAGTTAATGTCGAGTTTATTCAAAATCGTGTGTGTTCTAGATTGAAGCAACACGTAAGGTCTTGATTTTTCATGTGAAGGCACGAGGTAGTTCGAATGAAAGTCTGGTTGATTAATTTGGTTTTGAGCTAAGAAGCTCGTCTTTCGTCTTTTGTCTATGGTCTTTGGATAATTTATCGAACAACCTCGAGTCTGGCTGAGTGACTTGGACTTTTCATTGTTTTTCGGCTATTGGGATTCTTGGAATGGGCGTGGCTTTGGAACTTCCTATTTTCAACAGTTCTATTTTTTCGCTATTAGTTGGCGTATCGAGGTTCCAAGGATCCCAATAATCTATCGCTTATCGCTTTTTGTGTAGCTTCTTTTTTTCATTTAGTACGTTAAAAATATTATCTTGTGCATGGAATACTGTAGAAAGATACCTTTTCCTGGAGTACCCTGAGCGAAGCTAGCCGTGAAGGCTTAAGCCTCGCGTTATGGTTTGATTTCTTATAGTTTAGTAAAGTATGGTCAATCTTGTATAATTTATTTCCGTTTGTAAAAATCTATTATGGTCCTGTAAAGTTTAGTGCCGCTTTTGGATAATTTAGTATCTCCACTATCGACGTTATATCGTCAGAATTTGGTTATATATCGATCTATCGTTATGAATTGATTTGTTATCGCTAACCTGTGTATTCAGAGTTCTTCAAATGACCTGTATTTAGCAGTAGATCTCGAAATGTCGTTGATTACATGGTCATAACGTGGCTAATTGATTATTAGGGAACCTGCACGGAGAAAAAAATATCGCTCTCAGAGCTATCTAATAGATAGCTCTACGTAGATCGCTACTGTAGCGATACGTTTTCTTATGGTAACAACACGGTATCGCTATTCCAGCTATCTGTTAGCTATCTGTTAGATAGCTGGAATTGCTATACCACATTTTTCAACGGCCATTATTTAAGGGGGGGGTAAGGTTAATTCGGTGAAAAAAAGGCATGTTTTTAACATTTTTTTTTGGCGATACAGATAGTGTTAGTTCATTCAGTCAAATACCATATAACAATGCAACTTTTGAACAATATTCCCCTAAATTTTGATTGCAAAATATTGAAAATTGAGCGAGTGACAGTGAATCTCCCGAGGGGCCTCGAAAAAAAGGTGTTTCGCGGTGAACACCATATTTCGGTGTAGAATCATCTGAAATCAAAAAACCAAAGTGCGTTAGTTAAAGGACATGTTTTTCGAGGTAACGCTGGGGCGATTTTTTGATTTTTCGATTTTTGACAATTTGGCGGCACTTTGAAGTCAAAAGTCCGATTTTCGTCGAAAAAATCGACCTATTTGTTATTGTAAAATGAATAATAATAAAAAAAACGAAAAAAGCTCCCAGCGTTACCTGGTGAATTATATGAAGAAGTACTGTGCCAAATTTGAAGACGATCGGTTCAATACCTTTTGAGTTATCGTGTTCACCGACTTTAAAAAGGGCAAGTTTTCAGGAGAACGGTTTAAAGTTTTAGTAACCAGAAGATTGGAGAAAAAACTGAATAATTCTTTTATGCGTACAATGATCGACTGAAGTATATTCTATGCTTGAAAAATACACACTACTACCTGAAAAGACGCTTCTACGAAGGACACAATTTGAGGTTAGAGGTACAATATAATAGCTCGGCCGGTGAGCGCGGCAGCTCCAGTCCGGTACCAAAGAATCTGCAAATAGGCGGAGCAGAGTAGGGACGCTTAGATGCTCATAACTTTGTCAATTTTGCTCCGATCGACTTGAAATTTGAACACAACATTCTTGAATAGTTATACATTCATTTAAGCAAATAAAAAAAAAATTGAAAAAAAAAATTAAATACCTTACCCCCCCCATAACTATATCTGATTAATTATTTCTATGGAAATCTACCTTTTAAAAGACTTAAATTCAAATACATACATAGTATTTTATGTAATGTTGGTCATTTAAACAATAATGATCGACAAAATAAATGTATCTTCAAATTTTTGAAGTTATAAAATATGTCAACGCGCAACACGACAGCGCAGCATATGGCTCTTCCAACGACGTATGTACATCCCGTATAGCTATTTTAGCTATCTAACGTATCGCTCTCAGAGCTATCTACCAGATAGCTATAGTAACGATCTAATAGATAGTCAACTGCGTATAGTTACTGTAGCGATACAGTATAGCTCTGAGAGCGATATTTTTTTCTCCGTGTGTATCGCTTGTTACCGATTTTCATCGTTTAATATTTCAAGATTAATACGCTAATCTTGGGGTGTGTTACGCAATATGATTTTCATTGGGTACGAAGTATCGCTATGTGATACCAAGTCTGGAGTCCATTCAAATCGTTTTATATCGAGTCAACTTTGACACACGCCTTCGACTAAGTGGAGCGTTAAGGAGTAAATTCTGTCCTGAACGGTCAGAAAACTTATCGTAACGAACCTATTGAGTATCTCGTCAATTCTGTACCAATTCTGTGAAAGTTATTCAAATTCGTGATAATAAATTGATGGATGAAACCTCAATTACTCTCAGAGAAATATTGTTTTATATGGTGTACCCTGCCCCTCTATCTAAGGCTTTTGGTATCTGAGCAGGTAGAGTTATCGTATATGGTGATATATACCGGAAGATACCCTAATAATCCGCCATATGGTTGTGGATACCCAGATATAGAGGAATATACCGAAATATACCTGATTTTGTTGATATATAGCCACATATACCTGGATATGTCGGTATATACCGAGATATACCCGAATATGTCGCTATATAGTTGTATATACCGAGATATACGGGTATATACCGAGATATACCTGATTTTGTTGATATACAGTCATGTATACCTAGATATGTCGGTATATACCGAGATATACCCGAATATGTCGCTATATAGTTGTTACCCATATATGTCGCTATATAGTTGTTACCCATATATACCCAGATATAGGAGTATATACCGTGATATACTTGATTTCGTTGATAGACAGTCATATATACCTAGATATGTCGGTATATACCGAGATATACCCGAATATGTCGCTATATAGTTGTATATACCCAGATATAGGAGTATATACCGAGATATACATGATTTTGTTGATAGACAGTCATATATACCTACATATGACGGTATATACCGAGATATACCTGAACATGTCGCTATATGGTTGTATATACCCAGATATAAGAGTATATACCGAGATATAATTACATCCAACAAGTGTAAATGGATTGAATAATTCTTCTAATTACTTTGAAAAATTGTAATTAGTAGAAATATAGCTGCTAATTACTTTGTCAGAATGTAATTAGAAGGAAAATAACTGCGAATTACTTTCCGCAATTGTAATTAGGGATTGAAGTTTTCCTAATTACAAATTACAAATGTAATAAGTGACTAAAATTTTCCTAATTACAAATTGCAAATGTAATGAGTAATTTATTTTTTCCGAATTACGAATTACAAATGTAATTAGAAATATATTTTTTTCTAATTACAAATTACAGATGTAATTAGTAACCAAAATTTTCCTAGTTACAAATTACAAATGTAATTAGTAATTTATTTTTTTCTAATTACAAATTACAAATGTAATGAGTAACTAAAATTTTCCTGATTACAAATTACAAATGTAATTAGTAACTAAAATTTTCCTAATTACAAATTACAAATGTCATTAGTAACTGAAATTTTCCTAATTACAAATTACAAATGTAATTAGTAATTTATTTTTTTCTTATTACAAATTACAAATGTAATTAGTAATTCATTTTTTCCTAATTACAAATTACAAATGTGATTAGTAATTCATTTTTTTCTAATTACAAATTACAAATGTAATTACTAATTAAATTTTTTCTAATTACAAATTTACCCAACACTGTATATGGGGTATTCCAAAATATTTTTAACGGTCATTTACCCCGACCCCCATCGATTTCCGAATAAATTATTCTCAGGGTAACCCTAGACCCAGGTATGATTGCTGAATTATTTTAGAATTTTGCGATTTTTTTTTTAGAAGTTACGATTTTTTGAAAATCGCACTTTTCGGCAACAGCTCGTTTTTCATCCAATTCTAGTTGGCAACCAAGGTATCCCACGGAAAAGTGATTGGTGCACAACTGTCCAGTTTTTTGACGTACTTCGAAATGGAAATATTTGTAGATTTTTTCAGACACCGGAAGTGCCGAAATTCTCGTTTCAAAAATCAAAATCTCGGATTGCAAAAAGTCTCCGTGATCGATCTTTTTGAAATTTGTAGACAAAATTCGACATCGAAAGACGGAATTTTTAAGACCAGGCCGAAGTTGGGCCTACATCGGGTTTAGGAGATATGGCTATTTTAATCACGCGAAAATTCATATTCCGGCGTTATTTTTGTTATTATTATTATGATTATTATTAAAATTATCAAAATTATTATTTTTGTTTTTATTATTATTATTATTATCATTATCATCATTAATTGATACAAAAATAATAATTTTGATAATTTTAATAATAATCATAATAATAATAACAAAAATAACGCCGGAATATGAATTTTCGCGTGATTAAAATAGCCATATCTCCTAAACCCGATGTAGGCCCAACTTCGGCCTGGTCTTAAAAATTCCGTCTTTCGATGTCGAATTTTGTCTACAAATTTCAAAAAGATCGATCACGGCGACTTTTTGCAATCCGAGATTTTGATTTTTGAAACGAGAATTTCGGCACTTCCGGTGTCTGAAAAAATCTACAAATATTTCCATTTCGAAGTACGTCAAAAAACTGGCCAGTTGTGCACCAATCACTTTTCCGTGGGATACCTTGGTTGCCAACTAGAATTGGATGAAAAACGAGCTGTTGCCGAAAAGTGCGATTTTCAAAAAATCGTAACTTCTAAAAAAAAAATCGCAAAATTCTAAAATAATTCAGCAATCATACCTGGGTCTAGGGTTACCCTGAGAATAATTTATTCGGAAATCGATGGGGGTCGGGGTAAATGACCGTTAAAAATATTTTGGAATACCCCATATATACATATATCTTAATCGTCACCTCATAAATAGCTCGTTATTCCTGTTTTTTTTTATTTTATTTTTACCTCAATTATCAGGGGGTGGTAACTGCTGGGACAACGGTTCTTTGCTTCCAACTCCTTAGGGGTTGCAGATCAAAAATCGAAACTAGAGGGAATCGTCAGCTCATAAATAGCTCGTAATTTCTGTATTTTATTTGATTTCTTCAAATGTTTATTAGGGGGTGGTAATTGCTGGAAAAACGGTTCTTTGCTTCCAACTCCTTAGGGGTTGGAGCTCAAAAATCGAAACCAGGGGGAATCGTCAGCTCATAAATGGCTCGTAATTCGTGTATTTTTTTTTTTTTTTCGAATGATTATTAGGGGGTGGTAACTGCTGGGAAAACGGTTGTTTGCTTCTTACTCCTCAGGTTCCGTAGCTCAAAAATCGAAACTAGGGGAAATCGTCAGCTCATAAACAGCTCGTGATTCCTGAATTTTTTTTTTCATTTTTACCTCAATTATCAGGGGGTGGTAACTGCTGGGACCACGGTTCTTTGCTTCCAACTCCTTAGGGGTTGCAGCTCAGAAATCGAAACTAGATGGAATCGTCAGCTCATAAATTGCTCGTAATTTCTATATTCAATTTTTTTTTCCTAATGATTATTAGGGGGTGGTAACTGCTGGGAAAACGGTTGTTTGCTTCTAACTCCTCTGGTTTCGGAGCTCAAAAATCGAAACTAGGGGAAATCGTCAGCTCATAAACAGCTCGTAATTCCTGAATTTTTTTTTTCATTTTTACCTCAATCATCAGGGGGTGGTAACTGCTGGGACCACGGTTCTTTACTTCCAACTCCTTAGGGGTTGCAGCTCAGAAATCGAAACTAGATGGAATCGTCAGCTCATAAATAGCTCGTAATGCCTGTATTTTTTTTTTATTTTTACCTCAATTATCAGGGGGTGGTAACTGCTGAGACCACGGTTCTTTGCTTCCAACTCCTTAGAGGTTGCAGCTCAGAAATCGAAACTAGATGGAATCGTCAGCTCATAAATAGCTCGTAATTCCTGTATTCAATTTTTATTTCCTAATGATTATTAGGGGGTGGTAACTGCTGGAAAAACGGTTGTTTGCTTCCAGCTCGTTAGGGGTTGGAGCTCAAAAATCTAAACTAGGGGGGGGGGGGGGGGGGAATCATCAGCTCATAACTAGCTCGTAATTCCTGTACTTTTTTTTCTTCTTCACCTCAATTATTAGCGGGTGGGGGGGCTGACGACGTACGTTTTAGGCCCCCTCACTCAAAAACACGAATTCCAGGTCGGTGGTTAGAGCTCAAAAATCGGGACTCGATTATTCGGAGAGCTCATACATAGCTCGTAATTTTGAACACTCTGTCTTTCATTTCTTCGAAAGTGGGGGGGCTAGGTACACAGAGGTCAAGTAGGGTTATGAACAACCGTGCTGGTATGTATACAACGAAAGACAGAAGTGAACATTCTCCTTCTATCATTCCGCTAGATCCCGACCTGTCAGTAACTCATATTTACGAATTCATCCCTTACTAACTTTGACTCAACTCTTGTTGCTATACAGCTCGACTAAGTGTTTGTGAAATTAGACGGTAGACACAGTGCATTAGCTGAGGGGTGAATCACGGGGGAGATTTGGTGTACAAAACGGAGGAGATGTTTAGGAAATATTGAGAAATAAAGGGAGATAAGTGCTGGGAGATGTTCGGAAATGACCAAAAATCTTGGAAAATCTTGGAAAATGTTGAAAAATCTTCAAAAATCAAAGAAATGTTAGGAAAATGTAGGGGGAGATGTTGGGAGATGGGAGATGTGGTGTACGTGTTTCTACCTCGCGATTTACCCCTCGGCATGAGCTATACTTACTGATTAAATTTTACTATTTTAATTTGCTCTAAGTAATAATTCAGTCAATTGCGATATGACTCATATCAACCGCTCTGCACAAGACCGAGGGGAACAACCAAGGTTTGCTTGTCATACCGATGCAGTTTCCACACAGGGATTTTCTTTGTGTTTATTAATCATATCTAATTATAAGTTAGAAATATCATTGTGAACTAGTTTCACTATTATGAACCGCTCTGCACAGGAGCAAGAATAAGTCTCTCCAGCGTAGAGCCAATCGACTGATTGTCGATAGAATCCAAACGGATTTAGATCATTGATTTATAGAACATATATCTAGTCATAGAACCTGCATAAATTGGTGTTTTTCTTCCAGTTTCTCCAATGGAGAGCGACTCGACTATTTGTCGATAGAATCCAAACGGATGAAATACATTACAGTGAACCAATTTCACTTATATCAACCGCTCTGCACAAGAGCGAGGGGAACAACTTAGGTTGCTTATCAAATGGATGGGGATTGTGAACAGGGCTTTTCTCTGTATTTAATAATCATGTCTCACTTTATGTTTTAGAAATGTCATTGTGAACTAGTTTCACTCTTATGAACCGCTCTGCACAAGAGTGAGAATAAGTCTCTCCAGCGGAGAGCCACTCGACTAATTGTCGATAGAATCCTAACGGATTGAGTACACTAAACGTAATGGATTCTGAGCCGGATGTGTTTGACAATGCTAGAAACAGCCAATCGGCGCTCTGGATTTTTGTAGTCCAGAGCGCTGACTGGCTGTTTCATCTATCTAGTTTACACATCCGGCTCAGAATCCATTACGTTTAGTGTACATTATAGTGAATTAGTCTCACTCATATCAACCGCTCTGCACAAGAGCGATGGGAACAAAGGTTGGTTGTTAAACCAATGGGGATTATGAACAGGGATTTTCTCTGTGTTTAATAATCATGTCTAATTATAAGTTAGAAATATCATTGTGAAATAATTTCACTTATATCAACCGCACTTCACAAGAGCGAGGGGAACAACCAAGGTTTGCTTGTCATACCGATGGGGTTTCCAAACGGGGATTTTCTTTGTGTTTATTATTCATGTCTAATCATAAGTTAGAAATATCATTGTGAACTAGTTTCACTCTTATAAACCGCTCTGCACAAGATCAAAAATAAGTCTCTCCAACGGAGAGCCACTCGACTGATTGTCGAAGGAATCCTAACGGATTAGATACATTATAGTGAATTAGTTTTCACGCATATCTATCGCTCTGCACAAGAGCGAGGGAAAAAACCAAGGTTTGCTCGTCACACCGATGTGGTTTTCAAACAGGGATTTTCTCTGAATTTATCATTTCTATCCTCTAAGTTAGAAATATCATAGTTGATTAGTTTCAACTTTCATCAATCGCTCTGCACCAGAGCGAGAATATAAGCCACTTTTGCTGCTTGACACTGCGACGTTTGTCTAACAGAGTGTTGGTACACGTGATGTACCTAAATAATTCTCGATTTGTTCGGGTTATTATTCAGTGCAATCATCTGCAATATGCCTTGCTGTGTTTATAGACACTGCCGCGAAATAATCGCGATCATTAGTGTACGTATATATATACTGACGTAGCACGCATCGGAAGATGCGCGCTGCACCATCTAGCGGTGGGCAAAGATACTAACGTTTTGTAATCTGCCTCACCGCGGTGAAAGGCACCCGGCCGTGGCCTTGAAACGTTTCACTTCACCTTAAGTGTAGTCTGATTGTTATTTCCTCACCGCGAAAATTCACCGGACGTCCAGTCTGATCAACAATCGTTAGAGTTATGTTATCAATTATACGAACACCCACAGGCATATAAATGATAGTTTGAGGGGATTCAGAAAGTTTATATCTGGGAGGTACATCAGATGAAAATTCATCTATTGTGTGAGCTGGTGAATCGTTATTGTATGCCCTCAATGTTATATTACATTCAATTTTTATGGTGTTGACCTTCAAAATTTGTATTGGTTTGGGTGATTCATTCCATTGATTCCGATAAATTGCGTCACCAACTTCATAACCTAGTAACTTATGCAGCGATGTTTCATTATCAAAATCAACATCCCATCCACAGAATATCTCTTATTTTAAAGTATTATTATTAGCTTTAATAGTCATGTGCGGTCCTGCTATTGATTTATTTATTGAATCAGGATTAACATTCTCTGGTTGATCATCATCCCTAATATATTCTTGCAGATATTTATTTGTGTCTTCAAATGTATAAGCACCAGTTGGAATTTTCATTTTCTCAGTAGAATCATATGAAAAAATATTACACGTTTCATCAATATTAGGCATTGAATTATATGATTGAAATGTTATTAATCCAAGAACGTAAACTTTTTCAGAATTCAAAACAATTGGTGGAAAATAATTAGCACTCAGAGTAGATGAAGTACCGCTCAACGTGAATGTGTGAGACATAATTGTTTTAAGAAATACTGCTCACAAGAAAATTAAGACACAACTGACCACAGTTAGCGGTGTTATAGGCTTGATATCTCTTGTGATTACACATCACGTTATTATTATTTTTATTAGATTCGAAATAATGTAGGACTTCGATTGGCGGTTGGAGATTTCCAAAACTATCAAAGTAGAAAATGTTATTGTAATCCTTTTTGTAAGCCACCCAGTGTGTTCCAGGTCCATTAACATCATCCAAATTCATGATTCCAGATTCACGTATTTTGACTTTATAAGGTAAATTTGTTCTCATAAATACACCTCTGAAATATGGTATTTTTAACGGTTTTGCATATTTCATCAATCGAATATCAGTTGTTACTCCTTTGTTCAGATTTAGAATTTTTTTTAATATATGGATGTAAATATAACCCCTATCCTTTTTTATATAATGCTAGGTGTAAACCTTTACCACGTCCTCCTAATGCAATGGCTTCCATAGTTTTGATATGTCGTTTGCTTTCTTCCAATTGTTTACCAGCACTTGATGCATCGTTGACCGCTTTCGCAATTCCTGCTGCACCTCCAGCTAATCCACCAACAGCGGAAAGTCCATCGAATAATGGTATAAGGAATGGTAAAATTCCTCCACGTTTGGCTACTGGTATGACTCGAGGAATTTCAACTTCATTCTTCCTGCTTTCAATGGCTTGCTTTGCAGCACGAAGAGCAATTTGAATAGCCCTTTTATTTGTTTCAGGGTTTGCTTCCTTAATCGCATTCCGAGCACTGATAATTGCTGTACGTAAGGAAGGTTTTCTGTTTTTGACCCCCATACCAAATTTTACTTTTGCTCGCATTGTTTTATCAACAGCCCAAGCTGCTAAACGTTTCGATAACTTGGCACTTTTATTATGCACACGCTCTAATGCTTGCTCAGCTAAAATATTATCAGCAATATGGCGATTTTTCAAGTCTTTATTTTGTTCATATGCAACGTCATGATTCCGACATGCTGCATACAATTGATTTATACCTGTTTGTCCGAGCGCAAGCCGATGTCGAAGACGTGTCCCAGGTCTACAAAATTGATAACCAGGTAGATGCAATTCTATAGGTAATTTGTTTATAACACCGTTTAAAAATCCTGTAGATTGTGACATTCGCGATTTTAACGCGCGTGCGTGCGTATGTACAGTCCAACGATGACTAAACTTTTTTAATTTGAAGTGTTAAGGGGGTATATACACCTTTAAATGGGTTGAATTTCTGAAAAACAATTTTTCTTTTTTTTTCAACTTGAAGACTCTGATAAAATTGAAAAAAATCATCATGTTTGGGGAGGGTTTGACCTTCATTATCCATATCTTACATCATGTATTACTTCCAGTCTAATAGTGGCTGCGCTGAAGACAGGAAAATACAAAATCACTCGGTTGCCGTAAAGAATCAGACCGAGCGTTGGACCAATCTTGGAATTTTTGGTTCTCAATTGTTCATAAGACATGCCTCTATCAGATGAACATAGAACTTTTTGATATTGCAAGAATTACTTGAGTTATTGAATTTTTTCGATTTTTTTTCTGAATTTGAATAAAAAATTTTGCTTATTTTTCTAATATTTCAACTAAAAATGGGTTTATCAAAAAGTTCTATGTTCATCTGATAGAGGTTTCGATTCTACAAATTTGAAGACCACAAACACCAGAATCGGTCTAGTGATGCTCCTGATTCTTTACAACCGTTCAAAATATTCATTCTCCAGAAATCAACTTTTAAACTTTTTTATCAGAAATTTTTTTTTTATTTCATACTTTTCCAATAGAAGCAAATGTAGTTACAGGAAATTAAGTTTTAAGATTTTGCTTATGACTAATATGCTGGATCCGCGGCTGCTCTCGTATCGATGAGTTATGAGTCGAGTCGAGTCTAGACACATGTGCCAGGGGGAGGTTCGTAGTGATTTTTGACCTGTTCTGCACAACAACAGTGTCCGTTAGGTGTCCGGTGAGGCTGTTAGAAAAATAATTAATTGCTTTAGAAAAAATCTGATCAAAATTTTTCAACATAAAAATTCTCTAAAAATTTTTGATCTTCAATATTTTTGAGATTCAGAAGATGCTAGCACAATTTTTGTCAATACTACGAAAATTCTTTCATCTTTCATCAATCATACCTTTTTTCTTATAATATTTATTAAACTCTTGCAATTAATATATGTATTGTAGAAATACTCATCTTTTTAGAAATCCAAATGTGTAGTTTCCTGGCATCGATTTCAAAGGCACTTTTTGATGGATCATCTTCTTTCGATTCCGAAGTCTCATGTCAGATATATAAACACTGTGTTTATTCGATAATGGAAATTACCAGTAGTTTGAATTCGTAATGAAAGCACGATAATATTTACAAACAAGTGGACACCTAACCTCGAAAAAATGTAGATCGCAGCCATGTGTTCTGTTAATGATCACAATTCAAAAGAATATTGAAAATTAAATATGTGTAAGAATGATAATTACGAAGAATTAAAAGATCACAGAATCAAATTCAAAATCGAAATATATAAAAACGTCATAAAATTAAGCAGTGGTGTAAGTGGTGTTGGCGGTGTTGTACAATACTTATGGCACCAATCTGAGGGCTCGCGCGCCGCGCCGCGGCGCTTTTTCGCAATCTGGCACTGTCATGGCTGTAACATTTCAAATCCTCTAGATATTTTGACACCGATTTATTTGCAGGTAGAGTAGGTCACTAGCATTCCAAATAAATTATAAAAAAAAAAACGACTTTTTGAAAATTCAAAGGTGTAGATACCTCCTTAATATATATATTACGTGATCACGCAAACGAAAATGAAGTTGATAAAGCAACCTCTGTCTTTACCAATAAAAAGTCTTGATCTTGTATCTAAAGATCAAAAGACCTACATGCGTCATGGAAAATTGTTACCAACAACAGTAAGAAGCATAGTGTGTGATCCTTCGACATGCGGTAAAACTAACGTAGTTATCAGTTTATTGGTGAATATCAATGGACTTCGATTTCAAAATGTATACGTTTATTCAAATTCATTACATCAACCGAAATATTAATATCTACAGCAAGTATTAAAACACGCTGGTGGGGTTACATATAATACATTTTCAAATAATTGTGACATCATCCCTGTGAATGAAGCCAAACCTAATTCAATTTTCATATTCGATGATATAGCATGTGATAAACAAGATGTAATCCGACAATATTTTTGCATAGGACGACATACATTTGTTGATTGTTTTTATTTATGTCAAACATATACCAGAATTCCAAAACATCCAATTCGTGATAATACCAATTTTATAATCATTTTTGAACAAGTTCACACAAATTTAAAGCATGTATTTAATGATCATGTAAATACTGACATGACTTTTCATAAATTTCTAGGAATGTGTTCACTGTGTTGGCAAATAAAATGTGGATTTCTAACTATTGATAGAGATGGTCCTAAAAATAGAGGGCGCTATCGGAAAGGACTTGATATATTTATTGAATTATAAGACACGGCGGATTCTTCATGAGACTTGTTGTGATTCATCAGTTAACAGGCACCGTTCATAATGTTTACAACAATGGAATCCGAAAAAAAATTGAAACGTAAAATAATCGACGCGAGCGATGTAGTGAGAAAAAAATATCAAGCATTGAAAACTCATCAAGCTGACGACGCTGCAATACTGGAAAAAACTTTAAAACCGATTATTGAACCGCTGAATACCATTGCAACAGCATCGAAAAGTAAAGCTCATCTCAGTTCTGAAGGAGATTTGAAAAATAATGTAACTACCAATGAGAAAAACATGAGCACCAATGAGAGTATGGCTTGGGATTATGATCTTGGTGCTCCAGAGTTTGAAGATTCAACAGATCATATACGAAAGCCTAATCGATCATTGTTACGAAGATTTAAGGGGGTATTCTGGTCTAGACGGCCAAATTTTAGGTGTTTTTCCACGCGCAATAAATAAATAACCTTAAACATTTTTAGTATCGGTTTTTTTATGAGTTTTTTATTATTATTTCAACAATACAAGGAAAAAAAAAAGTCAAAAAAAGTCAAAATTGAAAACAGGACAGGCCGGCAAAGTGGGGCCTCAAAAAAAAAGGTGCCCCGTGGTTGACACGATTCCGACGCCCTCGGTGATCTGAAACACAAGTCCTTCGTGGATTCTTAAAGAGTAAGAATGTCATTTTCCCGAGACACCGGATAAATTTTTCTCGTCAAAAATTTTTAAGTATTCTATCTTAGATGTCATTTTCGTTCGACGAGAGCGATTCGCCAAAAAATTTTTTTTGGCCAAATACCCAGCAAACCAAAATATGTATCAAATACCTATATATTATGTAACGAATGTGACACGTTATATATCAAACTCATAAGAAAGTATGTTACTGGTACAGCACGATGTCAGCAACATTGGATGTATCATCAATGTATTAGATATGTGCTGGTGATACATATCAGCGACGGCTCACCGATATATCATAGACATATCACAGATATGTCAAAGACATGTTGAAAGATGTATCAGATACATATTGGGGATGCATCTGATACAATTAACTATCACACTGGAAAAGCTAGATAAAAAGCCGTTATTATTACTCATTTCCATCATCTATGGTGTATATATGACATAGTAACAATTTATAATCAACCACAGATGGATTAAAACGCATTTTTAGTTCATTCAAGACGACATCGTTATTTTGACCTAACCCGGGCTCGAACCATGATCGCTCGGACTCGCTTGGATTAGTAGTCGCACGCTCTCGCCACTACACCACAGTATCGTGTAGTGAATACTGCCATATTTCTCTATATTTTCGATCTCGCTATCTAACAGCTCTGAAGCGTTTATGCCTCGATTGATGCGTACTATCATGTTAGTCACTTACATACGTTTCAGAAATTATCGCCAGCAGATACGGATATCCTATTTTGCGATGTTTTAATTGCAGAACTAAAGATATTGCACGTATCATAGATGTTATCATGTTATGTGACTCTGTTCCCTGGTGTTGCCATCTCTGTTACGTATCATCCATGGGTCTGATGTTATACAGAGCGATTCTGAGGAAACAGGTCACGCTAATAGAGGCTCCCTTATTTATTTTCGTCAATGACAACGCTGTCAAATACCACGAACAAGCGATCTACCGATATTTCATATGCCTATGACTGATATCTTCAGACGACGTAGCGGTAGCTGTCACGTTGTATAGGTTAAAATGAACTGTCATATTACAATATTGTCTAATTAATTCTAATATTGTTCATAATACAACGGTATACGATATTATTTCATGAATAAGTAGTGATGAGGTTAAATTGATTGCAGACGTCGATTTCTGTTTATTCCAACATTATTGGGTTATAAATAATTGTCTTGGTGAAATTCACAGATCTGGTAGTGATAAAGTTATTAAGTCAATAGCATACGATATTGATTCTTTATGAATTAATTCCGGGTGTGAATTTCTGTTTATTTACTACATTAGTTATAACCAAGGATTTCTTTGGTGACTGACTGACCCGTTGCATCTCTTCGACAAGTAGGGTTACGAACAAAACGATGTGAATATCATTCATCGAGCAATATCTCATCGATCCAGTACAAGCTTTTCATCCTACGAGGCATCTCCGCTGAATAAAACTCTACATGTCTTCTTAGCCTAATGAGTACGAAGACAGTCCTGCATAAATGATGGGTTGGTCTATCAATGCGTGTTCAAGTTTCATCGAGTGATAAATGAATTAAAATTATCGTTCCTATTGTGAATCTATTTAATTGAGTATTTGATCACTGCGTAGAACAAAGCGTTGCATTTTTGTATAAAATACTCAATCACAACAAATTGTACAAATTCAATAAAATTCTTTGTTTATTCAGTTGATATTGCATAATCATATCAAATAATTAATGATACATGTGCAAGGACGCTGTCCTTCTGAAGAAAAAAAAAATATACAATTTAACAATAACTCAATAGCATGGTTTTGGAAAACGCGGCCGGTCATAGCTTTCGGACCATCGCAGATGATTTCGCAGCCAAGAATCCAGGACGTCCGCGTTCGGTCATGGATACCGTGCGGAATATCGTATTGAAGTACAAGGGAACTGGAGTAACTTATCCGCGTCGAAGTTCTACGACTACTCGAAGAAGACGGGAAAAAGCCAGTGTCGAGTGTGGCACGAGGGGTCGGAGTATCTAAGGCCTCGGTATAACGCATTGTTGAGGAGGTGCGTTGTCTACCGTACAAATCCAGAAAGGTACATAAGCATGATGCACCGGAACCAGAAAAGCAAGATACCAGGACGTCCACGTCTATCGTACGAAACCGCGCAAAAGATATTAGTCAAATACCTCGTAGGATGAAAAACTTCAACTGGATCGATGAGATATAGCTTGATGAATGATATTCACATCGTTTTGTTCGTAACCCTACTTATCGAAGAGATGCAACGGGTTAGTCAGTAACCGAAGAAATCCTCGGTTGTAACTAATGTAGGAAATAAACAGAAATTCACACCTGGAATTAATTCATAAACAATCAATATCGTATGCTATTGACTTAATAACTTCATCACTACCAGATCTGTGAATTTCACCAAGACAATTATTTATAACCTAATAATGTTGGAATAAACAGAAATCGACGTCTGCAATCAATTTAACCTCATCACTACTTATTTATGAAATAATATCGTATACCGTTGTATTATGAACAATATTCGAATTAATTACACAATATTGTAATATGAAAGTTCAGTTTAACCTATCAACGTGACAGCTACCGCTACGTCGTCTGAAGATATCAGTCATAGGCATATGAAATATCGGTAGATCGCTTGTTCGCGGTATTTGACAGCGTTGTCATTGACGAAAATAAATAAGGGAGCCTCTATTAGCGTGACCTGTTTCCTCAGAATCGCTCTGTATATACGACACATGTCATATTTGCAGCAATATTATGTCCCATGTATGTAACTATGTTATATTTCCGGATCCCTGAAGATGCTTTCAATTTTATGTACAGTCGAACCTCCCGTAATGTGGAAATAATTCTCAGAATTTCGCTCAACTTGGGCGATTTCCACATTCTGGGAGGTCGTGAGCTCATAGGCTGTAGAGGGGTGCGAAGAGAGGTGAACGTCACCGAAACCGGTTTAGCTGTAACGAACATAGATGGAGTATAGGCGCAAGAGGAATGGTCGGGGCGACGGGGGAATTCTTCGAAATTCACATTGATCGCGAGTCTCTCAAACCGAGGTACCACATTACGGGAGGTCCGACTGTATCACTTGTGGGTCTCATGTAATGTACATGATACATCACGGAATTGAAGTTATGTTATTTCTCCTCTACGTAACTTTGTTATATTACATTGTTACTTCGTGATGCCTTCAATATTACGTATCATTCATGTATCTTATGTTATGTAAACAATATGTTACATTCTAAAGATATGTCGCATATCAGAGACATAACTATGTTACATTACTCCGATCTCTAGATGTGCTCTTACAGTTATGTATCAGTTATGTATTAGTTTGCTGGGTAGCGTCCATGTGAAAAGAAAGGTTGTTTTTCCCATCATTTTTCCGGGTTTGGGAATTATTTAGAAATAATGAAATTTTTTTTTTCAAAAACCCTCTCGTCGAACGAATTTTGAATATGTTAATAAATTCTGGAAAAAATTTCAACGCAGTCGGTCCTCTAGAACTTGAGATATCATGTCAACCGTGTCAGAAAATGTAGTTTCAAGAAAAACGAGTTTAAAGTTTACAGTCTCGTTTCAGGCCGTCTGAGTCATTTAAGGTGAAGTGAAACGTTTCAAGGCCACGGCCGGGTACCTTTCACCGCGGTAAGGCAGGTTACCAAACGTTAGTATCTTTGCCCACCGCTAGATGGTGCAGACACCGGAACGTTTGGTACCTCTGCCTACCGCTAGATGGCGCAGCGCGCATCTTCCGATGCCCGCTACGTCAGTATATATATACGTACACTAATGATCGCGATTATTTCGCGGCAGTGTCTATAAACACAGCAAGGCATATTGCAAATGATTGCACTGAATAACAACCCGAACAAATCGAGAATTATTTAGGTACATCACGTGTACCAATACTGTGTTGGACAAACGTCGCAGTGTCAAGTAACAAAAGTGGCTTATATTCTCGCTCTGGTGCAGAGCGATTGATAAAAGTTGAAACTAATCAACTATGATATTTCCAACTTAGAGATTAGACATGATAAATTCAGAAAAAATCCCTGTTTGAAAACTCCATCGGTATGACGAGCAAACTTTGGTTTTCTCCCTCGCTCTTGTGCAGAGCGATAGATATGCGTGAAAACTAATTCACTCTAATGTATCTAATCCGTTAGGATTCCTTCGACAATCAGTCGAGTGGCTCTCCGTTGGGGAGACTTATTCTCGCTCTTGTGCAGAGCGGTTCATAAGAGTGAAACTAGTTCACAATGATATTTCTAACTTATAATTAGACATGATTGATAAACACAAAGAAAATCCCTGTTTGGAAACCCCATCGGTATGACAAGCAAACCTTGGTTGTTTCCCTCGCTCTTGTGCAGAGCGGTTGATATAAGTGAGATTATTTCACAATGATATTTTTAACTTATAATTAGACATGATTATTAACACATAGAAAATCCCTGTTCAGAATCCCCATTGGTTTTACAACCAACCTTTGTATCCCTCGCTCTTGTGCAGAGCGGTTGATATGAGTGATACTAATGCACTATAATGTACTTAATCAGTTGGGATTCTATCGACAATTAGTCGAGTCGCTCTCCATTGGAGAAACTGATAAAAAAACATTAATTTATGCAGGTTCTATGACTAGATATATGTTCTATAAATCAATAATCTGAATCCGTTTGGATTCTATCGACCATCAGTCGAGTGGCTCTCCGCTGTAGAGACTTATTCTCGCTCTTGTGCAGAGCGGTTCACAAGAGTGAAACTAGTTCACAATGATATTTTTAACTTATAATTAGACATGATTAATAGATACAGAGAAAATCCCTGTTCAGAATCCCTATCGATTTGATAAGCAACCTCAGTTGTTCCACTCGCTCTTGTGCAGAGCGGTTGATATAAATGAAATGAGTTCACAATGATATTTCTAAAATATAAAGTCAAGAATGAATAATAAATACATAGAAAATCCCTGTTCAGAATCCCTATTGGTTTCACAAGCAGCCTTTGTTCCCCTCGCTCTTGTGCAGAGCGGTTGATACGAGTGAGACTAATTCACTATAAAAAACTTGATCCGTTGGGATTCTATCGACCATCAGTCGAGTGGCTCTCCGCTGGAGAGACTGAAAGCAAAACATTTCTGTATGCCATTTCTATGACTAGTTTGATATTCTCTAGATCATTATTCTAAATCCGTTTGGATTCTATCGACAATCAGTCGAGTGGCTCTCCGCTGGAGAGACTTTTTCTCGCTCCTGTGCAGAGCGGTTCATAAGAGTGAAACTAGTTCAGAATGATATTTCTAGCTTATAATTAGACATGATTAATAAACACAAAGAAAATCCCTGTGTGGAAACTCCATCGGTATGACAAGCAAGCCTTGGTTGTTCCCCTCGCTCTTGTGCAGAGCGGTTGATATGAGTGATATCGGAATTCCCTGAATTATTACTCAGAGCAAATTAAAATAGTGAAATTTAATGAGTAAGTATAGCTAATGCACTGTGTCTACTGTCTAATTTCACAAACACTTAGTCGAGCTGTATAGCAACAAGAGTTGAGTCAAAGTTAGTAAGGGATAAATTCGTAAATATGAGTTACTGACAGGTCGGCATGTAGCGGAATGATAGGAGGAAAATGTTTACTTCTGTCTTTCGTTGTATACATACCAGCACGGTTGTTCATAACCCTACTTGCAATGAGTAAGAAGCACATGCGCGCAAAAAGATTTTGAGGTTAGCGTGAGATGTGGCAGAATAAGCACTATCACACGCGTAGACACTGGAAATAAACTCAGTACGAATAGTAATGAGGTGAACTAACATATTAGCACACGCTTTGTTCGGAAACTTAGTATCCAATTATTTTTTCATTATCATCTTTCACTACAAGCTCTGACCGCTCTGACTGATCTTTGAAGCTCACGTGTTTCCATGTCTCCTAGCGTCGGCTAGTGCGAACTGGTGCGAACGAACACGAAGGCGGGCAAAATGCGTTTATTGCAACTGGTAGAGACTTTTGCTATTTGTTCTTATCGTATTTTTAATTTCCCCAGATCCGTCGGAAGACAATAAAAATAATGAAAGTTAATTGGAATGACGTATACGACGGATACAAGCAGACAACATGACCTCAGACTTTTGACAGCTAGCCTAACAGCCGAACCATGGAGTAGAAGGAGACCTCTTTTCGAATTGAAAATGGGTTTACGCAGTAGGTGGCACTGTTGTGAGTGACCAGTCCCGAACTTCCTGCAAACGCTTGCGCGCGCACTCCAAGGTATATTATGACGTCACTAACTGTATGGTAAATTTTCCCACTCACAGGAAGTCCGCGTTGGCTCGCTCGTAACAGCGCCATCCATTACGTGCAGAATTCGTGCCACTTTTTCAATACAGCGTGTATAGGGAGATACGTCTTCTTCTACTCCATGAGCCGAACATATAGGACTTTATTTCAGATTCGAGGTTAAGGAAGAGATCGATTCGTTGGACAAAAATCCAAACAACACAAGCATACGGCATAACCTCACTCGTCAGACAGTTAGCCAAACATAGGGACTCTATTTCAGGATCAAGTCGTTGGACAAAAATCTCCAAATCCCCATACTACAAGCAGACGACATAACCTCACTAGACTGACAGTTAGCCAAACATAGGGACTCGATTTCAGAATCGATTCGTTAGACAAACATCTCCAATTCCCCATACTACGAGCAGACGACATAACCTCACTATACTGACAGTTAGCCAAACATAGGGAGTCTATTTCAGAATCGATTCGTTGCACAAAAATCTCCAATTCCCCATACTACAAGCAGACGACATAATCTCACTAGACTGACAGTTAGCCAAACATAGGAAATCTATTTCAGGATTAAGTCGTTGGACAAAAATCAGAATAATGAGAATAAATTCGAATGATTATCTACATTTCAGTGGACGGATACAACCATAGGATACAACTAGCAGACGAGACATAACCTCACATTTCTGACAGATAGCCTAGCATAGGACTTTATCTCAGATTTGTGGTTACGGAGAGAATCTTGCTCGTATATCTATTCCATGCGTTCGACTTCATTTTTATTATTTCGATTTTCGTCCAACGAATTGATCTCTCCGCTAACCTCAAATCTGAAAGAGTCCTATGCTCGGCTAACTGTTAGTCGAGTGAGGTTATGTCGTCTGCTTGTATTATGTGGATTGTTGTCGAACAAATTGATCATCCATAACCTCAAATCTGAAATGAACTTCTAGGTTAGACTAGCTGTCAAAAGAGTGAGGTTATGTCTCGTCTGCTTGTATACGTCATTTGAATATACTTTTATTCTTTTGATCTTCGACCACGAAATCGATTCTTCCATAACCTCAAATCTGAAATGAACTTCTAGGTTAGACTAGCTGTCAAAAGAGTGAGGTTATGTCTTGTCTGCTTGTATACGTCATTTGAATATACTTTTATTCTTTTGATCTTCGACCACGAAATCGCTTCTTCCATAACCTCAAATCTGAAATGAACCTCTAGGTTAGACTAGCTGTCAAAAGAGTGAGGTTATGTCTCGTCTGCTTGTATACGTCATTTGAATATACTTTTATTCTTTTGATCTTCGAACACGAAATCGATTCTTCCATAACCTCAAATCTGAAATGAACTTCTAGGTTAGACTAGCTGTCAAAAGAGTGAGGTTATGTCTCGTCTGCTTGTATACGTCATTTGAATGTATTTTCATCATTTCGATTGTTGTCTCACAAATCGATCCCTCCATAACCTCAACTCTGAAATGAACTCCTGAGTTAGACTAGCTGTCAAAAAAGTGAGGTTATAACCTCTGGGATCTTGTATCTGTTATTCGAATTTATTTTCAGTATATGAATATGTTTTCAACAAATTCAGCGTAATGAAAAATACGCATGAAATAAATCAACGATGAATACAATTTTCTCTATCCTGTATTCGAGTCTCAGGTTAGCTGTGGGACGAGTGAGGTTATGACGTCTGGGATCCAATATCGATTGTTCATAATGTAACGTAACCGGCATATAGGCCTGATCGTTTACATTCAAACAGCCAGCTGTTAAGGCTTGGCCAATCAACGGCAGGTATTTCGCGGACAGTCGAGAACGTTCGACAACACAGCATGAGTTTGGGTGACGTCACGACTTGTATATAAGTCGAGGCGGCACTCAGCTCAGCAGCAATCTCGAGCAAAGCGCTGAGTTGACTCAACCACAATACTTCTCATCAGACGCTAAAGGCATAGCGCCTAGCGATCTGCTTAGCCAAATTATCTTATTACTTTAGAAAAATCAGAACTCTTTAAAACTTCTTTTCCAAACTTCGCTACATTACGATCAAATAGATCAAAAATTCCTTATTACTCAAAAGAATATATTAAATTATTGCATAACGTCGTGAGACTGAGATCTCACGCATCAGATAGAAATATCACTCAAAGTTAGTAGATAAGTTCTTGTAAATAGCTCATACTTGATTGCAACCATTAGATTTTAAGTTATACAATAAATACTCTTATGTTTATTCTCATACGCTCTGATTTGATGCTGCTTCCCTAGTCCGCCATTTCCCGGTCATAGTTAACTATTTATTTAGCTAGGAATACGGCTACGAGCGCCTTGCGTTCAAGGTCCGTGATCAGGTTGGGATACGGCTGCGTGCACTCAGTGCACAAGGTCCGGTGATAGACTAGGATACGGCTGCGTGCACTTTGTGCACAAGGTCCGTGCAACGGGGAGACGGCTGCGAACGCACGGCGTTCAAGGTCCGTAATTAGGCATATTAACAACAAATGAGATAGAGAGGTCCCGAAAATCATAACGAGTAAAGAACTCACGATAACTGTCAGTTTCGCGTAGCCGCTAAACTGCCGTAAGGTTACATTTGGCGCCCAACGTGGGGCTTCTCTATTCAAAATTTCGTTAAAATCTTTGCATTTAAAACTTAGAGTCATTTATTTAATTAACTTAACTTCTTTTGCGTTTCAATCAACTAACTTTCTTCACAAGTAGAGTCTATCTTGCGGATTATGTCAAAATCCAATGTCACGACCAGGAAATGGCAGACAAGGGAACCGGCATTAATCTAATAGTAGATTAGGGATTAGGGGGCAACAAGTTGCCTAGGTAAGAATAAAAAAAATACACGTCAAATAACGTAAAATTTAATTTTATTAGAAAAATGTCGTCCGAAGATGTCGACAGTGGCATTTCAAAAACAGAGTGGTCAAACGTTACATCGTGTCTAGAAAAATTTAATAAAAAATTAGAAAATGACTTAGAATTGATGGAACAAAGAGAACAAAAAAATAAGTCAGATATCGAAAAAATAGATCAAGATCAAACTCTTAGTTTTAGGGAAATGCTTGAAGCTAAATCACGATTATACAAAAAACAACTAGAAGAACTAGAAGAATCAAATAAAATAGAAAATAAGTTGGACGAAAAATTCGATTCTCAAGAAAAAAAATTAATAGAGCCAAGTTTAAAAATCGCGAAAAAGATTGACAGTGTTGAAGCACAAGAAAGTCAACAAACCGAATTTGAAACGTCTAATTTAGAACCAGTAGAATTTGAAAATATAAATAAAATCGGTCAAAATGACGAAAACAACAACATCTGCCAGATTCAAAACAAAAACACTCCAACGAAAATCGAATTTTTCGAACACTTTATTCAAAAAGAAAATAAAATTATAAACGGAAGTCAGCTAGCTAGCATAGAAAATGTAAATAGTGTAAATAAATTAGAATTGGGTAATGTTAATAAGCTAAATTCAGAAAAAGTATTAGAAGGGATTAGGATTAGTCAATTTAATCCGATAATCCTATTTAATCAAAACATTTCACTAGAATTAGTACATAAAAATGTTAAAAACGATTTAAACTACAATATTAATAGATCTGCTCTAGAAAAGATTATAACTAATCCGGATAATCCATTAATAGGATTAATTCAAAACAGTTCACCGATTTTAACACAGAAAATTTTTAAAATCAAGTTAAATGCGAATTGTATAAACATAGCAGAAACGCAATTAGATTTCGGATATGATCAAAACCATAACAATATTTCACATCACAACACTTTATATAATAATTCGGTCGATAACAATAAAAATCTGAACCGCACTACACTTCACTTCCCGTGCACCAACCAGATGAAGACTC
Source organism: Tenthredo livida (assembly GCA_963992785.1). NCBI lineage: Eukaryota > Metazoa > Arthropoda > Insecta > Hymenoptera > Tenthredinidae > Tenthredo > Tenthredo livida. Next base: position 11,483,610 of record OZ023068.1, read on the forward strand.
CCGGCCGGATGAGACCTGAAAAAGAAAAAGAAAACAGATTAATAAATTCAATATTAATTCGGACGAAACCTGACATAACAAGAATACTTGATCTGACGGATGGGATTAAAATAGCGGCGGATTATATAGACGATAATCCTATTATTGATGGATTAATCCCACAAAAAACGCAAGGATATAACGAAAACTGGCAATACCATGTGGAGCCAGGTGGCATCGCACGCGCTGCAACCATTCATAGTGCAGGGGGCACCAGGAATGCGCAATACGACTGCATATTCTCAGCACCAGTGATCCATTGGAATCCACCATACAACAGATGTCAGTTCTCCACAGACAAGGCGAGTGCCTAGAACAGAAAGAGACAACAATAACATCAACATCGGCTTAGCATGACGATGTGAGAGAGAAAGAAGGATGAAGAGATATCTACCTGTCTGTGCATCAGCTAGAGGCGAGTGGATAACGTCGCATAGTCGATCTCTGCAACAACATGATCCATGCGGCTACACCAACAACGCACTACCCGCACTGCACTGCACCGCATTGCACCAGCGAAAAAGCACCATCGAAACAAACAACGAGTCGATCATCAGCTCATCTACGGTACCACCAGCCGAAGAGCCGATGAACGAAGGGGGCAATGTAACGTAACCGGCATATAGGCCTGATCGTTTACATTCAAACAGCCAGCTGTTAAGGCTTGGCCAATCAACGGCAGGTATTTCGCGGACAGTCGAGAACGTTCGACAACACAGCATGAGTTTGGGTGACGTCACGACTTGTATATAAGTCGAGGCGGCACTCAGCTCAGCAGCAATCTCGAGCAAAGCGCTGAGTTGACTCAACCACAATACTTCTCATCAGACGCTAAAGGCATAGCGCCTAGCGATCTGCTTAGCCAAATTATCTTATTACTTTAGAAAAATCAGAACTCTTTAAAACTTCTTTTCCAAACTTCGCTACATTACGATCAAATAGATCAAAAATTCCTTATTACTCAAAAGAATATATTAAATTATTGCATAACGTCGTGAGACTGAGATCTCACGCATCAGATAGAAATATCACTCAAAGTTAGTAGATAAGTTCTTGTAAATAGCTCATACTTGATTGCAACCATTAGATTTTAAGTTATACAATAAATACTCTTATGTTTATTCTCATACGCTCTGATTTGATGCTGCTTCCCTAGTCCGCCATTTCCCGGTCATAGTTAACTATTTATTTAGCTAGGAATACGGCTGCGAGCGCCTTGCGTTCAAGGTCCGTGATCAGGTTGGGATACGGCTGCGTGCACTCAGTGCACAAGGTCCGGTGATAGACTAGGATACGGCTGCGTGCACTTTGTGCACAAGGTCCGTGCAACGGGGAGACGGCTGCGAACGCACGGCGTTCAAGGTCCGTAATTAGGCATATTAACAACAAATGAGATAGAGAGGTCCCGAAAATCATAACGAGTAAAGAACTCACGATAACTGTCAGTTTCGCGTAGCCGCTAAACTGCCGTAAGGTTACAATATACGTTACTCATTTTTAGACACATTAGTACGAAAGAAAGGAGTAGATTAAATAAACGAGCAATAATATTTTCTCGTAACGCAAATTTCGAACACGATTTTAACTATCGTTTGTTCGTATTTTAGGTTAGCTGTCAGTCAGGTGAGGTTAGTCGTGTGCGATCCGATATTTAATATTTGTGTTCCTTGCCAAGCGCCGTCAAGCGGGAGCAGCAGGAACCAACATCTTATACGTAGGGTGGCATAGGAAACCTTCACTAGCGCTGCTGCTCGGCTTGCAAGTAAACTGGCTACAATTTCGGTACAGCTGTTGTGATCTCAACTCAATGTCGATACGGGTAGTGATCTCAACTGAATGTCGGTTCTTTCAGTTTTGAGTAACGGAGAATCGTCAATTCTCAGCCATTCCTCCATCAAATGACACGGGATTGGGCTCAAAGTGTGTGGTTTTTCATTGCGGAGTGGTTAAATGTCAGGAAAATGCGATTATCTACGGAAACAGTGAATAATCTCGCGATTTATGTGGTCGGTACGTCAATCTGTAGAAATTTTTGTCGAATTTTGGAAAAGTGAAATAATCAGCCACTTTCTGCCACAATTGTGTGTAGTCCCTCAAAATTTCATTGAGATCGATTCAGTAGTTCCGGAGAATTCACGATTCCCGTTTTCGAGGTTCTGACAAACGTTTCACTTCACCTTAATGGTGTGTTATACCTATACTTACATTTTATCAATTAGCGATTTCTGCCTCGTACTCAGTTTCAGGTATATATTGAAAATAAAAGAATTCATACGACGTAGGGTACATCCAGGTAGCCGGAGATTGCCTACGGTCTGCTATTGTATCGCTAACCGGTTTAGTTGCCGCGTCATGAAAACAGCTGTAACTCCAAAAATAACTCCAATTTCGAAAACTCCTTTCACAGGCATATTTTTCATGGTCTAAACTTTGAAAATATGCAACAAAAACGAATCGATTTTTTTTCAATTTCTAGCCAGAACACCCCCTTAATCAACGCAGGTTAACTTTGGACAGATCCACACCACGTAATTCTACTCGTGTTAGTAATAGTAATTACGAAGATGATATTAATAGCACTAATAATAATAATGATGATAATAATACAGAAACTGAATTCATCGATACGAACGATGAAGAAGTTTTTGCATCCCCAGACGTTAACAATCAAATTTTATCTCCATCACCAACAGAATTTGTTGAACAACTTCAGGAACATGTTGGGCCAATAACAAAAAATTATATTATGGATTCGATTGATGACACGCGTAATTTGATGGATCGTCAGTATGGAATTACGCATGTATCTGAAGGTTATATGATAGGTGATTCCGTAATGAAATTTGATCGAAATCATTTACATGTCAAAGATATTCAATATAAAATAACACCGGGTGTATTAGAACTTCTATTCAAAAGATTTCCAGATGATGAAATTTACAGCAGAAGATCTTATTCAATATGGGAAAATTGTTGATGCGACTAATGCTGATAAGCGTGGTTATATAAAAACTAGTCAAATTAATGGTAATAAATCTTAAAAATATAGACATATTATTCAAAAGTTGTGTCCCGCCAGACATCGTGTTTCATTCGCGTCAACTGGTGAGGGGTTAAATATTGATGATCATATTATTACTAACAACAGTGCTGGTGATTACATCTACTGGGATGATCCGAATGAACCGGTCAACAGACTGTGGTTATTGAACAGTTCGGAACAGGCAGGTCATACCGGTCATAGAAATGAAATTATTACTATAGTAACTGAGTTACGAGATGCGCATATTATAAACTAATTGATCAGTTTGTTTTGAACTCACCATCTGACAATATTGAGTACGTGAAACAATGAGCAAGGAAAAAGTGCGTTTGGTGAACGAATTACATGCCCCAGCAAGAAAAAACTTCAAACGCCGACGAGTAATTATGACAGGTTATGATGATTTGTGGCAACTGGATTTGGTTAAAATGAGAACACATGCGAGAGTTAACAAAAACTTCAACTACATTTTAACTGTTATTGATGCATTCTCAAAATATGCTTGGGCTAAACCATTGAAGACTATATCAGCTGAAAATGTTACCAAAGCGTTCCAAGAAATATTAAATAGTGGACGAACTCCAAATAATCTTCAATCTGATGATGGAAAAGAGTTCTACAACACGGAATTCGCTAATTTATTGAAAAGATATGGTATGAATCACTATTCAACATATAGTGTTTTGAAAGCCTCAATAATAGAACGTTGGAATAGAACACTTAAATAGAAAATGTGGAAAGCTTTCAGCATGAATGGTTCATATACATGAATGAATATTTCACCGCAATGAGTTTTGGAGTATAATAATCAGAGGCATCGAACAATTGCCATGGCACCCAGTAAAGTAACTAAAAAAATTTCAAATCAACTTTTAAAATCTGTGTATAACAACGTTAGATATGTGAAGAAAGCTAGATATAAAGTCGGTGATTTTGTTAGAATCAGCAAGTACAAGTCCCTATTCGCCAACGGCTACACACCAAATTGGTCAACCGAGATTTTTAAAATTATTAAAGTTAGAGTAACTAATCCACGAACGTATCTATTAGCTGATAAGCAATCTAACCCTATTCAAGGAGGATTTTATGAGGAAGAGTTGCAGTCAGTAAAGTATCCTGACGTATATCTAGTGGAAAAAATTATTAGACAAAGAGGAAATAAGGTTTATGTGAAATGGTTAGGATTTGATGAAACACATAATTCATGGATAGATAAAACCAATACTTTATAATTTATTTCTCCAAAATACACATTGTATGTAATACTAATAATAATAAAAGATTCTTAAAATATATCCATTCACTTTGTTTGAGATGGAATATTCACATGACCGCAAGGTAATGTATCTGTAGAATCATCCAATCAATATCTTTTATCATCATATGAACTAAGAGCAATTTTAGATTGTAAAACGGAATATACATTATGTAATTCTGATTGTATTGTTCGTTGTTGACGGATTTCACAGGTGTTTTTATATAAACAATTTAGATAATCGGTGAAGGTTATATCCATGGAGACTAGAGATAAGGAGCACTAACTGCTATATCAAATGTACGGCTGACTGAGGCCCGTGAAACAGCACCGCCGGTGGCGCTAGTGGGCTCAGTCGTCCGCAGTCGAGGGCGCAGCAACTCGAAAATGCTCGGCGCTAAATAAGCAAATGTATCTTTTTTGATATTCTTTTTTTTTTCTTCTGTCACGAATGAATAACATATCATCGCTCGTGAAAATGCCTAAGCGGTGCTACGTTGAATGGTATAATATTTGATACAATTATTACCAATCTCTCCACTGTGATTTCTTGCTTGAAGCTTTTGCCAAAGAACACTTGAATTGTAACTTGTAAAATTCACTTGCTGAAATTTTATTACATATTTGTGTTGGCGTGGATCCACGGGCACGGCGGTATCAAATTATATTGTTATTAACTCTAGGAGTACACCCTCGGGCTCACAGACCCGGCCAAGAGTGCAAAACTCGCATTTTTCCGTTTTGCGCGAAACATTTCTATATGCTCAAACAGCGTTTTCAGACAAAATACAAGCTAAACACATATTTCGTCTTCGCAGGTGCTTTCTCAACAGTCTGCTCTTCCATTTGAAAAAAAAATCATCCAAATAGACGTAGTATCGGAGAAACTACCCCATATACGGAAGTTGGCCGGGTCTCACGGACCCAGGTGTGTGTAACTAAGAAGCGAAAAATATGTGTGTACTACTAGGGTTAAGTACCTACACCTATATGTTAAGTTTTAGGCTAGTATCGGGTATTTCGGTAGCGTCGGGTAGCGTTCTGGTAGGGTTGTTATCATATCATCATACTGCATAACTGCGGACGGCTTGAAACATTAGCGCCGCCCTTCGGTGACTTCTTTCGAGTCATTTTCTGAACCGCAGTTAGTGCTCCGTGTCTCTAGTCTCCATGGTTATATCATTCGCAATCACATTCAGCTTAACACCTTTCGCTTTTCTAGTTATTTTGTTACTTAACGTTTTTATGGAATACATTTTTGACCGTAGAGGTACGAATTCAGTCATGATTTCACCATTATTCTCATCTTCCATCAATCCTACAATTTTTCTAATAACTAGTGGAATTTGATGAATATTTTGATTGGGATAATCACTAGTATCAAATTTTTCGAATACGTCTGCAAGTAGCATTACATCAACTTTTAAATATAAATCACTTTACTCTCCTAGAGTTTGTACATTAAATGTCTGCCATATTTGGTTGGCATAGTTATATTCATCATCTGATATATGAGCATCATTTAATTTGTTATAAAATGCTGTTTTTGATCGTAAGGTAGTTTCACTCAGCTGATCAAGTGATGTTATATAATCATAAGGAAACACACCTTTACGCGTTAGTAGCTTGAAATCCACATCGTTAAGATTTGAAAACTCAGATTTTAAATGAAACATTGAATCTGATGACATGTAGGAAGCTAATTGACTCAAACCAGAATTTAAATGCCGAAATGAATCAATAAATTGCAGCTTCAATCTCAGATGATGTATTTCTGTTGTAAATGAAATATAACGTTCCTTGTTTAGTGGTAACAAATGTGTATTGCCTTCTATAAGCACAGCGATTTCTTTGATGATAAAATGAGCATCATATCCACTAAGGTTATGTATTATTATTGGTATTACTCTCCTCATTGAAGCCTGTAAATTGCATTTTTGGTGACTTGGGCCTCTATTTAAACCAGTTAAATGACAATGGTCCATAACGCGAATATTATATTCCTCGAATTTCACTCCACATATCGAACAATATTCAGCAGTATGAAATTCATTCATCTGTATTTCAGTCAGTAGATGCATTTTTTTTAAGTGAATCTAAATGACCAGCTACTTTATATAAGATCATTTTAAGCTCGTGTATAAACCATTCTTGACAATCTAAGCCTCGATAAGATTTATAATATGATTGACTTGAATCGTAAGTACATTTAAAATAATATCCAACGCTATATGGAACATGTTTTTGATAAAATGATTTTTTTTGTATTTCGTTAAAATCGTTAGAACTTGTTTCTAACATGCATTCAAAATCGGCATACACCACAAATGGTGCACGTAATTGATTTCGTATATTTATGAATGATAATTTATCATCAGGACTCTCTGGTAACGTGATTTTACAAACACTTTGATTTTGCATACAATCTACGACATGTGTTTCAAGTTTTGCTGCAGTATGAAAACAATGTAAACATCTATCGCATATGAAGATCGTAGATTTATGTTTAGTAAATTGACTACCAACCAATCGGGATAAATGCTTCATCCAGCAATAGTGAGTTTGTGTACCTAACGTTTCACTGTATTCTTGCAGCAGAAGTAAATTAATATATTTTAAACTTTTATTTGGATGTTGATTAATATATAATGGTACAACCTCAATCTGTCTACCGTAAACTGATTTATCCAAAATGCAAACAATAATTCTGATATTATTAATTTTTTCAAACTTCGCTATATCCCGAACCTGTACTGGAAATGATATACCAGTAAAATCCAAAACAGAATTATAGTGTGGATAACTTGTTGGTTCTGAATATAAGGATGTTGGAGAATAGAGAGCTGAAACACAGGCCCATGCGAAACATGCATTGTCATTATTTTTAATATTAATTATTGCTTTTTTTTTTATATGTGGAGGTGAATCTATATATGATGAACCCAATAATGGAACATATTTATTGATGTTGATGAGGATATATTCAATACTGCTTAATGCCCATCCGCTATCACGTTCTTGAAATTCTTCGATCTTGGTTGATAGTGGAATGATAATTTTATTTTGATACCAGTCTTTTGGATCACATGTAATTGATAACACTGTATTTTTCGTTTGAAAGAACTTTTGCTCAGTTTTATCATCTAGAACAAATGTCGCTGCGAGTATGCTGTTCAATTTAATGTGAAAGAACTGTTCAATTATTTTCATAACTTTCTCAGTAATTATTTTTTCAGCGTCTTCTAGAAATTTTTTTAAATCTTGTGTTATTAAATTCACAACAACTCCCGTCGAGATTCGATTCGCGGAAGCAGATTCAACATCGTGCCATTGCACAGTAATGGGAGCTGAGATTGTTCGCGTGTCTGAATATCCGAAACCAAAAACTGTATTATGATTTAACAACAATGCTCGAGCAGTCTTTAGTTTCGCAATATGAGTATGAATTTTTTTTTTTGTTGAAAAAATTTAAATCTTGACTCTTTAACAATTTGACGAGTGTTTGTAGAGTACTTTTATACAGTCGCAACCACTTTTTTACATTTTCACTATGAATGTTTTTGAATACGATTGTCAATGCTTCGTCAAGAGCTTCGATCATATTTTCAACACCAGTGCCAAACTTAGCCTAAGGCGGAGTAGGCGCCAGCCTACAGGCCCCCACCAAATAAAGGCCCCCACCAAGTTATAATAATTCAGGTTTCAAGTAGAAAAATGATTCTACAATCTACATATTCGTTACCGATTTTTCCTGCCCACTAGTAGGCCCCCACCATTTTACTGCCTACAAGCCCCCACCAGTCATAGTTCGGCACTGTTCAACACCATTCATTAATTCAGACATTTTTTTTTTTTTTTTTATTTTTATTTTTATTTTTCACTCTTCATTTAATGGAAATTCAGACAGGGGTTGAATGTTTCCATGAGGTGGCATATATCGAACTGAACATCTCAAATCAACCACTCCTATAACCAGTTCTGTCGTTCCATTGATGCAACTCACGCAAGCATCAAGTGAACATTTAGCTAGAAAAGGTTTATGGCAATCGTAACAGCAGTTACTTAAATGTTCTCTGAAATCTAGATCGGACCGAGAATGCGCGGATGTAATCGAGTGTGCCTTCATGCTTGCTAATAATTTTGGTAGCGCACACCAATTACAAAACTGGAGGAAATGCGGACGTGCTGTGTAAGAATTAAAAGGAGGTGGTAATACAGCTCGATCGTCGTCAATCACATCTCTTAAATGAAATTTGACTTACGAATATTGATAACAATAGATTTCAAATGCATCACTTTCCATCGTAAGTCCCTACGGATTGAAACTAAACATAAGAGTTTATATACCAACCGATGAATCAATTAAATGCTCCTACCCTCACTGCGTCCTCCTATCCGCATTGCATAATAATCAAGTTCAATATATATTATATATATTCTTCTCATACTGCGAGCGTTCTATAATCTCACCAAGTATAGTATAAATGAAGGGTCTGTTCGCAATCTTATACTGCAAGAGTTATACCATTATCTTAACAACTGTGGTATAAATGGAGGGTCTATTTGCAAATGAGGAACTCGGTCAGGAGTTGAATATTCTTGAAAACGGGGAAATCGATTTGATAGATGAGCTTGAATTGGCTTCAGAAGACTATGGTTATGAATCTGCAGATCAAGAAAACTTTCGTGATAAAAAAATTATGAGTAAAGAAGTGACTGGGACACTGCATGAAACGAAAGAAAATCGGAAATTCTGTCTTATAACATCAGGATTTGGAATAACTCTAGGACATCTGTGTGGGATATGTGCTATAAATCACAACAATGTGGAAGTTGGATGGGCTTTCATGAAACATAAAACGTATACAAACATAAAAGATACGATACCTATGAAAAAATGTATGAGGTGTAGAATCATATTATCAATTCATGTATTTACAGAAATTTGTATTGTTTGTACATCAAAAAAATTATCAGTATGAATTTTTGAAGTAATAAAGAAAATTATTCAAACAATTTTTGATAACTTGCATCTCTGATACACTTATCATGTGCACTGGCGAATGTATTTATATTTCTTTGTGTTGAATTAATTTTGAACCGTAATTCCTTCTTGGTAGCTGTACATTTGATTAAATCTTCAGTGAATTGATATATGTTTTCTTGGGCTGCTGCTAAATCTTCTTCACAAGTCGAATAAGAACCTGAAAAAGGAATATATATGAGGTATTCCATCCCGTGAAAAAATATTCTGATCAGACCTGATATGACCTGATAAGGCTATATCAAAATTTTTTATATATACATATCTGGTCTGATATGATCTGATATGCCCATATATAAATTTTGATAGGTCCTGATATGGCCTGATATGGCCTGATATGAAAATTGGCCAGATCAGGCCAGATCAAGCCTTATCAACTTGATATGCCCATATCAAGCTTGATATGACTTGATAAGTTCATATATAATTTTTTTATATGTCCTGATATGGCCTGATATAGTCTGATAGGATATGTATATTTTGATGTACTTGTGGAAAAATATTTCTGATCAACCCTGATATAACTTGATAAGACCTGATATAGCCTGATAGGATATGTATATTTTGATGTAGTTGTGGAAAAATATTTCTGATCAGGCTTGATATAATTTGATAAGCCTTGATATGGGCATATGTAACAGTTATTTTTGTGTTTCCTTTGTATAAAAATTTTCGTCTCTAGCCTGATCTAGACAGATACGGCCATATCTAGTCTAACATGTTCACATATAGTTCTTTGGTACGGCTTGATCAGTTCTGATATGAGCAATAATACTTTAATATAATGGTTTAGCGGATTTTACGAGAAAAAAATAGGAACAATAAATTTTATATGATCATATATAATCATATATAATTAATAATTATGTATAATTTTATATAATTAAATATAGTTTCATATGGTTATGTATGATGTTTATATAAAATTATATATATTTATATATAAATATGTATAAATATATATAAGTTTATATAATTATATAAAACTATATTGAACTTTATATAACAGCGTATCGCATAGCTTTATATTACGGTATAAAAAACCATACGTTGTTATACATTAAAATATATAATGATTATTGCCATATAATCATATAGTTTTTTTGTCATTACATATAAATACTTACAGTATATGAACGTGAATGGTGACAGATAATCGATGATTGTCAAGTCATCTTTTACTGAGGTGTATATTCTTTCTCTAATTTTGACGCAAAAATGTGCACTTTGTAAATAAATGCATTCAATAAATATTACAATTCGAAAATATTGAGTAAACTTGATCGATTTTAAAACTTAACTTTTATATAGTTATACAAAATTTGTAAAAAAATGAAAAGTCACGCGTTGATCATTGAAGGTATACTTTATATTTATTATCATAGAAAAAGTAAATATATAATTTAAAAATTAAATCACAGAAGAATGTTTCTCCATGATTGTTTTTATGACTTGATCAATTTTCAGGTTCTAATGAAGGAAATGGAAGTTACCAAATATTGAATAATTTTGACATCGTTTTAATTGATAATTGTTACAGAAAATTTTTCTTTGAACAAATACACTTCCAGGAGATTAAAAAAATTACTAGTGCATTTTTGTCATGTTTTTTTTTTTTATTAACATAATTGATAATCAGCATTCATGTAAATTAACTCTGAATTCATCAAATTACTTGAATGCTCATTTAATAAATTTAATTTCGCTAACTCAATTTATATTTCACACAGAATATCATTTAATGATAACTGCGTGTTTGTTGCATTTAATTACCATAAAATTGATAATTAATACGTCAGATGTAGAATTTTGTTCAATAAGAATTGGAATATATGACATTTGTATATTTCATATTCGTTTAAGCACCTAATTTCAATAACAGATCTTGGGTCAGTCGGTAGCGGGCAGTGTTGGCGAGCGCACGGTTCACGGATCGATCCCTGGCGGGGAGTTTTTTTTTTTTTTTCCTTCTCTGGGCCGATATGTAAATCTAACTATATATAATCTGATATGCCCATATCAGGTCATATGTAGTCTGATATACTTATATCAAAGCATATATAGTCTGATATGGCCAATTTTTATATCAGGCCATATCAGGTCTGATATGGACAGTTTATATCAGGCCTGATATGGTCTGATCAGAATATTTTTTCACGGGATACCAACTCGACCAATGATTTTCCCTCACCATTTTTGATTTGGTTCATAATTTTTTCTACGGTTACTCCAACTCTAACACCCACTCATGAATTTTTTCAGATTTTTTCCGGTAACCGTTATTTATTCATGGATTTTCGAAACTACAAACAGTGCGACACCTTCGATTTTTTTGAAAAAAATCTCAAAAATTCTACTTTCAAAGACGATCATTTTGACCCCCATTCGAAAGTGGAAACTCTCTTCCTTATGTTTATTTTGCTTATTTAAGAAAATAGTATATTACATACCTAGGGCAGTAAAATAAGGAAGGTCCCAGATCACATGTAATTATCGTCCGAGGCGCAGCCGAGGTCGACAAACATGTGATCTGGGGCTTTCTTATTTACTGCCCGAGGAGTGTATACGATTTTTCGCATCGACGGAGCCGGAAAACGGGAACTTCGTTCCGCGCAGCGGGACGAAAGTTGTCGCTTTCGGCCCGGAGGTGAGAAAAATTATTTCGTAAACGTGGTGGATAATGGCTCCCAGAATTTTTTCAATGCAAATTGAAAAATTAATTGTATCTTCAGGATAATGGGTCGTAACCATCAGAGATACGTTTGATTGTATTTTCGAAAATTTTAATCGTCGTACAATAAATTATTTTTTCGTCATACTAGGCGTAAAGTACGCACTTTACGCCCTGTTTTGCGGGCGTAAAGTTCGACTTTACGCCCAGTTTATGTAAACAAAAACTATCCTAACGCGCGACGCCCATTGACCGTCGCGCGTAGAAATAGTTTTTGTTTACATACACCGGGCGTAGAGTCGAACTTGACGCTTGCAAAACAAGGCTGAAAATGCGTTGTACTTTACGCCACTATGACGAAAAATATTGTTCGCAACTCGGGCGTAATTAAACTTAACACCCTCGTGTGATCGTGCGGTCCTCGGGCCGGCTTCGCCGCCCTCGGACGCGACGATCACAACTCGGGCGTGAAGTTTAACTTCACGCCCTAGATACGAAAACTACTATTATTCATTTTACTAAATTATAATGCTCCGCGAGTACGACATTATACTATATTGATGTGAGCATACATTAGACGTATCACATTGAAAAAAATTCTGGGAGCCATTATCCACCACGTATACGAAATAATTTTTTCTTAAATAAGCAAAATAAACATAAGGAAAAGAGTTTCCACTTTCTAATGAGGGTCAAAATGATCGTCTTCGAAATTAGAATTTATGAGATTTTTTTCAAAGAAATCGAAGGTGTCGCACTGTTTGAAGTTTCGAAAATTGATGAATAAATAACGGTCAATGGAAAAAATCTGAAATAATTAATGAGTGGTTGTTCGAGTTGGAGTAACCGTAGAAAAAATTATGAACCAAATCAAAAATGGTGAGGGAAAATCAGTGGTCGAGTTGGTATGGAATACCTCATATATATATATATGGGGTATTCCAGGAATTTTCGAACGGTCCCGAACCCTCACCCCCTCTGATTTCGAAATGATTTCTTCTGATCGTAGCCCTAGATCTTCGGAAAGTTTGTGAATTTTTTCAGATTTTTACCAACATCCGTTTCGTAGTTGCGAATTTGACGAAATTGTTCATTTTCACAATATTGTGTTTTTCAGTCAATTTTAGTTCGATAACGAACAATCGTACGAAAAATCTAATGGCATATAATGTCACGGGATTCGATCGTACTTCAAAGTGGTAATAATCATTGATTTTTCGGAAGCCTGGAACTATCGATTTTTTCAATAATAAAGCTTATATTTTGATTTTCGAGAAAAGTCCATCTTTTTTTTTCCTGAAATTTTTACACAAAATTCTGCATAGAAAACGTCAACTTTTGATACCTGGTTCACGATGGGCCGAGCATGGGTTTTGAAGTTACAGCGATTTTAATATCAGGAAACGTCCAATATAATAAGGTCTGAGTTCGAAAACTTTGGAAAGTGCTTGCATTTTCGGTTATAAGGGTTTTCGGCTCTCAGGAACTCAAATCTGAAGTCATTTTTGAGCTGCGAGGCCGGGGTTTCGAGAAAACAGCAAAATTTTCCCTTTTTTGCGACTCTCGAAAATGGCTATCGATAAGTGGAAAGTGACTTAACCATCGTGTAGAGCGGAAGATTTGTCATCGAATGATGTTCTCATATGGAAAACGAGTTTGGATTGACAAATCAACAGAAAATTTCATCGTTTCACCAAAATTCCCTAGACACTTTCGGTGAAGGCGAGCAGTGCGTCGTAGCAGACAGCCGCATAATTCAATGACAAATTTTCCGCTCTACACGATGGTTAAGTCACTTTCCACTTATCGATAGCCGTTTTCGAGTCGCAAAAAAGGGAAAATTTTGCTGTTTTCTCGAAACCCCGGCCTCGCAGCTCAAAAATGACTTCAGATTTGAGTTTCCGAGAGCCGAAAACCCTTGTAACCGAAAATGCAAGCACTTTCCAAAGTTTTCGAATTCAGACCTTATTATATTGGACGTTTCAAGATATTGAATTCGCTGTAACTTCAAAATCCATGCTCGGCCCATCGTGAACCAGGTATCAAAAGTTGACGTTTTCTATGCAGAATTTCGTGTAAAAATTTCAGGAAAAAAAAAGATGGACTTTTCTCGAAAATCAAAATATAAGCTTTATTATTGAAAAAATCGATAGTTCCAGGCTTCCGAAAAATCAATGATTATTACCGCTTCGAAGTACGACTGAATCCCGTCACATTATATGCCATTAGATTTTTCGTACGTTTGTTCGTTATCGAACTAAAATTGACTGAAAAACACAAGATTGTCGAAATGAACAATTTCGTAAAATTCGCAACTACTAAACGGATGTTCGCAAAAATCTGAAAAAATTCACAAACTTTCCAAAGATCTAGGGCTACGATCAGAAGAAATCATTTCGTAATCGGAGGGGGTGAGGGTTCAGGACCGTTCGAAAATTCCTGGAATACCCCATATACATTATTAGACCTGATTGAAAACGTGTGTATTCGATATTTTATTTTTATTATTATTACCAGTCTTAAAATTTGAATCACTCAAAGTATAATTCAATTGTGATTTTAGGTGACAATCTCCTAACAAAAATAAAATTTGTGTTTGTGTTTTTATTTTCACTATTTTGTCAAATAATAAATCGTTCACGTCGTTGTTACATTTTTCTAAGCGATGTCGAGCAACTGCAATGTCTTCTAAAAAATCTTGTTTACGTGAAATACACAGATTTTCTGATCCCCCTGTAAGAAAAGTGTTTTGGAATTGAATGAAATATATCTCCATATGTACTGATTTTATATATTTCATATAACATACTCACATATCAAAACTGTTGATTCAGTATCAGAGGCTTTTAAGCTTGTTACAAGAAAAACTTCTACAGTCACACCAATATACCCAGCAAACACAAAGTTATATGCACGTAACTGGTACATACCATGAGAGAAACATAAAATATCAACTTGAGTTACATACATGTTACATCATTTTTATGTAACCGAGTAGCGAACGTTTGTGATACCTCGCGTGGCTGTGAGTTTGATTACGTACCAACGACGTACCTAGTGCGATGTCCACGATACGTACCCCGTGTATAACTGTAGGGTGATTTTTGCGCTACGTCGCAAGTATGTAGTTTTCAGCACATACCAGAGAGATCCCCAAAGTGATATCCACGATACGTACCTCGTGTGTAACCGCAACAAGCGTTTTGCGCTACGTCACGTGGCTGCAGCCTTCAACACATACCACGTACGTATCAAACGGGATATCCACGGTATGTACCTCGTGTGTAGCCGAGACAAGCGTTTTGCGCTACGTTGCGTGGCTGCAGTTTTCAACACATACCGCGTACGTATCCAACGGAATATCCACGGTACGTATCTCGTGCGTAACCGAGACGAGCATTTTGCGCTACGTCGCGTGGCTGCAGCTTTCAACACATACCACGTACGTATCAAACGGAATATCCGCGGTACGTACCTCGTGTGTAACCGAGACAAGCGTTTTGCGCTACGTCACGTGGCTGCAGCTTTCAACACACACCACGCACGTATCCAACGGAATATCCGCGGTACGTACCTCGTGTGTAACCGAGACTAGCGTCTTGCGCTACGTCGCGTGGCTGCCGTTTTCAACACATACAACGTACGTATCCAACGGGATATCCACGGTACGTACCTTATGTGTGTAACCCAGTAGCGCGTTTCACATTACGTCGCGAGCGTGTAGTTTTCAGGAAGTACTGAAAAAATACTTGAAGTGATGACCATGATACGTCCCAATAAACACCAGTTCGTATATTATACGTATTATACACGTCTTTTTCGTTGATTTTTGGTATCCATATATCATCATACTATTATAAAACGTATATCATACACGTTTATAAGTGGTCCAATATTATCCGTTTATTAATCACGCTTTTTAAACGAAGAAATAACTTCTTGTACCTTTAATATACACGTATGATTCGGACAACGAATACGTTGAAAATTTACGTGATTTATACGTTCATCAACCCGGACAAGTAGACGTGTAATCAACTGCGCGTACGAAACGCTCTAATGTACGTATACTGTTATACATATCATATACGTATTACGTACGTTTTCGCGAAACCTATCGTTCACACGTTATTTATACGTTTGTTAAACTGCACCCGGATACGTGTATTCAACTGCACGTACGAAACGATCCAACATACGTATACTGTTATACATATCATATACGTATTGCAGACGTTTCCTCGAAACCTGTCGTTCGAACGTTATTTATACGTTTATCAGACTGGACAAGAATACGTGTATTCAATTGCGCGTACGAAACGCTCTAATGTACGTATACTGTTACACATATCATATACGTATTACGAACGTTTCCTCGAAACCTGTCGTTCACACGTTGTTTATACGTTTATCAGACTGGACAAGAATACGTGTATTTAATTGCGTGTACGAAACGCTCTAATGTACGTATACTGTTACACATATCATATACGTATTGCGTACGTTTCCTCAAAACGTATTCGAAAACCAAAAAATCAACGAATACCTCGCGGATTTTGAGTTACACTATAACAATGTTCAGTTCCTTCAATAATTATACGCTCGGAACTACACGTCATTTATACGTTTTTTCCAATATAATAATGAACGTGCAATATAATGAAATCGAGTGAGAATGTGTGGAACTCTAGGCAAGAAATTAAATTAAAAAAACCTACTTACCACTCGGATGTTTAGTTAAGACATCTCAGCTACATTAAAACACTGATATCACTAAGACAGATGCAAAATCCAGAGTAATTACGAGAAAGTGACTGACTTTGTCAATGAGTAGTTTGGCGTAGTCGATAGAGCGTGCGAACAGTAATACAAGCGAATGCGAGCGTCCCCGGATCGAATCCCGACCACAACAATAATGCGAAGTTTTGCTAATCTCAAAATTCTTACTTTGTAACAAAGTGCGATTGTTTACGATTAGTAGTTGTTGATCAACGCCTCATATATTGTAATTAATCCATTTTACGTATATGAGTCAGTCCACGTCAAGCGGGACGGATTTGGCCAAAAATATTCCTCGATGTTTCTGATTTTGTTGTAATTTTTTTTACATATTCTCTGGGTAAAATGAACGCATGAAACATTTTTTGTTTTTTTCTTAACTCAAAGGGCTAAGAAGATACAAGGGGTTGAATTTTCGAAAAAAACACCAAAAATCGGAATCGCGCTCTTCTTTAGACGTTAATATCTCCGGTTCCCTTGGTCGTACAGACATCGTAAACAACTCATTTTGAAGCTCTTGAATCGCACTTTCATGTTATGAATTTTTAATTCATGTCATAAACAATTTTCTATTTGTTATTAACAATTATATTTTTTAAACGTGATTTTCGAGATGATTACACCCTCTGCAAATTCTGAAAAAAATATGAGCGTGTTCCTTGATTAATTCTCTACAAAATCTGTAATTTTCAAAATGGAACTCCGATGGAAACTATATTTAAAAAGCGATTGAACCGTGCGGGACGTCGCGCGCGGCTGTATACGCGGGCGCGCCGAGACCGAGGCTTGTTCGCTTTACACGTAAAGAATATAGGGGGGCATATTACGATGAAATTCATCAAATCCAATAATTTACCGAATTATTTATTCCATTTCATGCTGAATACTCGACTTGAAACTATAAAAATTATAGAGATACAAACTCAACTAAAATCTTGACAATAACTGGTAAACATAACGTACTTTTTGATTCCATCAGACGGAATACGTCATGGTATCATTCGATCGATTACGTACTAAATTAATGAATCTAAAATTACTCAATCATTAACCACGAGAACTCTACATTTCACTGGAATCTTAAGGGGGGACTATTATACCTCCAAAAATAATTTTTTTCGAGTCACTTGTAGACTGTAGGTATTAAAATTTCAAATTCATTAATTAAGTACGTAATCGATCGAATAATACGGTGTCGTATTCCGATGGATGGGATCGAAAAGTACGTTATGTTCAGCAGTTTTTTTCAAGATTTTAGTCAAGTTTGTATCTCTATACTAATATTTTTATAGTTTCAAGTCGAGTATTCAGCATGAAATGGAATAAATAATTCGGTAAATTATTGGATTTGATGAATTTCATCGTAATATGCCCCCCTGTATTCTCTACGTGTGAAGCGAACAAGCCTCGGTCTCGGCACGCCCGCGTAGACAGCCGCGCGCGACATCCCGCACGGTTCAATCGTTTTTTAAATATAGTTTCCATCGGAGTTCCATTTTGAAAATTACAGATTTTGTAGAGAATTAATCAAGGAACACGCTCATATTTTTTTCAGAATTTTCAAAGGGTGTAATCATCTCGAAAATCACGTTTAAAAAATATAATTGTTAATAACAAATAGAAAATTGTTTATGACATGAATTAAAAATTCATAACATGAAAGTGCGATTCAAGAGCTTCGAAATGAGTTATTTACGATGTCTGTACGACCAAGGGAACCGGAGATATTAACGTCTAAAGAAGAGCGCGATTCCGATTTTTGGTGTTTTTTTCGAAAATTCAACCCCTTGTATCTTCTAAGCCCTTCAGGTTAAAAAAAAAAAAAAAAAATGTTTCATCCATTCATTTTACCCAGAGAATATGTAAAAAAAATTACGACGATTTTCAAGAACATGCGGTCAAAAAGGTGTCCCGGTTGACGTGGACTGACTCATATCTCAATTTTTTTTTGAGCTAACAATTATTTGGTCAAAATTCAAGTGGTACACGTGTATTAAACGTTGTTTATTGCGTGAAGTTAAACGTATAGACGTAACGTTTTCAATCAACGCTGCTTATGCGTTTAACTGAGGAACATTTTTCCTCTGAATAAACGTAGAGTATATGACCTATTTATACGTTTTTTATACGAACTAGTGTTTATTGGGGTACCCCGTGTGTAACCTGACAGCGCGTTTTTCGTTACGTGGCGTCGTTGTGTTTTTTCAATATATACTGGAAATGTATCTACACTCGGACCCCACTTATTTGACCAACTCGGGACCGGGTACCTTCAGTTATTTGACCAAAGTAGGGGTCCTCACTTTCCGTCTTAAAATGGCAGCCGCTCCTGCGCAGTTGTACATGCGCAGTCCCACGGTAGTTCAGACCCGTACGTCGTAACACTTCGTCTCAATAGTGGGGGTAGAGGGAGTCAAATAACTGAGTCTGAACTCCTTCAAATAACTGGGGCCGTCAAATAACTGGTGGTCAAATAAGTGGGGTCCGAGTGTATATAGTAGGATGTCTACGTTACGTACTCCGTATACAACCGAGAAATGTGTTTCGCGCTACGCCTCGAAATACCATGAGCATTTTATTCTTGTTTTCGATTGGGCGTATAGTATGCATTATATGTATGTTCGATTCAACTCAATAGAATACTCATTGAGTAATGAGTAAAGATATAGGTATATTCAATGGTTAACTTCAAGCTGTCACCGATTATGCCGTAATTTTTTATGCCTCCGGGCCATTCCACGTGAACCGGATCAGTCACCTCTCGGATATTTTTTTGATTTTGCATGTCGATTGTCCTTGGGGAGTTAGATTTTTGTGCCAACGAATTTTTGAATTAGTGCCAAATTCGTTGAGTTATTTGCATAAACAAATTCGAGCAAGGTTTTTTTCAAAAATTCATAACTCCGACAAAAATGACACCAGACTCATTTTTTTTTTCAGCTCACGCGGAAAGATTCATAGAATGTATAAAAAAATATGTACTTCGAAAAAAGTTTGTTTATCCATTGTTTATTTAACAATTAAGTTTTCAAAGATTTTTAAAACACACAGTGACACGATCAAAATTTTTTTTTCAAATACTGACATACTTTGTACTATACTACAGCCTGTGAATTAATTTTAAGGACGTGTTATTTTTTTTTTTCGAGTAAAAAATCATTGAAGTTGGCGGCGCGCGCCAATTCCGGGTTGACCGACGCCGCGCCGCGTGGAACATACAATGGCATGCGTTAGACTGCTGTTCGCCGCTACTCGACACGATTCAAAAATCTGAAAAAAATACTGTAGTTTCCTAATGGCTACTATAAGCGACACGTCAAATTTCGAGAAAGTGTTACTCTCCGTTTTCGAAATATTGCAGTTTAAAATCTTAGAATACATGCTTAGCATACATATTAAGATTTTCAACTGCAATATTCCAAAAACGAAAAAGAATACGTTCTCGAAACTTAACGTATCGCTTATAGTTGCCATTAGGAAACTACAGTATATTTTTCATATTTTTGAATCGTGTCCTTCATTGTGAAAATGACTCTTGAATACCGCTGCTACGCGTCCGTCGAGTAGCGGCGAACAGCAGTCTAACTCACGCCATTATACGTTCCACGCGGCGCGGCGTCGGTCGACCCGGAATTGGCGCGCGCCGCCAACTTCAATGATTTTTTACTCTAAAACAAAAAATAACACGTCCTTAAGATTAATTCTCACGCTGTAGTATAGTACGAAGTATATGTCAGTACTTTAAAAAAAATTTTTGATCGTGTCACTGTGTTTTAAAAATCTTTGAAAACTTAATTGTTAAATAAACAATGGATAAACAAACTTTTTTCGAAGTACATATTTTTTATACATTCTATGAATCTTTCCGCGTCAGCTGAAGAAAAAATTGAGTGTAGTGTCATTTTTGGCGGAGTTATGAATTTTTGAAAAAAACCTTGCTCGAATTTGTTTATGCAAATAACTCAACGAATTTTGCACTAATTCAAAAATCCTCCGACACAAAAATCTAATGCCCCAAGGACAATCGACATGCAAAATTAAAAAAATATCCGAGAGGTGACTGTTCCGGTTCACGTGGAATGGCCCCTCCAAGTAATCCTCATTTGCCCCCGAGGTAAGGCTAGTACGCTTGTAACGTTTTGGTTGGTTTCAGTTACATGAATTAAAGTCCAATACATACTGAGAGGTTTTCGTGAAACATCGCAGTCAGTCATAGTCGACCCAACACTACCCAAGTTTTTCGTCTGTTTTTCGCAGGCTGGCCATCCCCTTTCTAATTTTAAACTTCCAAAGGCCGTAAACCCAGAGAACACAAAATTCAAAGCGGTCTTAAAGACGTCGTATGGGCGTCAAATGCGTCGATTTCTGACGTCTCGAAGACGTCTTCAACAATTAAGACGTCTTTAAGACTTGAATAATTTTAATTTTATTGATGGTGAGAATTTATCGGACGAAACGAACCAAATTTTTAACTAAGTCTTCTAACTGAGGAAAGACTTCTCTAATTCGAGAGTGCAATCACAATAGAAAGACCGAAAAAAACACGGAAAGTGCATCCAATCCTTTTTATCAAGTAAAAATTCCTTCAGCCCGGGTTTGATCCGGGACTTCTGCATTTGTACTGCGACGCCTTGTCCAATTAGACCACTGAAGGACTGAACGAATCTTCACTTGAATTTCGTGTTATTGTAGTGACTTCTTTGTCCACATAGTAATGTATTTGTAGGTAGTGACTCTATCGTTCGTAATATTATATTGATGGTGAGAATTTTACTTGATAAAAAGAATTGGATGCACTTTCCGTGTTTTTTTCGATCTTTCTGTTGTGATTGCACTCTCGAATTAGAGAAGTCTTTCCTCAGTTAGAAGACTTAGTTAAAAATTTGGTTCGTTTCGTCCGATGAATTCTCACCATCAATATAATATTACGAACGATAGAGTCACTACCTACAAATTTTAATTTTGATTTCAATGCTTTTATGATGCATAAATTTCACAAACCCATTTATTCATTTATTCGATTGATAATTTATTCATACATTTATTCAGTTGATTATTGATTTATTCATGCATTCATTCAATTATTTATTTGTTCATCCATTACACAGCTCTACGTGAATTATAGTGAATTCAAATGTCTATTTGACTGGACTACAACGGAACTTTGATGAATTGAAGTTGAGCTACGAATTATAAGGTATAGGGTACGGCAAACAATTTCGAGAACTCGAAATGCCTCTTTTGCCTTGTATGCAAAGTATCAGCCTCGCGATATGAGCTAATATTAAATAAATCAACAAGAAATACGGATGATATTTTTAAATGTAGCATATGACAAAAGTCGTAACCTAAGGCGTCAAAAAACAGAAAATGACGTAAATTTGATCTATCAAAGCTGGCGTAGGTACTACTACTGATCCTCGGGAAGTAGAAGCTGGCCTCGAGGCTACGTTTGACTCGTACGCTTGGCGTCTGACCCTCAACGGAAGGCCCTACTGAAAATTCGCCTGATATTAGTTTTAAAAATCGTATGCTATAGTTTAAGAAGGAGAAAATAAAATCGTGTTTTATTTATTCCAGCAAGGATCTCATCGCAAAGTCTTTCAGTGCGAGAATAGAATATCAATTGTTGTTATTATTATTATTATTATTATTATTATTATTATTATTATTATTATTATTTCGTGTAAAATTAGGCATTAATGGCCGGTTTCACCAACGTCGAATAACTTCTTATTTACAGAATAAACGCTATTCATCGAATGAAAGTCGCAAATACAATGTAAAATAGTCTTTCGTTTCCAGTTTAATCTATGAACAAAGTTATTCGACGTTGGTGAAACCGGCCATAAATTAATTATAATTCAATGAGCAATTCGAAATTTGACACAAAGAAAAACGAATGATCATAATTGAGCAAATAATGACTAGAAATGCTCCTCATGTTCCGAAATCGTATTGTATAATGTAACATCTTATATTATACTGGGAGTACACAATAATACAAAATGCCAATAAAGTATATCGAATTTGAAATCGCATATTTCCTTCCTTTGAAATGAATGAAAATCCATTTTTTTGTAGAATATTTTTTTCAATCAATGTCAAGGCCAATACTGATGAGAGAACGAAAGTGTACAGCGGCTCGGCTTCGAATTAGTCGAATGTTGCATCTCACACGGAACATATATAACCGGACAGAGGTATAGAACGCATACCGCTATACCTGTATAGTATATAATTTGTAGTACCAACATACTATAGTTTCAAGAGTGCTGTTGTAGAGCTTGCAAAAATTTTCGGTTCAGTCTTTTTCTGTCAAGAGTAACTGTGAATTAGTTGTATCATGACAGTTTCTCTAAACTAGTCAACCGGTATCGATATCACACATGATCGCATCCTTGTTGCGTTGTTTTGTCTCAGCAAGTGAACGTTGTGATTCGTTGAAATTTTACACCCACTGATTTGACTAATAATCTAGCATGATATTAGGTATGAACAGAGTATAATTATTGTGAATGGAATTCTTTAAAATCGATGAAATTTTTTTGCTGAGATATTTTGTATACAGGTCTTCTTAGACTGTCATGAATGTGCGTTTTAATGATTTATCAGCGCAATTGACCAAATGTGTGTGTATCGATGCCATTTAAGCTCACTTCCGGCCAGCACTTCTATCCGGTACCTCAGATCCTAGAATCCTACCATCTTCAACGTCTCCATTGTCACTTGTAGTTGTAGCATCTCAAAGACTCAACTTGTTATTCAAATTTGCATCTTTTGCACTAATCTAATCCTAGATTTAGTAGCTTGGAGCGTCTGCAACCTTTATCTATCAAGATCTGCACCCATCGAACCACAGACAGAAAATTCAGGTACGATATTCAGTGCCTCGTGGTGTTTTTTTTATCGGTCAAAATGGGTACCCCTCAATGTCCCGAACGGTAAAAGTCTTGGACGCCCTGAAGTCCCGAAAATGGATTGTCCCGACCGCTCTTTGTCCCGAACGAGGAAAGTCCCGACCGCGCGTTGACCCGAACGAGGATAATCACGACCGCTTGTTGTCCCGAACGAGAGAAGTCACGTCCGCGCTTTGTCCCGAACGAGAAAAGGCACGGTCGCTCTTTGTCCCGAATGCGAATTGTCACGCCTGTTCCCTTGTCCCGAACGGGAATTGTCACGAATCGCTATTTTCCAGAGCGCCGGCAACGCGTGTGGACTGTATTTCATAACGTTATAGATAGAATTATACTGAATCATTTGGAAAATCCAACTGGCTAGGAAGGAACTGGTTTATGAAACAAGGAAAGGATTGTTGATTGTGCAAAAAAATTGCTCCAAATCATCGAAGATTTTTTTTTGAAAGAATAATTTTCACATAACGTGTGAGGGAACAAGATTTTCGAACAAATCTCAAATTTTTCTAAGACATTGAACCACATCTTATTTTCAATTCTTTCAATAAAAAGAAGTCTCCAAAAAACGGAATGAAAATATCTGGCGGGAATTCATTCCTTTTTTTTCAATTGCGAGCTGAAGTAACCCCTGCTTCCCGCCATTTACTTTTGATAAAAAAAAAATTGATTTCACAGTACGTTATATTTTCGATATGTAAGAATTTTTTTGTCTGCTACCAACGCAAAGTTATTGCATCAAATTTTACATTTGTAATTGGTTAACGACATTTTTTTTAATGTCAATTACTTTTTTAATTTTTAATTAATTTTTTTTTTTTTGTCAATTTATATTAAATTCACAATTCTGATTGAAAAATAATTATTACAAAATGTAATTGATGCTGCCCTGCCCTGGCCATATTACCTACTTTATACATGATCGAGCGCAACGAATTGATAAAATTCATGAAATTAACACTGGTTTGAACGTGTATGACAATAAACCGCACGGTAAACAAGCAAAACAACACGACCCGCTGTATACATATAACATTCGCCTGTTTATGTATGTTGCCTGTGTGCGTAGCAGCGTGAGCGTAGACCACGTTGTCTATATCGACGGTCTTATCAGGTCTTATGCCATGTACGCCATACAAGCTCAGTTAACTGTGGTTGTGTGAATGCTCAACACGTCACATAAGCATAATATACTTGTAATTGTGAGTGTGTCTATGTTACACGTGCTTCAGCACAGAGTCGCCTACTAATCTCAAATTAAAGTGATGGCAAACGGTGTAAGGGATCAGTGGGGGCGCCTTGAACAAAGTATATATGATGGCTATTCATATGTGTTTGATAAAATGAATAATGGCATAATGTAAGTATACTTTTGTGAAACACGTTATTTGAAGTGATGCACGCCGGGTTGCGAATTCCTTAACCCATTGAACAGGCAAACGCACCTCGAGTATCGGTGTGAGGCTGGTGGGGGGACAGCCAATGAGAGTGCTGTCATGTAGTGTAGTAGTGAATTCTGTATGTATTAGTGTGTGGGTGAAACCCACACCGCGCGGAGCGTCAGGGACGTATCGTAAGAAAGTAGATAATATTCGTCTGTTTCATTCCTCAGTTCAAACTGTGCGATCATATACGCTCCTGGGCGTGCCATCCCCACTCCCGATACCGCTTGCTCGGTCGCAGAGTGGGGAAAGACTTTGCCTGTTCAATGGGTTAATCAAAATCGTTACTATTGAAAATTGAATTTTCAATCCCTTATCGAAAAAATCCAGAATCAAAATTAAAAAATTAATCTTGAATTCAAATACTCAGAATTAAGAAATTAAAAATAAGTTTTCAATTCAGACACCTGGGATTGAAAATTAGAAATTTAATTTTTAATTCAGACACTCGGAATGAAAAATGAGAAAATTCATTGTTATTCACATATTCGGGATTAAAAATTTAAACATCAATTTTCAATTCAGATACTCGGGATTAAAAATTGGAAAATTAGTTTTCAGTTTAGATACTCGGAATCACTTGTAAACGAGAAAAGTGTACACTAAAAATTGAAGCGAAAATCGAAGTTTATTGGAAAATTAAAATTCAAAAGAACAATTTTTACAAACAAATTTTTTTCAAGCCAAAAAGTGATGTTCAATTCGAATCTCTGAGATTGAAGCGGAATAAATTGTTTTGCAAACAGTGAGAATTTCAAAACCTACTCTCGATTGGGATATTTAAAAAACGATTGAACCGTGCGGGATGTCGCGCGCGGCTGTCTACGCGGGCGTGCCGAGACCGAGGCTTGTTCGCTTCACACGTAGAGAATACAGGGGGGCATATTACGATGAAATTCATCAAATCCAATAATTTACCGAATTATTTATTCCATTTCATGCTGAATACTCGACTTGAAACTATAAAAATATTAGTATAGAGATACAAACTTGACTAAAATCTTGAAAAAAACTGCTGAACATAACGTACTTTTCGATCCCATCCATCGGAATACGACACCGTATTATTCGATCGATTACGTACTTAATTAATGAATTTGAAATTTTAATACCTACAGTCTACAAGTGACTCGAAAAAAATTATTTTTGGAGGTATAATAGTCCCCCCTTAAGATTCCAGTGAAATGTAGAGTTCTCGTGGTTAATGATTGAGTAATTTTAGATTCATTAATTTAGTACGTAATCGATCGAATGATACCATGACGTATTCCGTCTGATGGAATCAAAAAGTACGTTATGTTTACCAGTTATTGTCAAGATTTTAGTTGAGTTTGTATCTCTATAATTTTTATAGTTTCAAGTCGAGTATTCAGCATGAAATGGAATAAATAATTCGGTAAATTATTGGATTTGATGAATTTCATCGTAATATGCCCCCCTATATTCTTTACGTGTAAAGCGAACAAGCCTCGGTCTCGGCGCGCCCGCGTATACAGCCGCGCGCGACGTCCCGCACGGTTCAATCGCTTTTTAAATATAGTTTCCATCGGAGTTCCATTTTGAAAATTACAGATTTTGTAGAGAATTAATCAAGGAACACGCTCATATTTTTTTCAGAATTTGCAGAGGGTGTAATCATCTCGAAAATCACGTTTAAAAAATATAATTGTTAATAACAAATAGAAAATTGTTTATGACATGAATTAAAAATTCATAACATGAAAGTGCGATTCAAGAGCTTCAAAATGAGTTGTTTACGATGTCTGTACGACCAAGGGAACCGGAGATATTAACGTCTAAAGAAGAGCGCGATTCCGATTTTTGGTGTTTTTTTCGAAAATTCAACCCCTTGTATCTTCTTAGCCCTTTGAGTTAAAAAAAAAACAAAAAATGTTTCATGCGTTCATTTTACCCAGAGAATATGTAAAAAAAATTACAAGAGAATCAGAAACATCGAGGAATATTTTTGGCCAAATCCGTCCCGCTTGACGTGGACTGACTCATATGGAATTGTAAGTTGAAATAGTTATTTCAAGGTCGCTTCTTTGGGATGAAAAAATATGAGATTCTTTTCAATTTGAGCACTAATTCATTGCTGAATCAATGCGCTACTTGCAGCCCTGGCTGCATGCACTCGCATGCGCGTGTACTTTTTTTTATTTACTGCTATTTTCAATCAATGGATGTGTATCTATCCCCGCAGATATGTTGTGTGCAAAGACGCACGTCGAAAGAATTGTCCAGGCCGCGGTAAGTTAGATCTAGCGCAACGATTTCATGTCACACAGGAGCACCACCATCTCGCCGATCCGTTGGCAGAGGAGGTACAAATTTTTAGGAGACTGTTGACGCAGGTTTCTCGCAATCAGGTGGAAGATCTTAAGGATCTGTATGATACTTTGCGAGTACTGTGGGTATTGTTTTCAAAGATTCTAAGTTTTTTTTTTTACATTTCTTGTAAAATCACATGCACACGAATTATACGTGAATCTCAGAAAAAACTATATATGTCACTACGTACTTCAAATATTTCAGTCATCCTGAAGCAGCTGTCCGCGTGACATACGCGTCCATCGAGAGCAGCATGCGAAAATGGAGGCGACAAGTGCAGCCTCCGATACCCGTTAATCTCCAAGAGTACGGTGGCTATCTCATGGACGAGGAATGGCGGGCTTTATATTTAAATTATAATCGTGGTGGGATCGTAGCAACCCGCGTGTGTGACGCTGATGGATCAGTTTCCGTGGTTTTTGGTAACAGGAATTTCGCCCATCTACTCGCCAATGCAACGGAGATTCTTGCAGACGCCACGTACAAAGTTGTGCCACGCATCGGGTACCAATTGTTCACGGTGATGGCAGTGAAAAATGATCACGTAAGTAATGCTTCACATCTATAATTTCAAAGTCGAACAAAAAATTATAGGGGAACACGGAGCAAAACGGGCACCAAATCAAAAAACATTAATTTTGTCGGAAATGATTTTTTATGATACGGCGACGTATTTTGGATCCATAATGACACAAAAAAGCCAAAAAAGAAAGAAACGAAGAAAAGAAATAAATTGAAAGAAATAAAATCAAATTCAAAAAAAAAGAGCGGAAATAGGTCAAATTGGTCATCAAATTTTTTGTCGATTCGAATCAAATCAGATTTTTCTAAACACTTTTTGATAACTTTTTTCGAAAATTCAAATGTTAGTTTAAATTAAAATTGTTCAGAAATGAAAGTGAAGACTTGGTACTTGATTCCATACTTCAATACTTGCCTTTTTATATTATTCTAATGACTTTTCATCATAGGGTGGTAACAACGGCAATCAAGCCGATAGAATTGCACGATTAAAAATTTTTTTTTTTTCGCTTTCTTGTGTCATTATTGATCCAAAATACGTCGCCATATCATGAAAAATCATTTCCGGAGAAATTATTATTTTTTTTTTTTTTTTGGTGCCCGTTTTGCCCCGTGTTTGCCTACATGGATTGTATGTTAATAATTCAATTGATTATTCAGGCTTTCCCGTTTGCGTGGGCATTAATGGAGCGAGAAACGCAGAGGGCATATGAAGCAGTTCTGCAGCATATAAACCACGCGATCGCACCAGAAATCCGACCTATTTCATCGATGACAGATTTTGAAATAGGACTTCAGAATGCCATTGCAGCAGTGTACCCTGATGCTGCGACACACGGGTGCTTCTTCCACTATTGCCAGGTCATTTATCTCATTAAATCACTCGTTTTCGGGAGTCAAATGACACGAATATGTATAATAATACTTCATTTCGATATTATACCTTTAATACTTGATTTTCTCCATTATATAAGTAACAAGACCAAGTTGTCAATTCTCTACAATCAATTCAGGCATTGCAGAGAAAGTTGAAGGCATTGGGGATAGTTCCGCTATTCGACGTGAATCCGGAACTACGGATGACGGTCCGCAAAATGATGGCCCTTGCACTCATGCCAGTAGAACTGATTGTACCATCTTTCGAGACCATCCAGATGAATTGTGACGAAGCAGTGGAAGAAGTTTTGCGCCCATTTTTTACCTTTTACCGGAATCAATGGATAAACCGGGTTACCCCAGCCTCATTTTCGGTTTTCGGATTGATACGTCGTACAAATAATTGCATCGAGTCGTATCACCGGGTCCTGTTCCATAAGATGTCTATGCATCCCGCTGTTTGGAAATTCACAAGTAATAGAACGATTTCAATCCGAATCTTATATTTTCCAAGAGCGATGTATGGAAATGTGGATAATGTACTACGCAGGGTATTCACCATATTATAATTTGTCTCATACTCTTATTTGTTTTTACGCTGAAACTCTGCACGTGTAAGTATGAGACAACGACAGTGATCAGTTTCATGTTCAATTCGTAAACTCAAGTTAAGCAATTTCACGATAATTTTTTAGAGGAACTGGGGTGCATTCAAAGCAATGTCCATGCTGATTTCATATCGCTGCAGGCAGGACATCAAATTACAAAGACGCCAAAATTAAAATATTTTATGAATAACAACCGATTGAAGGCGTCGTGGCGTAGTTTAGAGGCTGGTGAGCTGCTGCCACAAGACTTCTTAGAAAACGCGTCACATTTTATGCGAAATGTCAGAGAAGTCGTTGAATTTAGGATTAACGCCGAAGAGGAAAATGTTCAAGACGAAGAGGAAAATGTTCAAGACGAAGAGGAAAATGTCCAAGACGAAGAGGAAAATGTCAATGACAACTTGATGATCGCACAGGATCACAATCCAGGTTTTTAACATACGATAATACCTACCATGTTGGCCTTATGGTTTTCCTTGAGATTATTCTGAAAATACAATTCATTTTACAGTTAATAACGTTGCAGTGGGTCCCGAGTATTTGGAGAATGGTATGGGAGACGCAGGTCTGATACCAGGATTCCTCAACGGATTCCTGCCACATCCAGGTATTACAGACAATTTATTAAATGATGAATGTAATTTTTTCTGAAACCATCTTTATTTTTCAATTTTCACAGAAAATCTTGAATTCATTGAGCCCCGACAAGTGTATGCCGACGATCATTGCCTTCAAGAAAGACCAGTTTACCGTAACCTTTAACATGACCACACCAAAATCATGCGTATTAGGTGTAACAAATCGAAAATATTCCAAAATATATTAGCCAGGATGTTCGGAATTTGTTAATGGAATGTACGAATAATTTCGACATTTCCAGCATATTTTGCGAATCCGTGTTCATAAAAAAATGAGGAGGGAAAGACTGGAGTAGCTTACCTATTACAATGAGTATAGGGAGGCAAAAATAGAGTACACGTCACGCGTGTCTAATGACTGATGACCTCAACGTACTGTGATAATCGCTTCACGCATTGGGCAATAATTTACATTAAGTATTGGCGGCTTTTTTTAAATCTTTTTTCCAGAATCATTGAAGCTATTATTTTTTCATTTTTTTATTGCATTTGAAAATACCGCGATTTCACAGCGTAAAATATCCAATGATTATATTATTATCATTAATATTATTATAACTATTATAACTATAGTCTTAAGATGTGTCAGGAACTGTAGGAGAGAGCGGGGCTAAGGGGGCAGCTTGGCCAAACGGAAAATTGAAAATTTTCGATTTTTTTTTAAATTTTCCGAATGAAAAAAAGTTTATTTGGAAAAAAATGTTTATTGAAAAAAAAATTGCAAATTTTACAAGATTTTTTTTGCCTAGGTACTCGCTTAGCCCCGCTCTCCCCTACATGAATTGTCAATACTCTTTTTATTCAAGACAAAGCATCTTTCTTTTCATTTGCTTATCCTTATGCCAAATCTTTGTTCAATATTTATCGTTTCAATTTTTTTTCTCCCTCCATATTTGTTCAAGTGTAACTCGATTTTATAAAATTTTTACCAGAAAAAACCCCATGATAAAACCTGTTCATTTCTGTATAGATATTTACCTAAATCATTCTATTAAAAACGAAATCAAAAGTGCAGAATACTGTTGTTTCTTCCCTATCACTTCGTATAATGTATGTCTATTAGGGTGATTCACTTTTTTACATTTTTTCCAATTTTCGGCGGGACACCCGATCAAATTGAGACAAATGAAGAAAAAAAAAAATATTGCGAAGTTTCACTTTGATCGGAAAATATTTTGAGGTTACTACCAGAGTTTGAACAAGATTATTCTGGAAAATAATGAAGATGAATGATTTATATTTTTCCAAACTATTATGAAAGAAAAAAAATTAAATTTTTTTTTTTTCACTTCAATTTTATTTTCAAAATCGTTTGGAAAAATATAATTCATTCATTTTCATTAGTTTTTAGAACAATTTTGTTTAAACTCTCGTGGCAACCTCTAAATCTTCGGGAATGAGAAAATGAGAATATCACACGATAATAACATTGAGTAATATACTTGTATATATTAATAATGCGATGCTGTCGAAATACAATCCAGCTTGTCGTAGAGAAAACGTAGAAAAAGAATCGTTAAGATACATCTGCTTGTTAACTAAAAATGCTAGTTGTTGGTATGAAGATGAACCTGCAGCTAAGAAAATAGGACCCGTACGAAAATTGAAATTGATTCATGAGAATAATTTTTTTTTTGTTTCACAAACCCAGAATAATACGTGCACCCGTGATCTGAAATATCGAGAGTTGAGCCAGTTGGATTTTCCAAATGATTCAGTATAATTCTATCTATAACGTTATGAAATACAGTCGAGTCCACACGCGTTGCCGGCGCTCTGGAAAATAGCGATTCGTGACAATTCCCGTTCGGGACAAGGGAACAGGCGTGACAATTCGCATTCGGGACAAAGAGCGACCGTGACTTTTCTCGTTCGGGACAACAAGCGGTCGTGATTATCCTCGTTCGGGACAACGCGCGGTCGGGACTTTCCTCGTTCGGGACAAAGAGCGGTCGGGACAATCCATTTTCGGGACTTCAGGGCGTCCAAGACTTTTACCGTTCGGGACATTGAGGGGTACCCGTTAAAATTTGTACCCATCGGCCAGCAAACGAGTAATTCAGATAGCATTAAATACGTATATCTCCACATTTTACACGGATATATATTAGGGTGGTCGTTAAAAATTAAATACTTTCCGACGCCCAAAAAAATCCTTCCTTTCGACGAAAAACTAAGGGGAAAAAACTTTTTTTTGGTTTTAAACAATAAGTACACGTGCCGCAAGCCGATCTAAGTTCATTTTTTTTAACTCTATACAGTACATATTTTGAGACCTAAAAATGTAATCTTCCCTGAAATATAAAAAATTTTATTGAATATTGATAAATTCTAGATATTTTCGGTGTTATAGTTAATATATTTCTAGCATCAGTGAATAACAATTATTTATTTTTGATTTTATTATTTTTTTTATTTTTTTCATTTTTTATTATCATTATTTTTTTTAATATGAACTTAGATCAGCTTGCGGCACCTGTTCTTATTGTTTAAAACCAAAAAAAAGTTTTGTCCCCTCAATTTTTCGTCGAAAGGAAGGATTTTTTTGGGCGTCGGAGAGAATTTAATTTTTACCGACCACCCTAATATATATTAAGTCTGGGCGTTAGGGTTATAGTGTACGTACCATACCAACTATCAATTTAAAATGAAAGTTTGACCTAGAGTCTACTCAAGATGCCCAAGAAAAGATTGAAAAATATATGTTTCCTATCTCAACGTCACAGAAGACGCAGGGTAGCTCAGTATATACAGGAGGTATCACTCGATAATTTTGTGATCGAAAATTTGCATGAAAATTCTGATCAACCTAGTCAATTGGTCGACGAAGATCTGGATCTATCGGTTGAACCCGTTTCGCCATCTTTGCCCGATGCAACAGTAACCGAGGCAAATGAGATATTACTGGCATCAAATGAAGTCTTACCAACATCAAATCAAATTTTACCGATACCAACTCTAGAACTTAGTGAAAATAATGCATCGATACCCAATCATCTATATGATTACGAAAATTATTTGTCAGCTCCATTAGCAGCCTACGGTGACCAGGATTCAATCAAATTTCAATTAGTAGCTCTGCAAGATAAATTGTCATTGTGGACAGTTACTCATAATATTCCGCAGGCAGCCTTGAGCAGTTTATTAGCGATTCTCAGAGAGGTAAAGTCATTGAGTGATTTACCACTCGATGCTCGAACTTTGATGCACACACCGAGAGCAGTAAATGATATCACAAATCTAGATAGGGCACCTTTGTTCAGTTCAACTTGGTGGAAAATATCCAGCGTCATATGCTGAAATATTATAAACAAATCCCCAATATTATTAAAGTCAACATCAACATTGATGGGCTTCCTTTGACCAAAAGTTCGGG
Source organism: Tenthredo livida (assembly GCA_963992785.1). Taxonomy (NCBI): domain Eukaryota; kingdom Metazoa; phylum Arthropoda; class Insecta; order Hymenoptera; family Tenthredinidae; genus Tenthredo; species Tenthredo livida. Next base: position 11,517,148 of record OZ023068.1, read on the forward strand.
CAGTCAATTCTGGCCAATATTGGGATCAGTAGTGGATGAGAATGCAAAACCTTTCGTAATTAGTTTATATCACGGTTTTCATAAGCCGCAGTGTAGTACTGAGTTTCTTAAACCTTGCGTGGATGAATTGAAAGTTATTCTTGAAAATGGTATCACATGTAACGGCCAATATTTGGCAGTGGTATTTAATGCTTTGATCTGTGATGCTCCTGCCAGATCGTTTGTCACTAGCGTCAAAGGCCATAATGCCTACTTTGGGTGCCCGAAGTGTATTCAGGAAGGAGAATTCATTGACAATCGCATGACATATCCAGAGCTAAATTCGAACTTGCGCACCGACGTGGCTTTTATTAATCAATTACAGCCTGAACACCACAAAGGAACGTCCTACTTGGAGAATCTTGGTATAGGCATGGTAACTAGTGTTCCAAATGATCCGACGCATCTTTTGTATCTCGGTATCATGAAGCGTTTAATTCAATTTTGGGTAAGTGCGAACAAAAGTGTTCGACTGCGAAAGGATCAAATAGACCAGATATCTTCTAATGTACTCTTACTCAGCACATGTATTCCTAAAGAATTTGCCAGAAAAGCTAGGCGCTTACAAGTCATTGATCGATAGAAGGCGACCGAACTGAGGCAATTTTTACTGTACACAGGATCAGTAGTTGTAAAAGCTATTTTGCCCCAGGATAATTATGACCACTTTCTAGTTTTGAGTATAGCTGCTCGTATTTTGTCGGATAAACAACTTCACATAGTTTTAAATGATTACGCTAACTCTCTTCTGCAGTGGTTCGTGAAGCAATTTTCAACTTTATATGGCGACCAGTACATTGGCCACAATGTACACAGCTTGGTTCATTCATCTGAAGATGCAAAAAAATTTGGACTGTTGGATCACTTTAGTGCTTTTCAGTTTGAAAATTTTATGCAAGTCATAAAAAAAAAAGTAAAAACATCTTCTAATCCGTTGCAACAATTTTGTAATAGAATCGCTGAACAGAATAATTTGACACAAGTTGATGAAAAACCTGATTACCCAATACTGAAAGCAGCACGTGGTACAATGATAATTGAAGAAATAATTTTCTCACAATTTTCATTATCCCTCAAAGAGTGTTTCGACCACATAAATCAGTGTGTGTATGAAATTACAGACATTGTGAAAAATAATGGTAGTATATCATTGAATAGTAGAAAATATCTACGTACTGAAAATTTCTTTGATTATCCCTTGGATTCGAATCATTTAGGAATTGTTGTGACAGATGGATGTTTCAGTGATCATGTTGTCGAGGTAAAGTTGACTGAAATTAAGTGAAAATCTTTGAAACTTACAATTGACTCCAGAAAATATGTAATTGTACCGCTATTGCATACTCATACCAAGATTTGATGTTTATAGCTATGAAATTTCTTTCTGGAACGTCGAGTGTTCTATTTTCAATTTGTTATAGGTACATAGAAGTAGAAGTTTATTCATGGTGGCGACAATTTCGTTGGAATGAAATTCCCTGACTTTTCCCTGACTTTTCCCTCTAGAAAATGCGTTATTCCCTGATTTTTTCCCACCAAATCCAAATCATGTTGAGTCGTTTGGTAAGCACGACATTGTCTACCTTTATTTTAACCCTTTGAGGGGCAGTGGTACACATATGTACCACCTTTTTTCCTGCAGTTTTTTCATTATTGCCGTTCTATTTTCCAATACCTTTATACTTGTAAATTTGTTCCATAGAAAAATGTGCCCCTCAAAGGGTTAATGAACAGAACGCCAATCTTTCCGTGACATATGGTGTCATTTTTTTCCCGAATTTATTGAATAAAATACAACTCTGTGGAGTATACAAGATATTCAGTCATATATTCCAGTAGCGGTAAAGGCAACCAATCACGGATGTGTTTCGCAAATGGGTAGTTGCTCGGAGCGGGGCGCGAGAAGCGCCCCGGCGGCGCGGGGAGACAGGTGCGGATTAGACACCGTGGCCGCCCTAGGCCTACGGAAGATTGCCCCCCCCCCGTCCCGCCCTTGCTAAGCGCGAAAAATTGAATAACGCATGGAAATCAAATTAAAGAAAGAAAGGAAAGTCTGTAAGTAGGGTATCTATGACAACCAAGATTCACGAGAGCCAAGATTCACCCTGTTCACCTGTCTGGGGTCAGGTCCCGCGCCTTTACCTTTTTCTCGAAAGTTCTAAGCCGCGCTTTTATGTCCAATTTTTATGTCCGATGTTATGGGATAATTAATTGTGCCAATCAATCATCAGATTTTTTCTAGGGGGTAATCCTACCGGTTTTCCCCCCTACCGGTTATCTACATTCCCGTACCTGCGGCGAGTGACTCCGCGTTTACGTCACTATAGTGAGTGCAAGTTCCCCAGTGCAAATCTACAGTATCGATCTACGGTAGGTATATAACCGACACCGTGATCGTGAGGCGTCAGAATTCGATACCGACAATTTGTCAGCGTGATCGTGAGGTGGCAGAATAAACCTTTTCCACCAACGATTTGTGAGCGTGATTGTGAGGCGTCAGAATAAACCTGTTCAGCTGCTTCACAGAAAAAATCATTCAATATAAATACGCCACTACTCGTTGGATACAGCCGCGTTCAGAAATAAGCGTTAGAGCAAGTACACTCGGACCCCACTTATTTGACCACCAGTTATTTGACGGAGTTCAGACTCAGTTATTTAACTCCCTCTACCCCCACTATTGAGACGAAGTGTTATGACGTACGGGTCTGAACTAGCGTGGGACTGCGCATGTACAACTGCGCAAGAGCGGCTGCCATTTTAAGACGGAAAGTGGGGACCCCTACTTTGGTCAAATAACTGAAGGTACCCGGTCCCGAGTTGGTCAAATAAGTGGAGTCCAAGTGGATTCTAAAAACGGCTGCAATATTGGATTTAACAATCGAGATGAAAAATAAATTGACTGAGATGTTCCGACTGATCGAGAGTTTGAGGAGGCCTAAAAAGGTTGAGGGATGGATTAACCATGACGATGTCACTATACGTTTGTTGAAGAAGGTTCTGAAAAAATCAAATCTATCATGTGGACTCAAACACAGTCTGGAGTCGCTAAATGGTCGATTGAAGAGTATCAAAGTTTTAGTGCAGCACCGAGTTAGGACGGGGCAGGGAATCGGAGACACCATCCCACGACTACGAAGCAGTCGAATATGCTGGCAGGATACTGAATCAGCATTCAAAGGAAGAATTCGTATTGGATTTGTAATCAATATCCAACACATAGATCCGAAACAATTTTTAGAAGATGCTAAATATCTGGTGATCATTCGTATTAACAATGCACTACGAAAACACACCTGTATCAAAGTAAATACTGCGCTCAACGGAGAATTTCTGTTAAAAGAGAGAAGTGATACAAAATGCTTTAACACAGCGAATAGCCAGCTTCTTTTAACAACAAATCTGGAGGAATGGTATTCTAACCATGTTGTCGCACCCATAATAACCCAGATGGAAGAATTTCAGGAAAGGGATAGTGGCTGGGTACTGAGTAGACTGATTAATTTAGAAGTCGATGTGAATAAATGTGTACCTCTGATTGGATCGAGTTTTGTTGAATTACCTCGTGCGGTTAAAGTTAAAGTTCGAAGAGCAGTGATAAATGTTTGTTCGCAAGACGATGCATGCTTCGCCTGGGCAATCGTTTCAGCTTTACATCCTACAGCGATTTATCCGAGTTGACCAAGTTCGTATCCACATTTCTCAGGGATATTAAATTTAACCGGAATTTCATTTCCCATGACAATCAAACAAATACCAAAGTTTGAGAAAATGAATGAAATGTCTGTAAATGTTTTTATTCTAAATAAGAAACGTTATAGTGGTGTCTTCGAAATCCAGCGATTGCAATTAACTGATGACAAAAAGGCGACCCACATTAATTTGCTCATGGTTCAAAACAGTGAGGGCAAATCACACTTTTGCTGGATCAAACATTTCTCTAGATTGCTATCGGAACAGATATCAAAACATCATGGTAAAAAATTCATATGTGATAGGTGTTTACATGTGTTTTATAGTGAGGTACGGTTGAGTAAACACAGCGTTGATTGCACTAAATTGAATGACTGTGCAATACAGCTTCCGGATGAAGAAACTAAGTGGTTGCAGTTCAAAAATCATGTACGGAAAGAGGTTGTGCAATTTATAGTGTACGCAGACTTTGAATGTCTGCTTAAGGGGACCAGTACAGCTTGAATTTTCGAAAAAATTGGTTTTTCGTTTTTTGCAGTTTATGTTACCTAAAGATCTTCTACGTCTGTGAAAAAATCGAGTTTGACGAAATCGTCACGGTTTAGAAGTTACGGTCAAAAGTTCGTTATTTGGCTATCGCGATTTGGCGCAAGTGGCGCTGGCGCTTGATTTCGATATTGATCACATGGTGTATGATCGTCATTACTTGTGCAATACTTTTCGAGGTTGCGTGAGCGTCTGCTCGATTTCCAGTGTTTCAGAATTGAAATAAATAAATAAAAACAGTACTTTTCAGTACTAAATAATTATAAATTTACCTAATATCTATAGCGCGTAATCGTTGTACGGGTGTTGTGACTTGGTGCTTCGAAAACTATAACCTAAAAGTAAGTATTCAATCAAAATAGTAATATCTACACTAAGCTTCTGCCGAACTGTGTGTGCGGTCGAAGTTTTTTTGCTTTTTGTTCACAGATTTTTTGATAAAACAGAAAGGAAATATATAAAATATATCCAATATATTCAATATGAAAAGAAGAGAGAGGAGTTCTGGTGTTGGCACAAAAGGATGCATTGGCCGGTCAAAGAAGAGGGCGAAAACATTTCCGCAGAAGCAAACAGCGGCTGATGGACAGAGCACTCATGTTTCAACAGCTTCGGATAGAAAAATCAGTGGCGACTACGAGGCTAGCGATTCTGCTGGCTATAGGCTGTTTCACGTGAAACACTATTCCGTGCTCTGCGGGAGCATTTATCTTGCAAGACATGTGGTGGGTCGATAGTTATGACTGAAGTTAGCTTGAGAGGACTGGGTGGAACATACGGTATCTCTTGTGAAAATTGTGTCCAGCTAAAAATCTTCAAAAGTAGCCCTATGATTGATGATACACGAAGCGCGTATGAAATCAATAGGCGATCCATACTAGCGATGCGTTGTATTGGGCAAGGCAATGAGTCTGCGGAGGATGCAGCAGGGCCCTCATATGCTGCTGGAGCTTTTTAAAGAAGTGAGTAAGAGAAAGAAGCATGTATGGAACAAAAAAATACATGGGAAAAAAAAGTTCTGAGAAAATAGTTTGCAGAAAAGAAAAAGGAAAAATTAAATTTCCAATAAAAAAAAAAATTCTTTTTGAAAATTGAAAATTAAAAAAAAAAAAATTTCATTCAACTTTGGTACAACAAACTTTTTAATGTATGAGCCTCCGGAGGAGTATATACCAATTTTTCTGCAAAAACTTCAAACTCGTTTATCTCAGAACTATGTTTTTGGAGCTGTGTCGTAAGGTTTTAGCAGCACCGTTGCTCCGATTGGGGTCTTTGACGGCTCATTTTGTTCGGGCGACAAATCCTCATGATATGAACGAGGGAATTTTTGAATGTGTCTATTTTGGCCAAGTTATTTGCAAATTAGTGGCTCAAATTTTGGAAATTTTAGATAAATGACTGTAAGTTTTCACATGTGTTTTTCTTTTCAGATCCCCGCGTTCATAAGATGTGGAACTCCTGTCTGAAGAAGTTGAGACGTCGAAACACTGGATTGGATCAACGGTGTGCCTGAAACCTTACGACACAGTTTTTTGCAGAAATATTCTTTTTGATGTAAAATAAACTTTGGTTGACAAATAAAGTGATTCTGGAGTACTTGAAATATCTTAAACCAAGCTGTACTGGTCCCCTTAATGAACTACCAACTGAAGGGCTGACTAATGGGGAGTCCCATGCATATCAAAAGCATGAAGCATTCAGTGTTGGATATCATTTTCATTGTTAAAATGAATAAATTAACTCAAACAGAAGATTCGGAGTATAGGAACGCAGCAATCTGTCACATCTGTGGGGGTCCAATTACTGATACAAGGTTACGCGTTCGCGATCATTGTCATTATACTGGTAGATATAGTGGTCCCGCGCATAACGCGTGTAATTTGAATTATCAAGACGATCGGATTATTCCAATCGTGCTCCACAATATGACTGGCTACGATGCACATTTCATTATAACAGAACTCATGACAACATTCGAAGGAAAATTAACAGCATTGGCGCTCAATAAAGAAAAGTATATTTCATTTACAAAGGAGTTCAAGGAGGGCAGTAGTTTCAAGTTGAGATTTATCGACTGATTTAAATTTTTGAATTCCAGCTTAGACGAACTTAGTTCATATTTGGGGATCGAAGAGTTGAAAATATTAACAGAAAATTTCAATGACATTAGTTCAGCTCAATTCAAACTCTTGACGCGAAAAGGTGTGTTCCCCTATGATAACTTGAACTCACTTGATAGGCTAGATGATACTACTCTACCACTGCGGGAAGAATTTTATAACAGATTAACAAATACCAATATTTCAGAAGAGGATTATTTACACGCTATTTATGTTTGGGAATCATTCAGCATAAAGACGTTGGGCGAATACAGCGATTTGTATTTGAAAACAGATGTTTTGCTCCTGGCAGACGTATTTGAAAGTTTCAGAAAAAGTTGCATGAGGATGTATGATTTGGATCCTGCATACTATTTCACTCTTTCGCGGCTTAAGTGGGATGCAATGCTCAAGTATACGAAAATTAGTTTAGAGTTGTTGACTGATATGGATATGTTATTATTTGTAGAACGAAGTATACGAGGTGGTTTGAGTCAGTGTTCAAATAGGTATGCATGCGCTAATCATCGATATATGAAGTGTTATGACGTTAATGCACCTCAAAAATATTTAATGTACTTTGATGTAAATAATTTATATGGTTGGGCAATGTCCCAGCCTTTGCCTACCAGTGAATTTCAATGGCGTGCAGATGTATCACAATTTGATGTGCTACTGATTCCCGATGATGCTTCAATAGGATATATCCTGGAAGTTGATTTAGAATATCCTGAGAAAATGCATGATCATCATAAAGATTTGCCATTCTGTCCCACCCATAGCAACGCTCGAAACACAAAAGATGTTAAGCTGCTTGCAACTTTGCATCATAAAACACGATATATCATTCACTACAGAAATCTCAAACAGTGTTTGAACCATGGTTTGAAATTATGTAAAATACATCGAATTGTACAGTTTGAACAGTCGGCTTGGCTAGGTTCATATATTGCTTTAAACACAAGTTTGCGCACACGTGCCAAGAATAATTTTGAAAAGAATTTGTTCAAATTGATGAATAATGCAGTATTTGGTAAAACAATGGAAAATGTGCGCAATCATGTGAACATAAAGTTGATCAGTGAGTGGGATGGACGATATGGGGCAAAATCTTTGATCGCAAAACCAAATTTCCATCGGCGCACAATATTTTCTGAAAATTTCGTTGCAATAGAACTGCGTAGGTTGAAGGTGAAAATCTTCAAACCAGTGTATGTGGGGATGTGCATATTAGATTTATCTAAAACCTGCCTATACGCGTTTCATCATAAATATATGAGACCCCAATTTCAAAATAAATGTAAGCTATTGTATACTGACACAGACAGTTTAATATATGAAATAACATGTGGTGATATTTATGAAATAATGAAGCGTGATATTGAAAGATTCGACACAAGTGATTATAGTCCGAGTAATGTGTATAATATTCCCCTCAGAAATAAAAAAGTTCCAGGACTAATGAAAGATGAAAATAATGGTGATATATTGACTGAGTTTGTCGATTTGAGATCTAAAATGGATTCAATTAGAATTGATGAACAAGAGGTTAAAAAGGCCAAGGGAACAAAAAATTGTGTTGTACAGAAAGGAATAACGTTCGCGGATTATCTGAATTGTTTGAATACAAACCTTGACTTAAACAAGCAGCAGCAATCCATACGTTCAAAGTTGCATAAGGTATATTCAGTATGTGAGACAAAAATAGCCTTGAGCTCAAACGATACCAAACGTTATGTAATTCCCAATTCCACTGACACGTTGCCGTGGGGTCATTATAGTATAAGGAGTGAGTTGGAAAGTGATTCAGAAAAAGGTTGCGGCAGTTGATTGATTTTTTGTTATTTATTGAATGTTGAAATATATTTGTATTGCAATTATAAAGCATTGTTCTTATTCATCCATGAATTGTGTGATGAATCAAACCCTAACCATTTAACATAAACCTGATTTCCCCTATTACGTAAGATTTTTTCCACTAGATGTACATCGGGATATTTAACTATTTTCAATTCATGTTCATAAAATCCCCCCATAACAGGCTGCCCACGAGAATCTTCGAGGGAATACGTCGCTGGATTCGTAACTCGCACTTTAATGATTTTGAATACTTCCGTGGACCAATTAGGTGTGAATCCTCGAGCAAATACAGTTTTGTATTTACTGACTCGTACAAAGTCACCGATTTTGAATTTTGCAGGCCCCGCTATTTTGATGTTACTGTATACGGTTGTAAGAAGTTTCTTGGCGATCGTTGGTGTAACTTTTTGCGGAGACATTCCAATCGTTCTGTGCACGCGTTTATTATAGTCGGCAACCAACCGGTAAAGCATATTCACCCATTCGTAGGATCCGTTAGCGGTAAAGGCCATCCACATTGCGTTTTTCAGAGTTCTGTTCCAACGTTCAACTACGGATGCCTTCATAACGCTGTACGTTGAGTAGTGATGAATTCCATTTCTAGATAAGAGAGACTCAAACGATGCGTTATGAAATTCTTTACCATTATCAGTTTGAAGATTTTTCGGTTTCCGTGAGTCTGATATAATTATAGTAAATGCTGCACACACGTCCTTTGCGCTCTTACTTTTAAGTGGAATAGCCCACGCATACGTGGATAGAACGTCAATTACTGTAAGTATGTACTTGAATCCCTTGTTAACTTTTGCATGCGGTTGTATGTCAACAAGATCTGCCTGCCACAAATCGTCGTATCCATGTGTGATAATCTTTCGACGTGGATAATTACGTCGCGCTGGCGCATGCAGCTCTTTTAGTAACTGCAGTTTTTCTTTACTCATTCTAATTACGAGCTTTGAGACGCGCAACGAGTAACTGAATTTGAGTTTTCAGATCAGCATGCAACAAGTCGACATATTCCTTATTTACAGCATCGAACGGCTGCGCGGGAGTCTTCACGTTGTGTCAAAACTTATTCTCAAGATCAAAGTCGTTCACGAGACCCACCCGTTTAATAGTTGGTAACGAATCAATATAATATCTTGTTTGCGCTCCTGTCCTATCAACGTATGATTTTGTCGCAACGTCGTAACAAAGACTTGGATCACCCACACGAGTTAGTCTTTTACCCGCAAAGTCATAATGTCCATCAGATGTAAGATTTTTCCTATCGACAAATCCTTTATTTACTGCATTGAATTGATTGTCAGCATTTCCAACATTCGTGAGACGTTTATTTCTGAAATTCCACGTTGCATTAGGCTCGAGTTGTAAAACATTTTTGCAAACTTCATCGACATATTTTTTGTTAACAGCATCGTTCTCAGCCACTGGCGTATGCACTTGTTTTATTCGTTTGTTTCTTAAATTATAATGCCCCCCATCATGAGGAGTTAAAAAATTAGTGTCGACGTAATCCTTTGTCACGACGTCGGTCGACTCGGTAGGAGTCGCAAAATTTGTTAACCTTTTACCGCGGAAGTCAAAATTTCCATTCACTTGAAAGATATTGCTGCCCCTATTAGCGGCGGGTGTGCTCAATCTGGGGATACGTTTGTCAAGATGTCTTCCGAATTTATCAACAGACATTTCTACACTGCCGAGTAATAGTGTAGCTGCACCCATATATGAATAATATTTGCCTCGAGAAGTTCCTCTATGATGGACATTATTTCATTGTGATACCCTGTGTGGCCAGCATTCTTGGACGCAACTAGAAGTCTCAATCTCTCAACAAGTTCGTTCGGGTTGTCCCAATGGACATAATCCACAGGATTATTTGTAACGACCATTCTGTTCGGAACCAAACCTTGACCAGACGATTGGCTACGAGCCGTAGTGTTGAATAATTTCGCGATTATATGTTTCCATTTGTAACTTTCATTTCCATTCATCTGCCCGCGTTCAGTATATCCGCGCTTTTGTGCGTTAGTTGCATGCAATATGCTTTTGTATTTTATAAGATCAATATCCGTAAAGTCTGCTTCGTCGGGAATTCGTTTGAAAATCAGCTCCATTAATCCCGTGGATCCCTTGTACCTGACATTATTGATTATGATATTATCATTTTCATCTACTTCGATAGGGGAATCACCGAGCAAGCAGAATCCATCCGCAAAACGAACCCCATACGATGTATCATATTCATGTTTCGTGTCAAAAATCAATCCCTTGAAATACGGCTTAGTCAATTCACCAAAGTTCTTATTACTATATTGGACAGCCTCATCTCGACCCTCAGGGGTTTCTAGAATTGATCGCAAAGTGGTTTAAGGTGATGGCTCAGGGTGACTGAGCTACGGGGTCTAAGTTCAGAAAAACCGAGTCGTTTCTTGGCTGTGAAGAGTCTATTTCCATCGAAGTGGATGCATTCTCAGTAGTACCCCGGCGATTAGCGATCGGGGTGCTCGACGGTTTAAAATGGATAGTTCGGTTCAGCTTCGTGTCATCCTCATCGTCCAGTTCAAGTTTTCGTTTCACCTGCACCATTGGTTTCCGTTCGACCGGCGTATTGATGTTGCGACCCTCGGCTAGGATCTGTAGAGGGGCCACGATTGGTGCTAGGTTTTTTTCCAGGGCTTCAGCAGCCTCCGACTGATTAACTTTCAGGGTTCGGTATTTTGCGCGAATCGCTTTACTCGATCGCGAAATTGCTTTTTCAATTTTTTCATCATTGACTTTGGTGGAATCATTTTTATTCTTAATGCCTCCGACAAGCGCTGCAGACTCGTTTACCAATTCAGACATGGTGACGCTCAGGAAGTTGAAGGGTAACTGAAAGATTCGGCATGGCAAACAACGTATTCATCGAACCCTCGTCGGTAACGACCCACCTGAAGGGGGTCGTCCTTAACAATTACAAGAAACCCAGATTTTTTGAACCAACATAGTGCACAAAGTTTTTGAAATACATCGTATGCCATATCGTTGTTGACATGATCATCATACACGTGACGTAGATTCAAACTGTCTTCCTTGTATACGAAGAGACGAGAACATTCGCGTTGTCTCGAATCAGGTGTTTGGGGACTCGCGCATATGTTTGACACAAATAGAAACAGTCAACTTGAGCATGTCTTCCCATAAAAAAATATTCCCGAACTACGTCTTGCTTGTCACAGGCCACGTCATCAAATATAAACACTGAGTTGGGTAATGATTCGGTAGGGGGGATTACATCGCAATTGTTTGAGAATGGGAAAAATCTAATTTCTTCGATATTCGTTATAAGTTTTTCCAGATATCGATATTTGGGTTGTTGCAACGATTTTGAATAGATGTAAACATTCTCAAACTCCATTACAACTTTCTAGCAGAATTATCACAACATTTGTCTTCCCACAATTGGAAGGCCCGCAAATTATTGCTCTAATTGTATTCGGTAGTAGGTGACCGTGCCGCTTAGGGGTATCGACTTCCGTTTTATTGTCAAGATTTACCACCCGAATGGAGTACGGCTGCTTGATAAAATGCATCGTTTGCTTGTGATTAAAATATGGCTCGATGAATGGTATTTATATGATACGCAAGCATTATTTTTTCTCAGTTTTGAAATGTATGTGGACATCGATGTATTGTCGGATCAATTCTTTACTACCGAACTACTGAAATATATACCTGAAGTTATATTGTTGCAATACTACGGCGATCTGATCCCAAAACTATGGAATAAATTTCCCGTACATATAAAGACGGATCCAGACCTCACCCAGTATCGCGTGTGTCTGAAACATTATAATAAAGGTATTGATCATATTGACGGGCCCGCGCGCCAGATAAGAAAGTGCAGTCAATGCCAAGAGCGCGATCCCTGGGGCAAGGTCTGTTGAATAGCGTAATTAATTCACTGCCTTTCGAGTTACACATACCAGGCTATCAGTATTGCGGACCCGGCACACATCTAGCCAGGCGTCTCGCTCGAGGTGACGCGGGCATCAACACGTTAGACAAGTTGTGTCGCGAGCACGATATAACCTGTTCGCAAAGTAAAGACCTCGAAACACGACATAACGCTGACAGAAAACTAGCGGAACAGGCATCACGACGAGTCGAGGCTGGAGACGCAGCATTGCTTGAAAAAGCGGCTGCGTGGGCAGTTTCACGCGCTATGAAAGTTGAATTGAAGATGGGTGCTGGGCTGAAACGTGGAAAGGGAAGAAAAAAAATTTCAGGTGGAGAGTTGCCAAAAAAGAATAAGAAAAAAATGTTTCACAACCTCGACGGAAGAGGGTGAAGCGCGTCAAACCTCGAATTTTGCCGCCGGGAAAGCGTGGAGGATTTTTACCATTTTTGGTTCCATTACTTGCGGGATTGTCAGCTGTAGGCAGCTTAGCGGGGGGAGCCGCAGGCATTGCGAAATCTGTCAATCAGGCATCTAACGCGCGGAAACTGTTATCTGAGACTGAACGACATAATCGTGCTATGGAGCAGCATGGTCGGGGGTTATATCTGAGTCCCTATAAAAAGGGTGGTGGGATGGGAAAATGTCGAGGAAAAAAAAAAAAAAACTCAAAAATGAGATGAACATTCTACCTGACGGTCCGACAACTAACATCGAGCTACTCGCGTATGCGAAACGTATGCGTATTCCATATTTCAAAGGCGTGTTCATGCGATCTGAACTATTTCAAAATACAAATCCCATCCAAGCTAATGAGTGTGGAATAATCAACCTGGATACTTTGCACGGACCTGGCACACATTGGGTTGCATATGTGAAACGTGGAAGTAAAATAAAATATCATGATAGCTATGGAAATCTGCCCCCGACCAAAGAATTTATTCAATATTTTGGAAACAATGTGCAAATTGAATACAACCACGAACAATATCAAAATTATAATTCTGCAATAGGGTGACCGACCCAGTACGTGGACGATTACGGATATTCTCAACTTCGAATTAGGATTACCATACCAATTTCCATTGTCATAGACAGGAATTGTATGATATCTATTACAAAAATATCTAAATTATCGGATTCCGATGCCGTTTTTCCCACAGATTATACTATTAAATAGAATATACCGGAAATCTTGCGAAACATCGAAAACCCCAGTAGATAGACGATCCGCCCAGTAGGTGGACGGCCAATTGACCAATATATGAACGGGTAATAATAAACGCATAGACGCTGATGTTTTCTTGAAATTGAACGTTTAATCGAATTTATTCAATACAAATATTCTAAAAATGCTTATAGGTACAATCAATGCTCGAGTATTATATAAATATTATAAATAATAAGAATCAAAACTATGAAATGTTCTTACATGGCTACTTTTGCAATAGTTCTGTGGAAAATTACTTTCCTTGCATATACTCTTTTATATCACGAAATAACATAATGATAATATAAAAATACATAAATACATTTTTTCTTTGACGTCTTTGTACTTATAGATAGAAGAACTGAGTCACACTAATGGTTGGATGAATCCTCGGATGAATCTAACGGAACTAAATCTAATTTTTCTGAAACATCTTTACTGATCATGGTGTTTATAGCTTTCCTTTCCACCCCACATTTTTTGCGTCTCTTCGATTTCTCTTGATACTCATCATGATTTTCTTTTTCCCGGACTTCCTTCCCTGTTAATCCTCCCTTTTCTAGTCTCTTCTTCGCCACTCCACGTTTTTTTGCTTCATTTTCTTCTTTTGCTCTTCTCTTTTCTTCCTTTGCCTTGTTGTTTAACTTTCTTTTGCGCTCATTTTCCTCTATTTTTTCTTTCTTTTTCATTTCTTTTTCTTCTTTAATTCGTACTTTAGTCATTTCTATTTCCTCTTTTTTAAGTCTATTCTGTAATATTCTGTTTTTCGTCTCTAATTCTTTTCTCAGTTTTTCTTCAGCCTTCAACTTCTGATTCAATTGAAATTCTTTCGACGTTATGACAAAAGGTAATTTCTCTTGAACCTTGTTTTTGGGAGCTTCCTTTTTCTCATTCTTTGGCCATGGTAAGTCATTCCAAGGTGATGAAGATTTCGAGCGAGGTCCGATGATATCAATATCTTCTCCAGGATTAGATTGATAATCTTGTACATTACTCGTGCAATCTAGTTCCTTATTGATTTGTGGAATATTAGAGACATCAGCCTTCCTTTGATAATCATTCGGACTAGGTTTTGAATTTTCTAAATTATTCAGATCCTCACAATCACTCATTTGAAGATCATTTTCTACCTTGCTGAAAGTACATGAACTATCTTTGGAATTTTCTGTAATACCAATACTATCTGTTATACTGATACCGATATAATCTAATTTGAGTACGTGCTCTAGATTTTCTATACTAGTAGTCTTTTCTCGAATGGAGAAATCTATATTCTCTCCAGACTCAATCACAGAAGTAAAATCAATATCATCTAAACTAGAAATCACTCCAATACAACTATCTAAAGTTCTAATATCACTTATGTCAATAATAGGCACACTTTGAATATCGATAATATTCACATTAAGGGGGTATCTACACCTTTAAATTTTGGAGAAATTGTTTTTTTTTTTATAATTTATTTGGAATGCTAGTGACCTACTCTACCTGCAAATAAATCGGCGTCAGAATATCTAGAGGATTTGAAAAGTTACAGCCATGACCGTGCCAAATTGCGAAAAAGCGCCACCGCGAAACCTCATATCGGTCCCATAATTATTGTACAACACCGCCAACACTACTGTCTTACTTTTATGACGTTTTTATATATTTCGATGTTGTGATCTTTCGATTCTTCGTAATTATCGTTTTTTACACATATTTAATTTTCAATATTCTTCTGAATTGTGATCATTGACAGAACACATGGCTGCGATCTACATTTTTTCGAGGTTAGGTGTCCACTTGTTTGTAAATATTGTCGTGCTTTCATTACGAATTCAAACCAATAGTAATTTCCATTATTGAATAAACACAGTGTATATGTATCTGAGATGAGACTTCGGACTCGAAAGAAGATGATCCATCGAAACGTGCGTTTGAAATCGATACCAGGAGACTATACATTAGGATTTCTAGAAAGATGAGTATTTCTATGATATATTAATTGCGAGAGTCCAATAAATATTATAAGAAAAAAGGTATGATTCATAAAAGGTGAAAGAATTTTCGGAATATTGACAAAAATTGTGCTAGCATTTTCTGGATTCAAAAATATTGAAGGTAAAAAATTTTAAAGAATTTTTATGTTTTGAAAAATTTTGATCAGTTTATTTTCTAAAGCAATTCATTATTTTTCTAACAGCCTTACCGGACACCTAACGGACACTGTTGTTGTACAGAACAGGTCAAAACTCACTGCAAACCTCCGCCTGGCACATGTGTCTAGACCCGACTCGACTCATAACACATCGATACGAGGGCAGCTGCAGATCCAGCATATTAATCATAAGGAAAATCTTAAAACTTGATTTCCTGTAACTACATTTTCTTCTCTGGGAAAAGTAGGAAATAAAAAAAAAATTGAATAAAAAAGTTTAAAAGTTGATTTCTGGAGAATGAATATTTTGACCGGTTGTCGTAAAGAATCAGCAGCACCGTTGGATCGATTCTGGAATTTTTGGTCTTCAATTATTCACAAGACTTTCCTCTATGGTATGAACGTAGGATTTTTTGATGAACCCATTTTTGATTGAGATACTGGCAAAAAAGTAAGAAGAATTTAGAAGTTGCAAAAAAAAAAAATTAAAAAAATTGAATAACTCAAGTAATTTTTGCAATATCAAAAATCCCTACGTTCATACCATAGAGGCATCTTCTATGAACAATCGAGGACCAAACATTTTAAGATTAATCCAACGGTGGTTCTGATTCTTTACGACAACCGAGTCAGTTTGTATTTTTTTCTCTTTAGCGTAGCCACCATCAGACTGAAAGTAATACATGATGTAAAATATGCGTAATGAGGGTTGAACCCTCCTTAGACATCATGATTTTTTCGGATTTTGTCAGAGTCCTCAAGTCGCAGAAAAAGATTAATTTCTTTTTGAAAATTTCAACTCCTCCAAAGGTGTACATACCCCCTTAAAGCAACTTGATTCCACACAGTTTTGCATCTTATTACTGCTAGGACCGGTAACCGAGTTCTTCTCAATACTAGCATTGGTTTCACTTTCTCCGGATACAAAGGGACTTGATATTCCCCAATCAATAAGTGAGTCATGATTCATATTATGAGAATCTATCACAGATTCAGTTTCGATGGGGCCAGAAGATGTGCTTCCAGAATCAGCTGTTGCGTTATCATCTTGATCATTTTCCAAGTTATCGTAACAAGCCTTCCAAAGTAAATAAACAGGATCATCGCACTCTAGTTTTTTATTTCTAATATCCATGAACTTTTCCAATCTTTCTTTTTCAATAAACTGTCCGAAAATTTTTTTTGTTGATCTACAGTCTTCACCATCCCAAGACACAATTGAATTTTCAACAGTTTTTTCAAAAATCTCATTTCTTCTAGTGGATATACACTTGTTGTACTTTACTGCATTTTCATGATATGGATATAATCCACAAACTCTGAATCCGTTTATTATCGATGCAGGTGTAATCTTTTCGAAAGCCATTTAGAATAATGGAGCAAAAGAATCCAGTATTATGGATTTTTGGCTTTTTTGTTTATGGTTCAATACTATTTGTTTCCATCTAAGTTTCAAAGCCTTGAAAATTGATACATCACATGGCTGAATGATATGGGTTGCGTTGGGATATAAACACACTAATATTATTTTTTTCTCTGAACAAAACTCGCTGACTTCTAACGATAAATGTGACTTATGTCCATCGAAGAAAAAAATAACTGGGAACTGGATTTCCTGTTTAACGCACCATGGATAGAAGAAGTTTTTGATGTACTCAAAAAAAGCGCTAGACTGCATCCAACCTGTATCGGATCTTCCTATAGGCCACTCACCTGGTCTGAATTCGCTATGTTAGCTGGTATCCTCTTGTACGGATATAAAATCATCGGTGGTAATGCATCGCCTGCAGCTGAGAAAGTGCAAAGCACAGTAATGTTTTTTTTTTCTTGTCCTGAAGCAACTTCATAAAAATCTTTTTCACTCTTTGATCCTAAAAGTTTTCCTAATTTTGGACACAGCTGCACACCAGTTTCATCTGCGTTAAAGATACATTCAGGTCTCTCAAGAACACTTTCATCACCAGAATCAATTAGGAAGTTTTTTACTTCTTTAAACCAATCTCGCAGTTTCTCTTCGGTTACTGATGCTCTTCCTTTTGAAATTAAATCAGTATTTCTCTTTACTATTGAAGGATGTCTCTCCAAGAAAAGTTTCAGCCATTTGTTTCCTGGTCGATTATCTTTGAATGGAGTTTCCCTTCCTGAAGAGTTGAGTACTTTTTGTACACCATCTGTAACTTCCTCTCCGTGCATAGGGAAACCCAAACGAGCTTTCATGATAATCCATTTCTCGATACGCTCCTCTTCTTCAGGTAATAAAATTGTTTTTGGTCCCTTCTTACATTCTTGAGGAGTCTTTCCTGTTGCTTTTGCATGTAACGTGGACTTAGGAATGTTATATTCATCTGACGCCTTTCCAAAACTCTTCCCATTTTGAATATCTTGTAAAGCTGAATTTAATGCCTCGCTAGAGTAAAAATGTGATGTAATTTTCTTCTTTTTACTGGATGACATTCTAGAGAAGAGGAAAAAAAAATTGGTTATGGGTGGGGGTAACGGTTGTTTGGAAATCTGATTTTCGGAAATTTAAACTTTCTGTTTTACTACAATCTGCATTTCGCTACGTCGATATTTTCAAATTCGGAAGGAGGCTTTTGGGTATAAAGCTCTGCGTACATTACGCCGCAGCGCGGCAATGCATGGCGATGCACGGCGATGGAACGATACTCGCCGTGACATAGTGTACGCAGATCTTAAATGTGCTTCGGATATTTTCATGAATTGTGAGAAAGCACTTCGGAATTATGGTTTTGGAATGTTTGAATTAGGATTGATGATTGTCTGCAGTTTGGCAGTGATGGTATTCGGGTATCCGATTTTCGGAATTTCGGTCATTATGAATTTTGGGGTTCCGGTTTTTCGACCCCCACCCGAAACGATTATGAAAATTCATTGACTGTCAAATATAACTCATGAACTACTCATAAACATGAACCGATGAATACGAATATCACGAAAAAGATCAAAAACGACAGAAATTATGGGGAGACACTCTACATTTTCAATCAAACATTAATTTATAAGAAAATAATTATTAATGAGACGTTTATTATCGCTCGTCCATCCACTGGTTTTAGGTTGAAACCCGAAACCAGTGGATGAACAGCTATTATCTTTAATATCCCCAGTTTTTATTTGTAAATTTTGTTCTTAGGTGAAACATTAAACATATTATGATGTTACTCAGCAATACTTACCTCGTTGTATTGAATCAAAATTGTTCAGTCGAACGAAAGAAATATGAATCACAGACTGCAGGCTTATAAGCTTCGAGCGACTGACGCGCGTAATCGAAAACGATACATTACAATGTTTTTTTTTCATTCAGACAATTTTTCCCTTTTGTAACGTTTGCATTTACGGTTTAAAGAGTGTCGCATCTTTCGAATAGGATTTCTTTTATATCATCAAAGTGTTTTATCTCTTCGAAAAAGCAAATCAAAGTTGAAATCGTTCATCTATTGGTCAGCGTTCACGTATTGGGTCGGTCACCCTATGCGGCCAGCTTTGCTTATATTTTTTACGTGATAATGCATAGATTACATTGTCAGTTCACTGTTTGTATTTAAAACGATAATACATAGATTACATTGACATTTGAACTTCAGTATGCGTGCGACCGCGATATGTCTCCGACGCTTACGCTGTCGGGGTCAGCGTCTGTTCTAAGTGCAAGCTATTCTCCACCTATTGTACTACGTGAAAATGTTGAATATGTACTAGGATTAGTAGATTTTGAAACATTCAACTCAGTACCTAATGTTGACAGAACAAACAATACATTTTATTATGATGGTGACAAAAAGATTACTACTCCAGAAGGATCCTATGAGATTGATGATTTGAATAGGTATTTATCTGGGAAGCTAGTTGACGATTCCGAATCTCCCCCCGTGATAGTACTTCGCCCAAACAACAATACATTAAAATGTGAGTTGAAGTGCGAGTATGACATTGACTTTAGTAAGGAAAATAACCTCGGCTCGTTGCTAGGTTTTACAAAACGGAAGCTTGGAGCTAACGTCTGGCACGAATCCGATTTGCCAGTCAACATTCTGAGAGTCAATATTATACGAATTGAGTGTAACATCACCGCTGGAGCATATAGCAACGCTCGACCAGTGCACAGGATTCATGAATTCTCTGCAAACGTCCCCCGGGCTATACAATCTCGGAGTCACCTTACCACGTCATTCACTTACCTCTCAGCTCTCGCGTGATAAACAACATAACAGTCCGCGTTGTGGATCAAGACGGTAACCTAGTCAACTTTCAGGGAGAAGAGATACCGATTCGTTTGCACGTACAAGAACGGTGATTTTTTCATCATGTTGATCTATGAAAGCGTGCACAAATATCCCATGCCCGCACAGCCATCTCTCAGTATTCAAAGTTTGGTCAAACAAACAACACCATACGCAGTCCGCCAATTGCTAACACCCGATGACACCGAATTTTTGAAATCATTAGGATTTCGTGTAAAAGATAGAAATGGCAAGTATGTTAAACATTAATGTTCGACCGGTATTTGATAACAGTATAACTCGGGTTGAAGTTCAAGCTCATGCCCCTTACGCAAGTACATCATATCAAAATAACGACGAGATACGAATTCCAATTCAATAGCACGATTTGTATACGCTGCCTTGCAACAGTTTTTTATACCTCGAGGGTACATTGCTGAGTTCAGTAGCGGACGCATCCGGTGTCCATCAGCCGGTGAAAAATGTCAAACTTGTCAACAATGCGATGGCTTTTCTCTTCGGTGAAATTCGGTATGAATTGAATGGGGTTGAAATTGATCGATGCAAAAATGTTGGAATTACCACTACTACAAAAAATTATTTATCATTTAGTACTCATGCTGGCAAAGCCTTAGAGGTTGCAAATTGGGCAGTACCGGGAAATTTGAATGAATCTCTCAAAAGTGCAAGCGAAGATATACGTCTCGAGTTTCAGTGCAACGCTAACGTGCCTGCAAACACAACCGCATATTGCCTAATTTTTCATGATAAAATTATCGAATACAGCCCGCTAACGAACGTGGTTCGAAAGATGGTTTGAATAAAAAAATTGAAGTCGTCGGGGTGAGGTCATGAGCCTCAGTAAAAGTCGTCGGGGTGGGATCACGAGCTTCTATAAATGCTGGGGAGTCTGAGTATTTTGCATGAAGGTATACGCGACCATGGGGCCCACATTTGTCGATGTTCAGGGGTTTGCGGGGCTCAAGGACATATTTATTGTGAAAGAAATTGCAGTTCTAAAAAACGAATTTGATTTGCAACATTTTATCTTCAAGCCCCCATATACCTGGTCAATTTTATCCAAGGACCACCAACGTTTGGCGATTGAAAGTAAAATCAATCATGGATTCAGCTGGAACGACGGAAATATACCTTACTCGGAACTACTATATCTCGTGCGACCTCATCTCGAAAATTCTCCATCAGTTTTAGTTACAACCAAGTCGGTTAAATTAATTTTAAAACGATTGTTCAATGTCAATGCAGCCTATTTAGCTGATGAAACAGTATCTAATATATGGCAACCAACGTGTGACAGCCACTTGGGTGACTGTGCTATTGAAAATGTATTCAGAATCAGTGATCGATGTAGGGTGGTAAAATAAGAAACTATATTCGTTTCACAAAAAAATACTGTTTATTCAGTCGTTACCGTAGCCCCATATCCCATTCCTCCATGGAGATTCGCCGATTCTCTTCCCAAATCTCCTGAAGTTCACGCAGAACCTCTTCACGCGTCTTAAACTGAAAATCCTCTTCGTCGTCGTCGGACTCTTCTCCTGCAGGAATACCGATTGCCTGAGCAATTGAGGTTTGGGGGTTTTTCTGGAAATGAAAAAATGTGTGCGCATTATTAAAACTTCAATTCTGAATATATTTTAGAATTGCACTCTCTCAACATATGATTTATTATTCACACAATAGTATCATTTTGAATCGTACCTGCTCGACTTTTGGCTTGGAGCTCTCCGGATGCATCGGTTCCTCAGGGTTCACATCCTGTTGGGGCTGCGCCTCCAGTGATTTGTTTTCAACACTCGCCATTTTTCAATTACAAACTAAATTCAAAGAAGAAATAAATGTATTGGTACAAGTTGAATGGTATTGATGGAGCAGAGTCTGTACTTACTGGTAAGTTCGCTTCGGTAAATCGACTGATTGAGATGTGGTCCTCATCCTCGGAACACTTGTCAAACCCCCTCTACAATGTTCAATTATTTTTGGGGGTAACCGGTCCACCCAAACAGATCACCCTGCGTTAAAGATCAGTGCAATTACCCCCTCTATCTCTCATGAACTGTGAAGCGGCTATCAATATTACAATATTACGTTTATCATGCCCGAGGGCAAATCTCGTCGCGATGCAGAACAGTTCTGCCAATCGGCAATAATTTGAGCCCTTGGACTTAGCTCGTGACGCAAATGGTCGGATGATCGAACGTTCTAGTCGACGAATTTTGCTGAATTGACGTTTTCCACATGGGTACAGTTTTGCACACGATTCAAACCAAGTTTGTACCTTTGGCCTAGCACATGACGCAAATGAACATTTTTCACGGAATAGCTCGAGTATATTAACTGACAGCGTAACGGAATAGCTCTAGTATATTAACCGACAGCGAGGCTGATAGCTGCATCTTACAGAAAGTTTCAATTTAACTAAAGTATGAAATCCGTAGTTTGTTTAACCCTCCGCTGTCACACTACCAAAAAATAACCGGACCATCACACTGGGTGGATTCCACCCAGTCCATTTTCAAATGACGATTGTGAGAAAACTATCTGTCCGATTTGAATTCAAAAATTACGGAACATTCTCTGAATATTGTACATTATGCAATATAAGTCGTTTTGTTGGAAATTGGAAGACAACAGGTTAGAGAAAAATCGTAATTTTGTCAATTTGTGAAGATAGAACAATTTTGCTCAAAAGTCGATGGGTTCAATCCACCCAGTGTGACGACGGAGGGTTGACTAAAATATAAATCGGCAGTTTGACCAATAATATAGGAATCCAATTTGTAAGACGTTCAATTTGTTGCGATGCCTCGCATATTCATTGACACGTTGGGATTCACGGGAAAAGATGACGAATTTGTCTTCAAAGAAATCGCATTAGTGAACGATGAGAGTAAAAAAATAATACACATGAAGTTTCAAGAGCCTTACGATATTAACGACCTGTCGAATAATCTGCGTGCAACTGCAGCAGATGATGGTGAATGGCATGGAATGTCGTGGTGCAATGGTTGGGCTCCTTACACCGAACTTAAATCATTTCTATTAAAACATTTAAACGAATCGGAAGAGAACATTTACTTTGTACAAAATCGGGAAATATCTGATCGGTTCAGAAAGTGCAGCAATGCCAACTTCGTTGAAATGGACAAGTATGGCTGCCCTTCATTGGACAAGTTGGAGGTGTTGTACCCGCGCGAACTCAGGTGTAGTGACCATCATATGCGACGCGCTGTCAACCATGCATTGATGCTAAAAACGTGGTATCTCGTGCATAGCTCAAAACTGGAAGTAAGGCTGTGATTGAGTATAAAAGGGCTCGAATTCAAGTCTTAAACATCAGTCTTCAACTCGCACTCGATGAGAACCATTCACAAGCAGCAAAAACTGAAACTGCGAATAAAACTACATTTGAAAAATATTCGCGACGTAAAAACTCTGATTCAGACAAAATTACATCTGAATCATATTTTGAGAAAGTTGGGAAGTATAAATCTGATATGAATAACGCCATGGACTTGACTAAAATCAACAAGGTTGGACGCTGCGATGAATACCTTCCCACAAAGAAATTGGCAGATCTTGAAGTGAATAAACACTACCCCGTCACCAGCTTGCGAAAGGTTCAAACAAGATTCGGTACGAGGATTGCTATCGACTTAGAAAATACATTCTCGGCTTTTTTACCTGCGAGGATGTCGAAAGTATTGACTGATGACGAGGACTTATTCCAAAAAATGATAATTGCTGCCGATGAGAGTCGCCTTCACATGCATAACCTCGGAGGACTATACAACCGAGTTGAGTTCAACTATATGTGAATCTGTACATCACCTTGTTAAATAAATTGATACATACATATATTGTTCTGGCGAGTCTACCTTTATCTGAGATTATTTCCCTCTTGAATATTAGTTCTCCACCTTCACATAAGATTATTTCCCTCTTGAATGATAGTTCAAAACATCTGATGCGCATCATACTATCGAACTGTTCAGTTCAAACAATCCGATACCGGTACAACTGCGCAGTTCAAACCTGATACCTGTCGAATTTTCAGTCCAAAGACCTGTTTATAAGAAATTTTCATCAGCGTCGTTGGGTTGATCAGTTTGATTTAATTAATTAATGGGTTGGATCTACTGATGGTAAGATTGATTAAACGTTTGAAGGAAACCGGTTTATCTAGTCATTTCACACATATGAATATGAATGCATTTCGGGATCGGAGTTACTTGCTGTCTGAATTCGCGAGGGTGAGCATCGAATAGAACTCACAAGATTTGCAAAGTTTTGTTAAGAAAAATGTTCAACATCATGAGCCTTTCTGGAAACACTGATGTATCTGACGTCAACGTGTTCAACGCGAAGGAGTTGGTTGAGGACCTATCTACCCACAACTTCACCGACGGAGAGTTAGTTAAAATCGGTCAGTTGGGCTTATGCGGTGAACGTCTTCCCATGAGAAAATCGATTAGCGGTGTGCATATTATCATTGGATTACGGAAAATAACAGCATTATCGGGACGAAAAAACGTGGTAGTCGACATACTTGGTGGAGACGATCCGTATGAAACCTTTTCCGAAAATCTACCACCACGCATGGCTGCAAGGCTACTGAGTGACGACCACCTATTCCACAAATTGAAGATGGTTGGTGAAGATGGCGGCGTGTACTACCGTCATGTTTCTAAACGTATCCGCCCGATTTTATTCACTTTGCGAAGTATTCCCAACCTGGATGTATAATATTTTGAAATAATGTAGAAAGTATCCTCAAACCTGAATATGATGTTTTGAAATAAATCTTTAATAACATATCATGAATTGTTGACAGTATCGTTCCCATATTCAAGATGATAGTCAGTTGGTGGGCATAAAAGCGCGGCTTAGAACTTTCTAGAAAAAGGTAAAGGCGCGGGTCCTGACCCCAGACAGGTGAACAGGGTGAATCTTGGCTCTCGTGTATCTTGGTTGTCATAGATACCCTACTTCTGTAAGTGATAGAATTATATTAATCAGTGTATTGAGTTACGGATACTTACAATTTTAATTTGTAAGTAACAATAAATAGCTATTTACAAATTGTCTTTTGCCTGGTCTTCTGGGCAGCGAATTTGTTTATCGAATCATCACAATCCAAAGACCGTAGCAATTCTGATCCGATGCAAAGAATAGCCAGAGCGACTGACCGAAAAAGTTTCGTAGGTGCCTTTTGCATCGCCTCAAACGCATCGGATATCAATTATAGATATATGCCGTCGAGGACCTTTCTGTAGACAATTTAACGCTCTACAAAAAAGGTCCAGTCAATCTATGGTCTATCTGCCTCCGTTTGAGCAGCGTTCGAGGCGAAAGGTACAGAAACGTGTTTTTTTAGAGTTTTTTTTTCGGGATTTCAATTTTTTGATTAAAAAACAAGTGAAAACTAGATGTCACATATGGTACGGTATATTATTCGCGTCCATCGCTACATAGTAGTATCTTTTTTTTCATGATTTCCACAATTAGTATCATTTGAGGCCCTAAAATTGCATAAAGTGATCGTCTATTACGTGCTGCAATTCGCTCGAGCCTGCTCTTCGACAGCGAAAATACTCAATAACCTAGTACCAGTATCTGTAGTCTGCAGACTGTAATAGAGCAAAATGAAAATGATACGCTCGGACTCGGACTTCGGAGTAAGCTAGTGAGCAAAGATATAGTTTGAAGATTTAAACTTCTAATAATCGGAATATCCATACAGGAAAATTTTTTTTTTTGCGAGGTGCCATGGGGGGTTATTCACTAACTCTGGGACCGCGCGGTTCAGTGATTTACCGCGCGGTCCCAGAGTTAGTGAATAACCCCCATGGACACATTTCTGAATTTTTGAACGGTCGACGTATGAGTGAACAGACGGCGCGACTTGACAGAAAAAAAATACTTACCAAGTTTTGCCGCCCCCTAAATTTTGCCGCCCTAGGCCCGGGCCTACTCGGCCTGTCGGGTAATCCGCCCCTGCAGGGAGGCGGGAGGTTGAGCATAAAGTTCTCATCTTCGACAGCGGGTTTAGCTCAGTTAAAGAGCCCGGTTGAATCACGCGAAAATGATTTTGATAAAAAAAAGATTTAATGAAATTCCCTGTCAAGCAGTGGCATTCCCTGACTATTCCCCGATTTTTCCCGACTATCGAAATTCCCTGACTATTCCCGGTTTTCCCGGTTTGTCGCCACCATGTTATTATTTCCCTTCTAGTATATACAAAGCTATGAGGTAGCTACTCTTTTTAACTTATTGCTTTTTCGCTCTTTCTCTCCTGGCCTCAGGTAATAAATAATTTTGACTAAGGCTATCTTTTGTATAAACTATAATATCGTATCTATAAATATATGTATATTCCCTTCCCGGTTATTCTTTCTCTTCTACTTTTTAATAATAGTATTGTGTGACTCGGTATAGTTATAATCATAATTATAATCAGGAGTGGCCTTACATTTTGTAGCGATTGGCTTGAGTTCGTCTTGGGTTCATTTCTCTGTGCGTACTGTCTTTCTCTACTGTCCCTATCGTTGACCCTTCTTCTCTTCTCTTTTTCCATTCTTTCTCCAGCTTGTCGAACCACCCTTTGCCCTCCGCCCTCTCCCCTGTCGCCTAACAGTTTTTCTAATCTTGTTTCTTCAGACTTCCAGCAGACGCAGTTGCCTGCTACGTGTCTCAGTGTTTCTTCTTCTAGTCCGCACAGCCTGCATTTTCTCCCTTCCGTCTCTCCAGAATTCGTTGCCTCTCAGGCCATTTCCGCATCTTAGTCTCGCTGTTGCTGACGTTTTCTTTTTCTCTCTGCCACTTTTCAGGTACTCCGGCAGGTCGGGTACTACTAGTTTGACGTAGTATTTGTTATATCTGGTTTTCCTTATTCTCCCCATTGCTTCTGTTTCTGTATATCTCTGTCTCTGGATGCTATAGTCTCTGCTATCGTCTGCTCTTCTCTTTTTTTCTAGTTCTCCCGTCGACCACCAACCTTTGGCCCAGTAGTAGTTCTCGCGGTATTTGTCTCCTCCTTCTTTGGCTTCCTCTCCTTCCTTTACGATTTGCCTCCAGCACTCTCTTCTCATCTCGTTTTTCTCGTCCCCCCTTGTCTTCTCTTTGTACCTCATTGCCCGTATGCCCGCTTTGTTATACATAGTATCATAAGTAATTTTCATAAAACTAGCATAACCACCCGAGAGTCAGATACTTGTTGATGTGTACCATGCAGCTGACGCTGCTCTTTTGAATTTGTATTATGTTATATGAACCATTACAAATAATTCTTTCATAGTTTTCCAGAAAAATTATATCTAGATCAGATCATCTCTAGAGTACATGTAAGATATGCCTTATATAGTCCAGTCAAGCTGGAAGTAATCATTATGTTGAGGTCGAAATTAGTACTATGGCGTTGAAGAAGGTATCATCGATTCCAAAAATTCTTCCGTACAATATAACAAAAGATATCGACGACAAGTTGACCGCTAATTATTTGAATAATGAAAAACTATTAATAATTCGGATTTATATGCCAAAATCACGCACAGCTTTAATCCTACTAATCCAAATTTAAAAAAAAATACCTCCTTGTAGCGGCGGAAATTCTGCACAGAATCAAAGTGAGAACTCATGCTCTAGGATTCGCAGTTTTCGCTAAATCAATTGTTGGAGTTTTTTACACGTCAAGTACGCCAAACGATCAGCTGGCAAGGACTGAGCAGCGCGCGCATTGATGTGTGGGACTTAGGTACATAGCTGATCGTTTGGCGTACTTGATGTGTAAAAACCTCTAACAATTGATTCAGCAAAAATAGGAATCCTAGAACATGAGTTCTCACTTTGATTTTGTAGAGAATTTCCGCCGCTACAAGAGTTTTTTTTGTTTTTTTATAGATAAGTAGAATTGAAACTGTGCGTGATTTTGGCGTTGAAGCCCGAATTATTCATAGTTTTTTATTATTTAAATAATTAGTGGTCAACTTGGTGTGGACATCTTTTGATATATGGTTCAGAAGAATTTTTGGAATCGATGGATACCTTTTTCAACGCCATAAGACAAATTTCGGAGTTATATTCCAGATTAACCGGTCTAATAGTTTGGTAAATTTTTAAAAATACTCATAGCATTTGGTATAATTTTATCAAAGTCATGAGTGATGAATCCCAGAGATTCGCAGTTGTGCGATTTGGAGATGAAACTGTGTCTGAAATCCCCATAATATGGCTGTGCGATGATAACACAATGTGTTGGTGGCCTTCCACAAAGAATGTTTCTGCACATATTCTCAGAGAGAGCGGCCCAGGCAAAGACTGGAAGAAACATGAGGTTTTCAAAATTGAATGTTATTGTGGTAAGTATGAATAAATTAATATAGAAAGAACGCACAAAAATACTACAAAAAGTTTTGAGAAGCCCAAGATTTTCTCTGTATGCTTTAAAGCTATGCCTTTTTTTCAAACTGTCTATATGAATAAATATAAACAATGAGGTAGTTATTGATCCCTCGAGTCAAATAATAGTATATTATGTAACATACCCGTAAACCAAGTGTTTTTCGGCGAAAATAATGATTCCAGAACGAGCTATAGGCGAGCGGGAAGCGAGTTCTGAAATCATTATTCGTGTCAAAAACGGTTTACGGGTGCGCCCCATACTTTATTTCTTTCGAAATAGGCATGAAAAGTCACTTTGACACCAGCTGAGATCCACAGACGAAGAGTCAGGTTATGGTGCGATCTGTCATCGAAACTGCGGTATAAAGACTTTACAGTAGACTCTCACCTATTTTACCGCCACCTATTTCACGGCGCTCACTTATTTGACGAAAGTTCTCTCACGTTTTTGACGAATCACGGGGCAGCGTTACCCCCGCTCTCGAGCGCCTCACACGTAGTAATTGCAAGGTTTCACGTAGTCAGAGTGGGGCAGATACCAGTTTGTCGGGGCACCGAGAGAGGAGGCTACCCACTTCATGAGTCGACTTTTCTGGTAGTGGGAAGCCCCTCTTGCCGCAAAATAGGTGATCGGCGCCGGTCCCGACTCCGTAAAATAAGTGACAGTCTACTGTATATGGCAGTTTCGGTGCGCAGCCGGAGTGCGCGACAGATCGCGCCAGCCATAACCTCACTCTTCGTTGTATCAAGTGCGAATCTCAACAGGCGTCAAAGTGACTTTTCATGCCTATGTCGAAGGAAAATATCGTATGGGGCGCGCCCGTAAACCGTTTTTGATTCGAATAATGATTTCAGAACTCGCCTTTAGCTCGTACTGAAATCATTATCCTCGCCGAAAAACACTTGGTTTACGGCCATGCCACATAAAATACTATTTTTGCAGGCCTCACGTTTCGGTGAATCTTATTCGGAAAAACCGCCTGTGTTACGAACCACATGGAAAGAAATAACAGTAATTTCAACAGAAACGTTGGACCTGAAGAAAGATTCTTTATTTGACTCGACAGATCGATGACTTCCTTATTGTATTCATCATGCCAAGTGATAGCTGCAGCACTGATCAAATAAATTTATTTCGCCACTCCAGATTCCCGGGAAGCTGCAAGAAAAAAGGCTGAAGACATCAACTTCACTGATTCCGAAGAACCGGAACGTAGACGACCAGGACAACGGCAAATACAAAATAAATCATCATCAAATAGAATGTATATTGATTCGTCGGATGGTGAACTGGAAACACGTATGTATATACTTTTATACACATATCGATAGACCTTGTGGGTCTTTGCCATTTTATGTGCATGATAAAACGCTACTAGAAAAAAATCTTATTTGTTAAAGTTTGCTTGGCACAACAAGGCAATGGCTCAGTCGAATAACGCAGTATCTTGCGAGCCACTCCGAAACCGCTCTGTAGTTATACGGCAAGTTTATAGCGCTACAGATCGATTTCGGAGTGGCTCGCGAGATACTGCGTTATTCGACTGAGCCATCGAAGAGGCTTTGCATACAGAGCATCGGCTAAATTTCGCCATTTTTGAACCCCCTCGCTCTCATCAGATTTAGTCGCTTCCACCCCTTCCACCACTTGAATTAATTTACATGGAAAATATGCGAAAATACTGATATATCACAGTCCGCTCTAATAATGGGCCGGCTACAAATTCACTTTGCACTCCGGTAATAGAGGCACCGCGAAATCATACATTATATCGGCCCTATTGACAAAGACGATTATGAAACCTGAGGTGAGCCAGTAGTGGGGGTTGAGCTCAAGCGAGAACCTGGGGAAGCGGCTTATTGATAGTGGCGCTATTACCAGAGCGGACTGTATATGATAAAAATAAAATTGCACTCGTTATAAAACATTTGAATACCCACCTTGAATAGTTTTTATCATAAATATTTTTAAAAAAAATAGTCCTAAATCAAAATATCGAAATTCACTTGTTTCTTCGAGTGTGACCGTCACAATTCTTTAGATCTCCCTTACCTCCATTACCACAAATAGTCACATGTTTGACCCCCCCCCCCCCCTCCAGAGCACGGACATTCTTCATGAAATACCCCTAAGCACAGAAAATCGCAGTTGTTGAAGTTTTATTTGATTAATATTGAAGGTACTCTTCAGGCCCCACCTTCTTTGGATAACAACCTCCTACGTATGATTACTCCGGGTCCATCGTCTACTCCAATAAGTAGTAAGTTTTTAATTGATCAATTAATGATACTCGAAAATGCTGATAACAATTATGCTGTTGATTCGTTGTATCTTGAATTTTGGGAAAAGATATTATTACGGATGGACAGTCCTAGAATTGGTAGATTCTATGAAAATAAGAAATTGACGTTTCGGAATGCACTCAAAATGAATTCAGTATTCAGATCTTACTATTGTACCACATCTGGTTGATTCTGCATATGCTGAAGAGCCCGGTGTGAAATTGTTCTATGAAGGCAATGATTTTGATTTCAAAAGGTTTACAGTTGCCTCACAAGAGTTAATGAGTAAAGGACTTCGAAATTATACAACTCGTATTTCATATGGTGTTACAAAGGGAGCAGACAAATTGAAAAAGAAATTCCTTGTTGGATGATGAACGTAATAGTTCTTATAATTGCATCAAGCGTATCATAAATTACATAGAAAATAACATTCTCCAAAGTCTGTTACTACTCTTTGTATTTGGTTCTAATGCTACTTTATTCACCTCTCAACTGTAATCGCCACTTTATTGATCTGAAAAGCGGGCATAAAGTAGCATATTATTCCCTCTTATACTTTTGCGGGAAATAATGTTACATTATTCCCGCAAATACAGATTTGCGGGAATAATGTAGATTATTTCCCGCAAATCTGGATTTTGCGGGAAATAATCTACATTATTCCCGCAGATTTGCGGACATAATGTACATTATTCCCGCAAAATTTATGAAGATTGATAAAGTGGTTACAGTTGAGGAGTGAATAAAACATTGTATGCAACATGGGAATAAAGTGCATCATTTCCTCGGGC
The DNA here is from genome assembly GCA_963992785.1 of Tenthredo livida. NCBI lineage: Eukaryota > Metazoa > Arthropoda > Insecta > Hymenoptera > Tenthredinidae > Tenthredo > Tenthredo livida. The sequence goes on from OZ023068.1 coordinate 11,548,417, forward strand.
TTACTGCCCTTGTGAAAATTCCCTTGGGTGATTACTGCCCTCGCTTCGCTCAGGCAGTAAACTCACCCTCGGGAATTTCGTTCGGGCAGTAAACTCGCCCTCGGGAATAATCTTTCACTTTATTCCCACGTTGTATAATGTACTATTATTCCCTTCATCTTAAAGCACTTCTGCAAGTTTACAGAGCTTCAGTCGATCTTTGAAACAACAGCAAACGTTCTTTTTTTGAGCTAAAATGATTGGCTTTGGAGGACTATTTGTCGATAGAGTTTCCAGCATCTCTGCAGGCTCTATAGTTTATTACTTGTGTCTAATACAAACTGCAAGTTCGGAATTGAAGAATTCTGGAATTTGCTGGATGTGAAATAAACAAATAGTACTGAGAATTTCCTACAACCTTGGCTAACATTTCATTGAAATTAAAACGATTCAATAACGAAATAGTACTTTACAATACGAGTCCGGTAAAACTTTTTCTGACGAGTGTAAGGTTGCAGAACGAGCCAAAGGCGAGTTTTGCAATCACACGAGATCAGAAGAAGTTTTTCCGTCGAGTATTGTACAGAATTTTACTTCAGGAGGTGTGAAAATAGGGGTTTTACCCACGCAAAGCATGGGTAAAACGTCCAAAATCACACGCAGTGAAGTAAAATATATTTATGCTAACTATCATTTATTACACCATTAGATGATGAGACAAAAAGTATATGAGATTTCAGGTATATGCATACAAGCCTGTAGTATTTTCGAACGTTTATTCTGTACTTTCATATCGTTTCAGATGCGGTGCAACAGATAGACAATCATACTTCTAGCCTTGTGACCACAACTATTGTCCCGAAATCTAGTAATAGAGATAATTCGCAGAACCTCGAAAGTGACAACGTCAAATTATCAGCAAAGAACTCGAAGACTAAAAACAGTAATAGCTCTTACTTGACTATAGTAAACATTAGTAGTTGAAACTAGTTATAATGGCTCTCGATCTCTACCCATCGTTATTCATACTTCAATAATTATTGTTGCTATAAAATTAAACATTGTATAGTTTGGCATGTACAGTAATGTTCATTAATGGGTTCGCGGTGGCTAACTATTTTTTTTTCACTTTTTCGGATGCCGTCACTAAAATAATATCACATTATTTTTATAAGGGGTTATTATTATTATGATAATTTCGCCTATCGGCACATCAAATACGACTAGAATGGAGTCTCGTTTCCGAAAAAGTCCGAAAAAAACAGTTAGCCACCGCGAACCCATTAATGAACATCACTGTATGTCACCATCCAACCCAAGAACATTAGAATGATTCAGAGTAAGTTGTTCGAAGCATGCTACTGGCTGGCTCTATTGAGAATTACTGACTAGTTGCCATTTTTATTCAACTCTGGTTTGCAAGATAGTGAACTTCTATGGGCTTTCCAGTACTGTGTCGTCGTTATTGTTTTTTTTTTTTTATGATTGAACCTTATTTTTAGTTATCAAGAGAATGAGAAAATCGTTTTTATCACAATTTCAGTAGGGTCCTATTTTGAGATTGATTCAAATAACATAAGCCTCTATATTTCTTGTCTTGTATGAATGAAAGGAATAGAGTTGAAAGAGTGCTGGCAACTTCTGAGTATAATTTCTTGACACAGTTAATCGAAATATAGAGCTATTGTAGTATGAAAAAATGTGAGTACAAAAAAATCGGGGCCACTACTTGAAATTTCGTTCTCTTTCTGTTCTGGTAATTTCGCTCAGAGTAAGTACGGAAAAAAATTGAAATTGTGAGTTCAGGGCAACCAATCCCTATGGAAATTAAGAACATCGAAGGACTATATTATTCAAAAGTATTGGTCGTTAGCAGAGATGATTACCGAGAATGAAGGCAATATTTTTATATGGTGCCCTATGTTACGTGCGTAACTTTTGATATCATCAACAGTCGAAAATTCTGTTTCAATAATTCATTTTCATCCTTTAAAATCATAAATATTCTTTGCTTTCATAAACTAACTTCATTTCTTTTAAACGCGCAATAGTTACTCTTTTTATTATCGAACGTGATTTAGAACGCAAAAGCAGACCATAATGAAATATAATATTTTAATGTAACGAATATTTATTCCTTCTTGAAACGGCTATAAGTCACGTAGAGGTAGATAACGGCGAGGCAAGACTGGAACCCCAGTATTGCTGACCCTTCGATTTCACACTACTAAAGGAGTGTACGTAGGTGTAATTCGCTCTCTCTCTAATTTTCCATAATTAATAGGAAAATTAAGCTATATGATAAGTAGAATAATAAGATACTAAATTGGGCATTACTAGAATTTTAAGAGCAATCAAATGAGCCATAATTCGAGTATAAGATCAATTTAATAATGCAGTTCGAATATATTCAAACTGAGCTAGTGTGAGTAGACTATGGGTGAGGCATGGAGTAGCATGGGACCGCGTAACGTCATCAGGGCCCCACTCCTACGCATAACTGCAAGTAGTCCCTCAAACCAATCAGGCGACAATTAGCCACTAAGCAAGGCCCTAATTGGCTAAGCCACGCGCGTAGTAATACATACATTGTTGCAACCGCGGGGACCTCGTCGCCTTTGAACTTGAACTAGCGTCTTTCTTCTGGTAAATCGCGAGGTGCGTGGACGTGAGGACCCGTGTGCAATAATCGAGCCACGAGTTGTGTTCAATCTTTTCTTTCTTTCAATTAAAGTGGTAGCACAAAGGACTCTGTACCCGTTAATAAATTCAAGCCATAAATCTCTTCAGTGCCGAACTATGACTGGTGGGGGCTTGTAGGCAGTAAAATGGTGGGGGCCTACTAGTGGGCAGGAAAAATCGGAAACGAATATGTAGATTGTAGAATCATTTTTCTACTTGAAACCTGAATTATTATAACTTGGTGGGGGCCTTTATTTGGTGGGGGCCTGTAGGCTGGCGCCTACTCCGCCTTAGGCTAAGTTCGGCACTGAATCTCTTCAAGATCTATGCACTTTTGAGACAACGACTAACTTCATTGTTTTGAACTAGTTTACTTCAACATATGTTATAACGTTCTTTCTTCTGGTAAATCGCGAGGTGCGTGGACGTAAAGAACCGTGTGTAACTTCGAGCCACGAGTTGTATTCAATCTTTCTTTAATCCAAATCTAAAGTCAAGTGGTAATACAAAGGACTCTACACCCGTTAAACCTAAAGTAATAATCGTGACATAATCCACAGCGTGGTGGTCTGATTATTCACCCTTAAATTCAGTGCAGAGACACTAGTTGATTATCTTTATTAATCACGAACTATTTAATATTTTCAATATTAAAACCATAGCTTCACTTTCTGCCTCATACTCATTTTGAGTATTTGTAATATTAAGGTAACCTTACAGTGAAAACTCAATTCAATTCAACTTCACTTTCATTGATTTCCACTTCAATTCTACTAGTATTATTCCACATCGACTTTTATTAACTTCATAATTGCAAATTTAGAATCAATAAAATCTGTGCATCGATCCGATTACGAACAATAGACATTCGCTTAAACAACATTAGCTTCAGTTCAGGACATTTGAAACCCGTTATAAACATTTAAAACATCTAAAACTAAAATCTAAATTCTACGCTAATAAAGGCTTCGAGGTTCTCAAGGTGAGGAAGGCAAATATCCAAATATCGAAAGTAGCCCCAAGCTACGCCATCTCAGCCAAAGATAAGTAATCACGATCGCTCACACAAATTCGCTCGTTTATAATCATATTTCTATATCCCAAATCGCTAGACTGTTTTCCAGAATTCTCTAATTATAAGGATTTTGCATGACTATAAATATATTAAATAAATTGAATGAGTAATAAGGGAACGGGAATATCGTTCTAAGCTAATACCCACAGGTATTTCGGGGATATCCCTTGCTTATTAACGAGACCACCCGTCGAGCTTGCACTATTACTCATTGTTCCGATTCTGAATTTTATATCTCTTTACCAATGACCATATAATATATAGTTGAGAAACTCCATAATAATAATTATAGGTCAAGATTGGTATTACAATAAATTTAAAACCCACTGGGATAATTGATAGAATTTCGGGTGATACTCTAATCTCGTAGAGTCTATCTGTTCAAACAATATGGAAGCTTGAGTGAATAAATATTAGTTCTAATTCAAGTCATTAGGACTCAATATACCAATCTCGACATATATAGATATATTTCCTTTATTCGGGAATACCTAATTTTCACGATACATGAATCCAGATCGGTATGATAATTAGCCTGATAAACAAATTGGGATAATTCTACAGAATTTCGGGTTCCACCCTAATCCCATTGGGTTTCTTTCTTTTTATTATTAGATCCACAAGACTCATTAAGATCCTGACTACCGATCTCGAATCATATATTTCGTTATAATATTACTATAAATCAGGACAATATATATTCACGTATATATTTATCTATATTCAATTTCCTTATTGGGAAATTAAATTATTATTCTTTTATTTTGAGCCAAGATCGGAATCATTGCGAATCCAATAAATCGCCTGGAATAATTCCTAGAATTTCGGGTACCACCCTAATTCCAGTGCAAGATTTGCTCTATAATAATATAGAGACTTTACTCCAATACGTAGTCGCTGATCTTGACTCAATTTATATTATTTCTATATAAGAGAGAGAGTTCCTATTTCAGTATTTCATTATATTCCTCATATCAACCCGTGTGAATCGTGAAGAGCCTTCTATTGAATTCATTACTATTTTTCAATAATAATAATTCTTATATAGTAACAAGCATTCACGATCCCCACGTCGGAGATCATTATATTATCTCATCATTTCATTATTTTGTTGATTCATTATTTCATGTTATTCATTCGTTCAACCGACAATCATTTGTTAGTCGCTTGAACTATATATTTCATATCCATAATCGTTAAAGAATATATATTCGATTTTACCAGTCAATTTCCCATTATCATTTGAATTACCTTTTATTCATTTATTTTATTTCATTTTACTTTAATTATATTATTATTATTTCTATATCAATTAACCTCACAACAATTCAAACAAATCAATTGAGATCTGTATAGGACTAGGCGGCAACGAATCCCATTTACCGATCTATTTTAGAATAGATCTCTTTTATAATTATTTATATGTGGATGTGACGGGATGACCAATTCCATTCTCGGGTTCCCTTGTGATTAAACCATAGGGATTAATAACACTTTACCCATACCGTCCGTCACACCTATAACTTATTTAGATTAGATTCTTCATGGTTTTGATACATAATAATTTACTTAGAACTGATCTCTCCTTTTTATTGCGCTTCACTCGTAATACTATTATGGTAATAAGATCGGCAAAGATGTTGATACACACTACAATATGTTGCAGTTCCAACTGGTCTGAAGGAAATTTTTAGAGCAATCATGGATATAAAGCTTCAGTTGGATAACTTGACATTATCGGTAAATGCTAACATACCGAATGCAGTTGATGTATTCAAATCAATCGAAGAGCATCTGCCTATTGGGGACATGGAGAAATTAAAGTCATTTGAAGGAAATATTGCCAATGAAGATAGACAAAGACTATTCGTAAGATTTGTTGCATTTCATTTCATGTATGCTCATTCATATATTGGTGAATTCTAAAACCCCAAAAATCACCTTTGGTGCAAAAACCTTCCGCCAAGTCCAATAATGTGGAGATCACTCCACCAAAAAATAATCAAAGGTTGTGCTCGCTCACTCGATTGATTGATGATTATCAACATACAAAAGCATTGAAATCAGATACAACTGCCAAGTACCTGTAGAATAATAAAAGCTTGGAATTGAAAAATTTGTTCAAACTGAATAACGTACTCGTTCGCTCGCTGCGCTCGCTCACTCCATTGGCTTATGATTATTGGTTGAAAAAACAATTTGGATGAAGAAATTGAAGATGTCAACATTTATCTAAAAATATTCATAACGAGAAAATAATTTAAACAAAATTGTAAAAAAAATTTGGAGTCCGTGGTACGTTGGCGGGCCAATGTTTGAATATCTATCAGATGACATTGACATGGATCGCGATCGATATTTCATATTTCTTTTTCTACAAAAGGCCCCCCAAGTACCACTACCTCCGAATTTTTTTTTACAATTTTGTTTAAATTATTTTCTCGTTATGAATATTTTCAGATAAATGTTGACATCTTCAATTTCTTCATCCAAATTGTTTTTTCAACCAATAATCATAAGCCAATGGAGTGAGCGAGCGCAGCGAGCGAACGAGTACGTTATTTAGTTTGAACAAATTTTTCAATTCCAAACTTTTATTATTCTACAGGTACTTGGCAGTTGTATCTGATTTTAATGCTTTTGTATGTTGTGTAACGAGCAGTTTTCTACGGGGAAATACGCGATAGAACAACTAATCTCGCACAAAGCGTCCCAACGTCACGAACGATACCTAGAAAAAAAAATCAAAAGGGTTGGGCGCCAGGCACGGAACCGTGCCGAGGTAACGGAAGCTGAAAGAAAAGAAAACGAGAGACGGTATTGGCCGGCTAGGCCAGGGAGAGGGGAACGTGGGGGCGACGAAATCAACACTACCAAACACGGTATTTAGTAGGCAGAACGTGAAGTAGATTTATTGTCTTTCCGACACCGAAGCGGTACAGATGTACGGCAGTGATATAAGAAAAAAATATAAAAGAAACCTCTATAAACAATCAAAGTCACTAAATTAGTCGGTACTATAGTCAATCTCTTAGAACGCAACTTAGATTAGACGGTACGAAATTTAAGCGGGCGTGATAGCCGCACTTCACTCACCCAAACGCAACGGAACTTGACAGGAAAGTAAAGTGGCTATAATAAGCCCAAAAGAAAATAAACTAAAGAAAAATTGGAAACTATAAACGTAATTTAACGAATAAAAAGAAAATAGAAACGAAAAAAAAAGTTTAGCTCCGGAGGAACGCGGCAGGCTTGAACCTGCGACGCGTCGGTTTACAAGACGGCAGAGAGTACAGCTGATCCGGAGCTAGACGTCAGGCTCGCCGTAGAGAACGGCCGACGTTCGAGACGAGACGGTAGAAGGGGGAGGGAACACGCACACGACACACCAAGCCGTTGCTAGAGCAGCTGAGGCGATGCGCACACCGATGCGGCGTCACCACTACTCTAGCCGGTCGACACACACACTCGTACGGCTCACTCGTGACTAGGCCGGCCGTATGCCAGTCTCGCTTATACAAAGAGTGAGCCGGTTATATTTAAGGCTAACGTATCCGCACTTATTGCAATAATATATAGCGCTTAATAATCAGGTTAGCTAAAGAACAATTCAGTGTTTCAAATATCCGCAGGTAACCCCAAGGCAAGGAGGAACAAAGTAATTACAGATAGCAAGACACGTAGAGTAATAAGATACAAACTATGGATCAGAAATAATATAGACCAAGTTGCTAAATTTGAAGCTAAACAGATTCAGCGAGTAATTACAGGCAAAGCACTTAGCAAAGAAATCGGATTACAAATTAAGATATGAACAGCTGACAAAGCTGAGACTATGCAAGCTAGGCAGATATAAAAGCAGTACTGGTGACCGCGACAACCCGTCAACAATAGGCATCGGCTGAGAGAAGTCTCGCCGAGAGAAGGAACACCCCAATAATACTGACCAATTAAACTCAACCAAGGAAGAAAAAAAAAAAAAAGACGGGTGGTCGTAGCCTAAGCGAAAAGCCTACCTTTATCTGGCTCGGTACGGTACGGCAGGATCTCCACACACGCACACACACTATGGATGCTGGCCGATAACACACCAAGCGCAGGCACCAAGAAGCCGGCACTCACTTATTAGCTACGATTCCTACGCACTAAAGCAATATTTAAGCAATATGGCACTAAGGTAAACGTATTAGGGCGGCTACGCTACAAGATAGCTACGATTTTAGACAACGCAAAGCAGGTAGAGGTAAGATGTAAGCAAAAAAAAAAGGCTAGGCGCAAAATGAACGTAATGACTCCAAAAATGGCGATAAGCTAGAAGAAAGCGGATGGCGAACATTCCGGAAGCATCGGAGGAGATTTTCGTTTCAGATGGCGCCTTAAGAGTTGGGGGAGGTAGCCTATCCATACACGACGAGTTCGCTGTACCGACACCTGTCAGGCGGTTAATGATGACCGTTGCGGGAGGTACGGGGACGGGAGGCAGCGTCAGGCCGGGAGGTGCGGCCCTCTCCCGATCGGCAGGCAGATTTTGGCTCGTAATTAGTGTCGGTACAGATACTACCGTCGTGACTTCACGGGCGTACCTCCCCGTACGGCACTCCCTCGACGTCCCTCGACGATCTCGGCGTGTGCGGAATACCTGTAATGGTACAAAAATCTTACGGCAGACAATAACTTAAGCTAAATAATGGACCTTTTGCCTTGGGGTCAGTAGAAAAGAATCGACGCACACAACACAGAACAGATATTCGGACGCTCCGCGGGGAGGAAGGAGTTGGTCAGTGGCGGGTTTAACTCCACCACGTTACAGTTGATAATCGTCAATCAATCGAGTGAGCGAGCACAACCTTTGATTATTTTTTGGTGGAGTGATCTACACATTAATGGACTTGGCGCAAGGTTTTTGCACCAAAGGTGCTTTTTGGGGTTGATTTCACTACTTTTTGTAAAATTTTGCTTGACCACCTAATAATTGTGCTCGCTCGCTACGCTCGCTCGGTTGTTTTATGCTATTCCATACCGCCCGAAGTCCCTCGATAAGCAGGAACGTCAACAGCAACGAGAACGCGTGTGTTCATAATTTTCCCCAAGTCTCAAATTTGTAAAGTGACGCGTAATGTACTTTCATAGCGTTTGCAAATTGTCCCACTACAATAATTTTTTTATAACGCATGCATGAAAAAGTCGCTTGTTTGGGGCTCTGAAGCGGTCATATTGTGGCACTTTTCGGACGTTTGAGTAGGCAATGCCAACATGAAACTAATTGCACGCCAAACGTGCGCACTGCGTTTTGCGCACATCGAGCGTGCACAACATGATTTTTGTTACGCACGGCGTGCGAACAAGAGCATTGTATAATCATTCATCCCTGTCAACGCGCTATCTCCGTGAATCGACTCGATGTTTTTCGTATGGTTGTTTACATTGCCAACAGAGCCCCACAAGCAACTTTTTCATGCATTTGTTATAAAAAATAGCGTTCGATACTCCCGCGAAGTGAGGCGTTTAGGGTTGTCCGATGCCTTCAGCACTCACCTTCGTCTCGGCTGCCACCTCGACTACGTTTCGTGCTGAAAACATCAGACAATCCTATAAACGCCTCACATTTCGCTCTCGTATCGAAATCTACTATTTATACCTACAACATCTAACCCTGCGTGCAGCCCTCCTCCTGTCTCATCTGGGCCTGGGACCGGCAATGACGGAGTTACTTGCACGCAGAGTTATAGTTGCTGCTCATGACTAAATATATATGGATATCAGATATATGTATTGCAATTCGTAGGTAGTTTTTTTTTCAATGCAACTAGGTCCTGCGCAAAAAGAACATGTACGCGTCCCCCACTCATAACGTCATTTTCCGATTCGGGTCTGAACAGAAGGTATCAAAATATTTAGAATTGAGCCTATTCATGCAAGACTAGCGTAGAGCATAAAATGGAAATTTATGAAGTCAAACACCCGCATTCTGCTCTCTTAGTCTGACTTTTGCCGTTTCTCGTATCAAATAACACTATCCTGATACTTTGCAACCCAAGCGTTTTCTCTCATCATCCACTCGTCTTATATAGCGACCCGCTACAAAATTAAATAATCCATAAATAAGTAATTACATTCCATTTGTCGTGATAGCACTAATCTTAATTTGGAGAAAGCTTAATAGAGTCGAACATATAGACACAGGTTGCATACCAAAATGTAACAAATTTATTGAAATTTGACATTGAATTATGAATATACATTATGGATTGAAAAATTATCTCCACCGAAGGTCAAGGCACTACGTTGACGTGGAGTGTAGAATAAAGCCTATCGGAGTCCAACAAACAACGTTGACTGAAAATCTCGTTTTGACTAGATGATACGGAGTTAGATTATAGGACTCGTCGGAATCCTACGTATAACGTTGACTCACAATTTGAGTCTCAGCAGACAAGCCTTCGGAGATGAGCTTAACATGGAGCTTGAAGTGAAATTCGTTGCAATCCAACGCTTGAAGTCGGCTTTATTGGTCTGGTTCCTTGCCGTTCCCTATATCGAATAATGCTATCCTCATATTTTTCAACTTCAACATTTTCTCTTGATTTTCTCTTGTCAGACCTCCTCAGGCGATAACTTGCTAAACAATTGAACTAAAAAAACCGTTTTTTCTGATAATTGCATTCATAAATCAGTTAATATTCATCTGACAGTCTTGTCCGTTCATAATTGTTATTTTATTTATCACCATGAATTTTACACGTCAGCCGATTCGCATAACCTCAAAAGCTCGATATCGTAGGATTGAAGATTAAACTATCGAAACATTCTTATTGGTGACTATCACATTAATTTAATGTACTTGGCGTAAGGTTTTGGCACCCGAGGGGCTTGCGGTGGGTATTCACTAGTTTTTGTACGTTCAAATTTTGTATTAAGCATTGCTTGTATTTCTCTTATTTCCTTTATTATTGGGATTTAAAAACATGAAATGACAATACGCGTCTGATAGTGTAGGAGACCATAGACATAGAGCATGGACCGCGCATTCGGGCCGAAAATCGCTCGGTCGGTAGAAAGAGACAGCATATACACGCGGCCAAATCTCTTTCTTCCTAACCAACGACGTCAAATGTATAGAAAGAGACAGATTTGGCCGCGTGTGTTACCCTTCTTTCTCACTTTTGGCGTTACCATAGGCTGTATAGGGAATGCGCAGTCCATGCTCTATGTCTATGTAGGAGACGGTTTCTGTCTGCGATACTGGCGCTATCTACGTCGGAACTATTTCGTACTGACGTCACTCTACAACTTTTGTGTGGATTTTCCCGTCCAGTGATTGCATGGGAATGGTTTGAACGTGAATCTTTGTCTGACGACGACGAAAACGAAAACGAAAAATTTTACGCGGAAACGAGGTATCAGAATTTGTAATTAATCATATCTCAGCACTCCGGACACCGATTAAATCGATCTTAGGCTCAAATGAAAGCTTTTCATGCCCACATCCTAGATTAAATTAGTTTCAATCTGTGTGTATTGTGAGGTGAAAGAAAACGACGATACTAGTTCGCGGTATAGGTTAGGGTAGCTGCCTCTCGGGTATATAGACTCGTTGAGTCTCACGCTTGAAAAAAAATTTTTTTTAATGTACTTGGCGCGAGACTCTACCGAGTCCCTTGATGTGATTTCTTAATTCTTACAGAGAAAGTATATTAAATTTATTGGAGGGAACGGCCTAAAAGATGCAATAAACCGGGCATATAAAAGTATTTTTACAAACGAACTTGCAAGACAATGTTCTTGGTTGGGCTTGCGGAATAACCATAGAATTTCTGAATCCATCATCATTCAGATTATTCACGGTGAGCTAGTTATAGAACAATGTTGAAAAAAAAGTTATCAATACTTTCAGAATAAAAATTTGTTATATGTAGATTAGACCGGTTCAAAAAAATCGATTTTTTTTTTCTCAATTTCCGCTATGAAACACTTTGGGGGGGTTGAAACGAGATGAGTTATTCAAATGGAAAATAGAAATCCGTGATGAGCGACCTCTAAATATCAATATTAAGAGCTCCGCTTTTAACAGGCATCTCTTCTCAACCCGCCGAAAGTATTTCAATTCAAAAATTGGAAAAAAAAAAATGTCGATTTTTTTGAACGGGTCTAATGTAGATGTTTCGTATCAACGATTAACGGGATGTGATAGGCAGAGGTCGATGAGGTAGGGGGTGTTTTTACCAATTTTTTTTGTCTTATTTTGCATACCCCGGCGAAAATGAAGTGTGCAAAGAGATGTTCGGGAAGTGTCTGCACGGTTCATGAAATGTTTGGTCACAGCTCGCGAACAGCTCGCGAACACTCGAAGCCGTGACCACTTCCACACATTTAATGCACACTCTCGATTTTTAGTTCGTGCACACCCGGTGCACGTTTTTCGGAAGTCTAAGTGGTTGAACATTCGCGCACATCCAGGACACATTAGGTCTCACTTTCTTCACACATTTCGTTCGCATTATTGAAACAACTAATGCTCCTGCACAGTTCGCACAGTGCGTTTTCACTTCATGCACACTTAGATCTCTAATAATATTTGTGTCATAACAATTTTCAATAGAATATTTTATTCGCGAAATTCACGAGTAATAAGTGGCTGCCTAATCAGAATCTTGACAATTGGTTTTCTAAGTGACGGTGAAATTTTGCTATCATTCATTTTCAAGTAGGTACATATTGATGTGAATCCTTACAAATCAAAGTTTACCTATAGAGTTAAAAAGTGTCAAGTATTCTAACAGGCAAGAATTAGCTCTAGATCGAAACCGGACATCAGCCGAACAACGAAGTTAAGCAGCTTCAACTGCAGCCAGAATTCGGATGGGTGACACACATGAATAAGAAAAATAAAAAAATCAGTCTTTGAAGAGATGATTTCTAACATCCAGGAAATATTTAACTGCGTTCTCTACCGCTCGAAAAAGAATCAACTATAAATGAATAAATAAATAAATATTGGTGAAAAAAATATTTTTTGTCCGGATAATATCGAAAATAAACAATTCGGCACACTCCGTGCATATCGCGTGCATCACTTCATGCACATTACGTGGACGCTCCATACACATTTCCGTATGCACACCTTGTCACACTTGCAATGTGTCAATTTACATTTTCAGCACACTTTATTCAAGACTACTGTCACACTTCAGTCACATTACCGGAACATCTTAATTCAACCTTCGTTCACATTTGGTTTCACACTCCATTTTCGCCAGGGTATCGCAACGAAGGCACAGAATGGATTTTCGCAGAGGCATTCGACGTATTATATGGTGAAGTATTGCCGTAGACGAATAAACGTATTGAAATCGAAAAATAGTTTTTTTTCGTAAATCACGATCTGTAAAATAGGGTAAAAAAATGGTCGCTCGGGGCTCGACTCTCATATGCTGACCTTATTATTCAAGTTCGCGCGGTACCCAGCACTGAAATGTATAGCTGCGTCAATTCTACGACCTCGCACAAAGCGAACGATCCGTTTATTTATGAATATTCCATGAAAATGGAAGCGTGAGTTGTAATGCTGCATTTCGTCGACTCCAACCGAGTCAAAGCGGGTCTTGACAGTTAGCGCGAGGGAAGAAAGAGACAGAAGACTGTGGCGTGAACTTCAGTTTTTTTTTTTTTTTTTTTTTTTTGAATGGTATTTATTTTATATTGTGGAGTGGTTGGCTCTCCAGCCTTACATGTAATACAAGGCTTGTAATGTAAGTCACGGTGTGTATTGGAGTCTTTCTTTACTGTTTTTTGGTTTGGTCGCTGTTCGGGCTGGTGATGTGTCTATTGACTTGTTATTGTGTGTGATTTTCACGTCGTTTTTTGTGGGGGTGGAATAAATAGTGGATGATGGTGGTGGGATGCGTTGTTCGTCGCTGACTAAGTGCTGTGGATTCTGTTGGTCGGCCTTAGAGGGTTGAATCTGTTATGGCCGGTGAATATAGTTTGTCTATGGTTCGGGTTTTTTAGGTAGGGGTCAATGTGGTTGTTTAGTTTACTGAGGGTATCGGTCTGCAGTTGTTTTATTCTTAGGGTGAAAGGTTGTTCTTGTGTCATTTCATATAGGTCAGCAGTTGGGAAGCTGGAGGGTAGAGCTGCTGCTCTTTTGAGGATTTTCTTGTACGTGACCTCGAGCTTGTGGAGGTTCGTTTTGCTGATGTATGGTAGGAGGGTGGTTATGCCGTAGTCCAGTATGGGTAGGATGCAGGCTCGGATGATTTTGTATTTTATCGAGACGTCTACTTCGCTGTAGTATCCGATTATTGACGAGAGAGATGCAGCTATTCTGTTGGTTTTTTCAATCACATTTTGTACGCGTTTGGTGAGTTTAAAGTTAGTGTTGAAGGTGACCCCCAGGTATTTGATTTCGCTGGATCTGGTTATGTTGACTCCGCCGAGCGAGATGGAGTCGTCGAACTTACGTTTTTTGGTGAATACGATCATTTGGGTTTTTGATGGGTTGCATTTAAGTCCCCAGGTTTTATAGTAGTCGATCAGGTCTTCTGCAGCTGCGGCGGCTGCGTGCATTGCGATTTCGGGGTTGTGTGCGGGCACTAGTATTGCCAGGTCGTCTGCGTATTGCGCTTGGAACCCTGGTTCTGGGATGTCGTGTATATAGAGATTGAACAGCACTGGTCCAAGTACTGATCCTTGGGGTACGCCGTGGGGGACGTGGATGTTGTTTGTTAAAGTGTTTCGAAATTTTCCCCTGATGGTTCGGTTTTCGGGGTAGCTTTCTATTATTTTGATGATGCCTGTATCCATTTTGGCTTGATTCAGTTTGTGGATGAGGCCCTTGTGGTTGATACTGTCGAATGATTTAGAGAGGTCTGTAGTGATCATGCATACAGATTTGCCTTTATCGATGTTGTTTTCTACGAAGTGTGTTAGCCTTAGTAGCTGTGAGTGTGTGCCTTTTTGGGCCATGAATCCGTGTTGTGATTCTGGTATGAGTTTGAGGTATGGTTTTAGGCGATTAAGTATTATTCTTTCAAGGATTTTTCCCAGAATGTTTAGCAGGGTGATTGGTCTGTAGGATGATGGTTCTGACGGGGGTTTATCTGGTTTATGTATAAAGATGCATATTCCGGTTTTCCAGTCTTTGGGATAGTAGTTGTTTTGGAGGCAGTAGTTGAAAATGTCAACGAGTTTTTCGTGGATAGTTGAGTGGGCTGATTTAAGTGGTTTGCCTGTCATTTGGTCTGGGCCTGGGGCTTTGTTGTTTTCACATTTCATCAGGGCTTGTTTGTACTCTTTCATATTGCAGGGATCGATGGGTTTCGGGTCGGCGTTTTTGAGGGAATGTTGTAGATTTTTCGCGACCGGGGATTCTTGGATTATTGCTGTGTTGGTTAGTGTGTTTGCCGTGTCGGTCGGGTTTTGTGAGTTAGATATGATTGGGTTGACTGATTCTGGTTTTTTGAGCGACTTTTGAATTTGCCATAGTTTTTTGTAGTTGTTATCGTTGTTTTCGAGGATTTTGTGCCATTGTGAGGATTGGAGCTCGCTGAATTTTTTGGAGACTTCTTCTTTAGCTTTATGGTAGTTGCTGGAAATGACTTTATCTGTTGTTCGGGACATTTTGTTTCTCCAGTACTGTCTCTTCTTGATTAGTTGTGTTAGTTCCCGGGGGATTCTGTTCTTTATTTTCGTTGGTTTTAGTGGGGCCTGTTTGTCCAGCGCCACTTTAATTCGGTTTGTGACTATCTGGATGCAGTCTTCTATGTCTTCATTGATGTTTAGGGGTGTGGAGATTTCAGTTTCTGTCAGTTGTGTTGAGTTGTGGAACTTTTCCCAGTCTACTTTGAGAAGGTTTCTGCAGTGGTGTGTGTGTTTTATAGGCTTTATGCTGACTTTGTAGAGTAGCGTGGAGTGGTCGCTGATTTGCTCTATGGTTTTGCAGGTGTATGTGAGGTTTGGGATACTTGTTATGCCGAAGTCAAGGGTGTTGTTGCCCCTGTTGTTGGGTCTGCTGGTTTTCCCTTGTGGTGGGCCGATGTATGTGTGTGTGGCTGTTAGTAGGTTAGCTATAATGTTACCTCTTCTGTCGGGCTGACTGGTACCGAGAGTGGGATGGTGCGCGTTCCAGTCCCCTATAGCGAGTATGTTGTTATTGTTTAGCAGTGTTTCTATGTCTCGGTCTACGTTGAGTCTATTGTTGTTCTTGGCGTATATTCCTGCTAGGTAGATCGAGCCGGTTAGGGTGTTTAGTTTGATTAGGCATGATTCGAGGTGTGTTAGATTAGGTAGTTGGATCCACTCTAGCTCTTTAGAGATTTAGACAAATGTGCCTAGTCTTTTGTGTATTGAGTGTTGGATTTTGGTGTACCCCTGAATGTTATATTTTCCTGTTGCATTGATTTCGTTAACGATAAGAATGTCTGGGCTGTATTTCGTGGCAAGATGTTTTAGGTCATTGAATTTGTGTTTGATGCTGTTGATATTGATATGGATTATGGTAAGTTTATGCTCCATTTATAAATTTTAGTAGTACCTCCATAGCTAGTTTGGTATCTGTTTGTTCTAGTATCTCATTGACTGTTTGGATCACTTCGATGAGCGATTTTGAGTATCCTGTGATTCTGATGAATTTTGATAGTTCGGTTATGAGTTCGGAGCCGTTGATCATATCAGTATTATTGTCGCGTGTCTTAGGTGTTGTGGGTGTACTTACTGCTTTAGGGTTTGGTTTTTGTCCTTGTTTTTGTTGGGTTCTTGGGGGCAGTTGTTGTTGGTGTTGATGGTTGGTCTCTTTCGGGGGAGGTCTGGAAGCGGGTTAGCCTTGGTAGTTTGACTGTATGTTGGTTCGCGGGTGGTTTGTTCAGCTGGTGGCGCTCGTGTGTGTTTGTCTTCTGGTGTTGGAGTAGGTTCTGAGTTCGTGGTTTTTCGTCCTGCCGAGTGTTTTTCTTTTAGTTTTCGGACAGCTTCTGTGTACTTGGGGCAGACCTTATCTATCGCAGAGTGTCCTTCTTCAAGGCATTTAGAGCATAAGCTAGCTATGTTAGTAGGGTCTCTGGTAGTGGGCATTGCTTGATCTTTGTGGCAAAGGTCAGCTTTATGTCCGAATTGTAGGCAGTTGGTGCACTGTATTGGTCTTGGGTTGTTTGGTTTGTATTTTTTAATGCTAACTTTCTGTGCAATAACTCTTTTGATGTCGTAGACTTGTTTCATGTCTGTCTCTGGTGCTAGTTGGAGTACTGCTGTCCTGCCTGATTTGAAGATTGTCATCCAGGTTATGTTAATCTTATGGTCATCCAGGAATTCCTGCATTATCATGTCTTTTGAATGGGCATAGTTGTGTTTTCCGTCTGGTGTGTCTAGATCGACGTCGCCGAGGAAGATTCCTTTGATTATTACTTTTTTGACCTTGGGTGTGGTTGGCTGTTCGATGTGTTGCACGCTGTGCGCCTTGAGGTAGGACAGAGTGTTCGTATGTGCTTGTCTATTCGGGGGTTTAAGTAGGACAGAGTTTTGGCCGTTGTGGGTTATATTTATATTATTTAGTTTGCAGTAAGTTAGCAGCTTCTTTATGTTGTCTTTATTCCCGAGCTTGTTGTCTTGTACGATGATCGGCGTGGCTCTGTAGTACTCGTACTCAGGGTGAGTTATAGGTTTCGCCCGGGGTTTTGCTTTCTCGACTTTTTTCCACTGTTCGGTTATTGGGGTATTGCTTGGGGTGTTTGTGTTTTCGTCATTTGTTACCGCTGGGTCTAGTTCCATCTCCGTGGCATAGTCGCCTCTGTACATGGTGATAGTTTCAGGGTTCTGCTTTTCTGCTTCCGCGGCGCGGGAGGGGGAGGATTTTTTGGTTGGTGTATTTGGTAGTTGAGTTGTTGAGTATCTTTTTGCAGTGAGGGCTGGCCTATTTTCGCTAGTGCCGGATTCATTGCCGGATTGTAGGCTGCACTGAGAAAATAATTCCGCTGTGACAACGTTAGAGCGCTCCGTCATTACTACTCGATAGCCAACACAGTAGAATCTACTCTGCTGGTCGCGTTATCCCCACCATGTTATCCAGTATAAGGCACTGCGTTGCCTCTCCCGTAAAATGAACACAGTGCCTTATACTGGGGAACATGGTGGGGATAACGCGACCAGCAGAGTAGATTCTACTGTGTTGGCTATCGAGTAGTAATGACGGAGCGCTCTAACGTTGTCACAGCAGAATTATTTTCTCAGTGTGGGTGTAATGCTTAGATGTTGTTGGGTGCGTACCCGGTGTCCTTTTTCTTTCAGCTTGTGTAGCTCTGGTTTGTTGATGAACACTTTATTTTGTCCTTCGCAGTTTTCGCATAGGTAGGTTCTGATATGGCACTGTTGTGCTATTTCTATTGGTGTTGTGGGTTTGTCGATGTTTAACAGAATCGTGTTTTTTGTGTTACAGTGGGAACAGTCACTTTTATAGTAGTCGAGTGTCATGTTCATACGTTTTTTGGTTTTGTGGTAGTGGCCCTTGGGCTTTTGGTTAGTTTGATGCGTCAATTTGTTTGGGGGGGGCGAGGTTTTCACTTGTACGTAAATATTCTTACTCGTGGCTTAGAGGTCCTATCGGTACGACGTCCCGAGTGAGACTCCGCGTGAACTTCATACCGGTCAACAATGAACACGTTTAGTGTATGTAACTGTCAAAAACCGCTTTGACTCGGTTGGAGTCGACGAAGTGCAGCATTACAACTCCCGCTTCCATTTTCACGGAATATTCATAAATAAACTGATCGTTCCCTTTGTGCGAGGTCGTAGAATTGACGCAGCTATATATTTCAGTGCTGAATACCGCGCGAACTTGAATAATAAGGTCAGCATATGAGAGTCGAGCCCGGAGCGGCCATTTTTTTACCCTATTTTACAGATCGTAATTTACGAAAACAAACTATTTTTCGATTTTAATACGTTTATTCGTCTACGGCAATACTTCACCATATAATACGTCGAATACCTCTGCGAAAATCCATTCTGTGCCTTCGTTGCGATATGCAGAGTAAGACAAAAAAAATTGGTAAAAACACCCCCTACCTCATCGACCTCTGCCTATCACATCCCGTTAAAGTATAAAGTATTTCTAACTTGCTTCGAAATTTGAACAAAAAAAAAATTGTTTATCTTGAAGGCTATAATGTACTGAGCTACTCAATGTTGGTGTCCTAATAATAAAATCATTGCTGAGAGGATTGCGTATTATAAGTAAGATTATAGTTCAAGGAATAACTGAATGGACCGTCGGGTGAAAAAGCTAGTAAAAAATGGGCAAGTCTTGTATTTACAGGTCTCGATCGTACAGTACATGTTTGGCCTCACAAATAGCTAAATAACTTATGAACTTATGCTATTTTCAATATCAATTGAAGGGAAATCCTACGAAATTAGGGTTAAATTCGTAGATTTCAGAAATCCATGATTACTAAATTATTTAGTGTAAAATTCTGAAATAATTAATGGATCATTATTCTATCAAGAACCATCATTCATGAAATTTTTAAAATTTTTGGGGATTTCTGATTATCCATCCAGTTATACCTTAAACAAAATTGATACACCTTTATTGATATGATAGAATTTTTGAAAATTTTTCTCGGAAACAGGCCTCAAATATTTCCAAATGGTTTTACAACTGCTCTAATTGTACTAAGGTTGTTAGCTTCTAAAAGCGGTTTTCGACAGATTTGTGTGAAATTTCCACAGTAAATTTCACTTAGGGATAGCTTGAAACAAGTTCTACAACATGAGACGAAGTTCATTGACTTTTATCACATATTAGTGATAAAAAAACTTATTGAGGTTTACATTATTTGCATACGTACATAGGAAAAATGCAAACTTTTATCACTCCAACGTTTTTTATGCTTCAACTAGTCGACAGATTTCAATGAAAAACTAGTATGTAACAAATTGAAATTTACCGAACATTTTGAGGCTAGAAACAAACGTATTTACCGTGTAATAAGAAAGATATTGTGAGTTAAACTCAAGTTCATCACCAAATCATAAAAAATGTTAGAGTGATAAAAGTAGTTGGCATTTTCCTTATATACAGGGTGTATAAAAATTATATGTCATGTCTCGGCCAGGTGATTTTCCAGCTCGAGATTGACGAAGATCTGTGAAAACATGGCCCCGCAAAATTGACCTTTACCTCGAAATTGAAGATCAAATTTTTTTATTGTCTTCAAAAATTCTACTCGTCAAGAGAAACAAACGTCTCTAAGAAACCAAGGGTGGCAAATGAGCCCTTCACCCCGGAAAAAAATAATCAATTTGAAGAATGAACTTTGTATACGCATTAGGGAGGACGTCATATACCCTATTGAGGAGTGAAGCCGCACAAATTATAAACAAAAAATATAGAAAAATTTGGCACCAGTTTGGAATCACATTTTTTTTTCTGTTTGTCATCTATAAACTGTGGGGCCTCACTTCTCAAGATGATATTTAACGTCCACTCCAATACGCATTCACCGCAAAAGGCTGAAATAATTTCTCGATACAGATACTTCGATAATCTGAAAACTGCAGGAAGCGTTTTTGATTCGACCTATTTTTTGTCATTTAAAAAACGACAAATCACTTTAGTCCAAAGTTTTGCTGGATTTTCCTCTGAAGGCTAAACGTTTGAGAAGAAAAAGTATCAATGACAGCCGTAAATGGACCAATTAATACAAAATTATAGGCGATAATCATTGACGATCATAACTGACATATTGCTTAGATTCTCTGAGGAATCACCCGTGATTTGTTGAGCGATGCATCGTGTTAAGAAATTTTCTCATTTTCATATTTTGACTACTTTTGCATTTTTTCGACGTCTACCATGGATTCTATTCTGATTAGTTTGTAGAGTCATTTTGAGGCTGCATAGAAAAAGTGTACGATTATCTTTCTTCGCTCTCTTGATGTATGAGGAGTATCGTAGTGACATTGTTATTTTTTTATTTATAGTTTATAAGTTTATTTCTAAGAATTTTGCCATTGCGCAGCCATGAGTGTCGTAATACAGTTGAACTTATATGGTCACATTATCAATAGGAGCTTCATTATGTTGTGCAAAGTGTCAATTTTTGCATGGATGGCGCATAAGGTTTAATAATGTACGTGGTGATGAAATGGAGAAGTTATTCGATTTTCTGACTGATACGATATAAGAATGACGTAATATTTAGAGCAGACTATGTATAATAATATATGAACACATATATCTATTGGTGTTTAAAAAAAATTGATATTTTTTTTCTCCCATTCACCGGCCCGTGAGTGTTGATGCACGATGAAAGAAAAGACCTTGCGAAAGGAAGGCCCTGTAGCTCAAGATTAAAAGGTTGTTCAAGCCATTTTCGTGGTTTTCGGAATTAAATGAGAAAAACAAGGTTTCATAGAAAATAATAGCATATTTGGATATGCATATTCATTAGACAACATTTTATTTTCATATCAGTATGTATGGATGTACAATTGTGTCCCCTAGATATTCAAAGCAAGTATTTTATTTGTCGTACAGAGGGTATTTTTGTCGCTGTAATCTTGTACCGAGTGGAAAATATATATCTGAGTTATGTACTTGATTTTCTATGAAAAACCTGCTGTTTCTCATATACCTAATTGCAAAAAAATACAAAACTGGCTTGAGCGACCGATTAATTTTGAGCAACAGGCTTTTCCTTTCGCGAGGATTTTTCTTCCATCATGCATCAACTCTAACAACACTGTCAAAAATATTAATTTTTTTTTAAACACCCCAATATCTATAATAGGGTGTGTCGGAATTTTTACTCCCCCCCCCCCCCCCCCAAATCGTTAAAATTTCCGAAGACCTAGACTTGTCACTTTTTCCGGGCATTCTAATCGTTCGAAAAATATGCATTGCATACAAATCTATAATAATACAATAATAAGTCAGAAAAGTTATAAGGACCCCAAGCTACATTGTACATTGGTTACTGTATAGTAAATCTTCAGGGCCTCATAACTTTGTTCACACATTGTTTTAACACAACAGATTTGTATACATATAATATATTTAGAACAATTAGCATGCCCGGAAAAAAATGGTATCTGCAGGTACTTTGAAAAGCCATGTTATTTAAACGGAAAACAAACCGAGCTTATAGGCACGTGTTCTTTTCAATATTAAGAAAAATCCTTCGGCACACATTTCTTCCAATATATTTAGAACTAGTTTTGGAGGCGGGGAAGTAAACATTCCGAAATACCCTAATTTTAAAGACTATTTTAATCTTTAACCTTGAGATAATAAAATAGAGAGGTCATTGTATTGTTTAACTGATACAATATAATATAGTGACTCAATATTAAGTATAGTATGTTTGATGATATATGAACTACTTATCGCGCAACTCTTGCTGAGCAAGATAACTCATTACCAAATACTGCACTGTATACAGTATACTCTATTCTTTTCTGTAGATTCCATTAATTTTTTATTTTTTTTTTATTCAAAAACTCCAATTTTATTTACAATCTGTCTTTACTGACAATAAGTAAATCTTATAAGAAATATTAACAATAACACGTAGGTATTCGACCCGTCGGTAGATATCTTTTATACTCATTGGATGTCAGTTTTGCATCCATATAAAAGAACACATATCAAGAGACTCGGTAAAGTCTCGCGCCAAGTACATTAAAAAGAATTTTTAAGCGCGCGGCGTGAGGCTCGACCGAGTCTCTATACCCGCACGAGAGCTCTTCGGCCTATACGGCGATGATATTATCCTTATTTTATTCCGACTCGGGTTATACACGAGATTGAAATTTTTATCTTAGAATATGGTTTTAAACAGCTTTAATTTAAGCCCAACTTTTATGCAATCGGTGCTCGGAGAGCTGAGATCTAATATTCCGATTTATAGAAATGCTCAGTTTGATCAAGAATTTTGTTTGTCTTTTCCGTCTCCACGATGACGTCACGAGGCAGTTGTATGGGTATATAAATAACATAGAGAGGCGTCCCTTCTTTTCTTGGGCCGACGAAAAGACTTAGGCCAGGCGGACGGGAAATTAAGAGCGTTTGCCCGTCCAGCTGTCAACAATATAGTCTATGGCCGTTAGTGAACGTTCCGTCCTACCTCCAATAACGGGTTAAGCAAACGGATAAAGAAGAAGATGTCATATTATACAGAGCGATCCTGAGGAAACAGGTCAGTCTAATAGAGAATCCCTTATTTATTTTCGTCAATGACAACGCTGTCAGATACGCAGCGGTGGCTGTCACGTCGTGGGTTATATATTGAACTGTCATATTACAATATTGTGTAATTAAATTCTAATATTGTTCATAATACAACGGTATACGATACTATTTCATAAATAAGTAGTGATGAGGTTAAATTGATTGCAGGCGATAATTTCAGTTTATTTCAAACATTATTAGGTTATAAATAATTGTCTTGGTGAAATTTACACATCTGGTAGAGATAAAGTTAATAAGGTAATAGCATACGATATTGATTCTTTATGAATTCATTCCAGGTGTGAATTTCTGTTTATTTCCTACATTAGTTATAACCGAGGATTTCTTTGGTGACTCACTGACCCGTTGCATCTCTCCGACAAGTACTGTTACGAACAAAACGATGTGAATATCATTCATCGAGCAATATCTTATCGATCCAGTCAGTGCCGAACTTAGCCTAAGGCGGAGTAGGCGCCAGCCTACAGGCCCCCACCAAATAAAGGCCCCCACCAAGTTATAATAATTCAGGTTTCAAGTAGAAAAATGATTCTACAATCTACATATTCGTTTCCGATTTTTCCTGCCCACTAGTAGGCCCCCACCATTTTACTGCCTACAAGCCCCCACCAGTCATAGTTCGGCACTGGATCCAGTAAAAGCTTTTCATCCTACGAGGCATCTCCGCTGAATAAAACAATACTCTACATGTCTTCTAAGCCTAATGAGTACGAAGACAGTCCTGCATAAATGATGTGTTGGTCTATCAATGCGTGTTCAAGTTTCATCGAGTGATAAATGAATGTAAATTATCGTTCCTATTGTGAATCCATTTAATTGAGTATTTGATTGCTGCGTAGAACAAAGCGTTGCATTTTTGTATAAAATACACAATCACAACAAATTGTACAAATTCCATAAAATTCTTTGTTTATTTAGTTCATATTGCATAATCATATCAAATAATTATTGATACATGGTACACAATAGGAACAATAATCTTCATTAATTTGTCACTCTATGAAACCTAAACACGCGTTTATAGACCAATACATCATTCATGCAGGACTGTCTTCGTACTTATTAGGCTTAGAAGACATGTAGAGTATTGTTTTATTTAGCGGAGATGCCTCGTAGGATGAACAACTCTAACTGGAACGATGAGATACTGTTTGATGAATGATATTCACATCGTTTTGTTCGTAACCCTACCTATCGAAGAGATGCAACGGGTCAGTCAGTCACCGAAGAAATCCTCGGTTGTAACTAATGTAGGAAATAAACAGAAATTCACACCTGGAATGAATTCATAAAGAATCAATATCGTATGCTATTAATTTATCAACTTCATCACTACCAGATATGTGAATTTCACCAAGACAATTATTTATAACCTAATAATGTTTGAAATAAACTGAAATCATCGCCTGCAATCAATTTAACCTCATCACTACTTATTTATGAAATAGTATCGTATACCGTTGTATTATGAACAATATTAGAATTTAATTACACAATATTGTAATATGACAGTTCATTATATACCCTACGACGTGACAGCTACCGCTACGTCGTCTGGAGATAGCAGTCGTGGGTATATTCAATATCGGTGGATCGCTTGTTCGTGGTATCTGACAACGTTATCATTGACGAACATAAATAAGGGAGCCTCTATTAGACTGACCTGTTTCCTCAGAATCGCTCTGTATACAGGGTGTCTTTTAATTAGTCATTTGAACCTACATAGGGTAATTTCTCTTTGAAATAGAAAATAATTTTTCACAAAAAAAAAATGAAAAAAAACTTTTAAAAACTCAAAAAAAAAAAAAACATCAACAAAAGGGACCCGGCCTCACGTCCTCAGAGCTTTCCGAATATTTTTGAGCTGAAACTCCTTATCGAAAAACAGCATCCCAATTTTTTCAGGATTTTTACCCCTTTATTTTCGAAGTTATATAGTTTTATAATTCTTGTTTATTCATTTTTTTCTTGCGTCTTTTTGCCACCATACATTTTTTTCAGAACATAGGTTTTTTTGTGTAAAAAAATTCCAAACAAATATTTTGTTTTCGTTTATGCTTGTGGAAAGTTCTTTCAGTTATCTTCAATAACTGAAGTTTTTTGATACGATTCTCATACTGTTCACATACATAATTATAACATAAGTAAAATATATGAATTGAATTTGAAATTTCCTCCAGTTTCTGTTCTTTCATTCATTTCTCGAGTGAAAGAGAGAAAGCGGAAAGTAGAGAAAGGAAAAAAAAAGAATAATTATTGAATGCATGGAATGACTTGAAATTTTCTTCAATTGAACCGCCGGATCATAAAAGGGCGTATAAAATTATTTTGCGATTTTTAGATGGCCCTTGACCACTTCTAGAGAAAATGTCAATTTTTGATGTTTCAAACCCGTATCCTTATCGGAAATTTGATCGCGTATCTTTTATGTCCTCTTGAAAAAAGTTGAAAGTTCAAGTGGTCAGGGGCCATCTAAAAATCGCAAAATAATTTTATATGGCCTTCTATGATCCGGCGGTTCAATTTTCGTTCATTAATTCATTGCTCGTGTGTTTATCGAGATCCTACCTTGGAAATTACGTGTATTATGTAAAATTTTCTAAGCTTTTCGAAGAAACATTGAAAAAAATTTCAAAAATTTGGGAGTGGCAAAAAACAGCTTTTTGAATTTCAAGCTTAATTTTAAGAGCTTTTCACAGAAATAAACGAACAAAATATATTTTTTCTGAAAGCTGAGATTTTTTACACGGAAAACCTATTGCTGAAAGAAAATGTATAATGGCAAAAGAACGCGAGGAAAAAAAATTGATGACACAACTACAAAACTATATGGAATATCCTCTACAATAACTTCGAAAATAAAATGGTAAAAAAATCTGAAAAAATTTGGGATTCTGTTCTTCGATGATCTAACACAGAGATAAGAGATCGCGTACTGTTGATAAATAAGCTGAAAAATATTAGTAAAACACAAGTAGTACCTAAATATTGAACGCTATAATACACAATGACAGTGAGCTAATAATTTATTACAATTCATTATGAACGAGAATAATCAGTTAATCAAATTCTACAAAAAGTATTGAGATCCCCAAAAAGCACCTCTGGTGCAAAAACCTTTCGCCAAGTACATTGATGTGATATATATCCCCCAAAAAGCAACTCCCACGTAAAAAGAAATCCACAATCAGTTGCTACTGCCAAGTACCGCTACATCACATCACCTTTTTCTCAAATTCATAATTCGGCCTTCCATTACATGGTTGCCATAGCCATCTTGTCTTTCTACGCAGAACCATAGATATAGCGATAGGCAATTGACAGTTCTATTGGTGTAAACAGAAGACATAGAGAAATGAAAATGAAGAGATGAAAAAAAAAAATTTGGAGGTAGTGGTACTTGGCGGGCCTTTTGTAGAAAAGTACGAGCAAAGAGCATAAAATGGTGGCCCGCCAAGTACCACGTACTCCAAATTTTTTTTTTTTATCTGTTCATTTTCATTTCTCTATGTCTTCTGTTCACACCAATAGAACTGTCAATTGCCTATCGCTATATCTATGGTTCTGCGTAGAAAGACAAGATGGCTATGGAAACCATGTAATGGAAGGCCGAATTATGAATTTGAGAAAAAGGTGATGTGATGTAGCGGTACTTGGCAGTAGCAACTGATTTTGGATTTCTTTTTACGTGGGAGGTGCTTTTTGGGGGATATATATCACATCAATGTACTTGGCGAAAGGTTTTTGCACCAGATTGACAATACAAACATTATACACTTATTTAAAATTACATATTGACAGTTTTAAATTTTTTAAATCTTGAGGTAATTCGAGTTTCTTGGAGTATATTTGCTGCAAGATGGTTTGGATGTTCTGTCAGTCTGTCCTTGTATCTGCTAAACAGGTTTTTTATTTCTTCTCTAACCGTGGGAATATTTAAGTCCTTTCTGATGATGTCATTTGGGACAAACCAGGGGGCGTTCACGAGATTTCTCAAAGCTTTCGATTGATACCTTTCAATGATTTCAATGTTAGAAGTTGATGCTGATCCCCAGAGTTGTATTCCATAGGTCCAGACAGGTTTAAGTATGCTTTTATATATGAGTACTTTGTTTTCAATTGAAAGCTTCGATTTTTTCCCTATTAGCCAGTACATATTCCTTAGTTTAAGATTTAGTTGTATGCGTTTGGTGCATATGTGTTTTTTCCACGTCAGACGGCGATCAAGATGCATTCCTAGATATTTCACGTCATCGTTTTGTGGTATATTTTTGCCATTGAGGGACACTGGAGGACACGTTTCTTTGCGAAGTGCGAACGTAATCTGGGTTGATTTGGTTTCGTTGACTTTTATTCTCCATTGTTTAAACCATATGTTAGTCTTATCTAGGTATTTTTGCAATTTTTCCGAGGCCATTTCAGGATTTGGATGACTTGAGATAATCGCTGTGTCATCTGCATACGTAGCCGTGGTGATTTCTTGTGCTGTAGGTAAGTCAGCAGTGTATAGCAGGTACACAGAAAAAAAAATTTGTTAGCCCAAGAAAATTTTCTGCAAACCCATTGGAAACCGAAATTATCTTGAATCAAGACAAAATTGTCTCGAACCAAGAAAACTTTCTTCGATCCAAGAGAGTTTTCTTGGTTCGAGAACATTTTTCACTTGATTCAAGATAATTTCGGTTTTCAATGCGTTTGCAGAAAATTTTCTTGGGACAAAGAAATTTTTCTTGGGACAAGAAAATTTTTCTTGGAACAAAAACATTTTTTTTGGACCAATTTAAATTGGTACAACTCGTTTTTTCTGTGTATAGAGTGGGGCCCAGTACGCTACCTTGAGGTACTCCAGCGTTTATAGGGTATAGGTTTGTAGCTGTTTCGTTAATTCTTACTTGGAACGTTCTGTCTGTTAGGTATGACTTAAGGATTTTATGGATATTTTTTGGAAAGGATTTTTTCAATTTATAGAGCAGTCCCTTATGCCAAACCTTGTCGAAGGCTTGTGCTACGTCTAGAAAGGCTTCAGTGCAGTATTGTTTGTTTTCAAAAGCCTCTTTGATTTTCATTGTTATTCTATTCACTTGTTCAATGGTAGCGTGGCAGTTACGGAAACCAAATTGATGATCTGGGATTAACTTATTTAGCACAATGGTTGGATTCATCTTTTGAAGTAGGAGTTTTTCGCAGATTTTTGACATGATTGGTAGAAGGCTTATGGGTCTATACGATTCTACCTGGTTAGGGCTTTTCCCTGGTTTTGCATTTAATATTATTTGCGCAACCTTTCACTGGCTGGGAAAATGGCACAGGCGAAACACTGCATTCATGATGATTGTTAGAAAGCGAATCGCCTTTGGGGGTAGCTCCTTAATCAATTTAGCATTCATTTTGTCATATCCCGGTGATTTTTTTATCTTTGAGGGTTTCGATTATTTTTTGAACTTCCTTGGTTTTTATGCATTTTATTAGTGGATTTTCTTAAGTTTGAATGGCTTCGCTGTTTGTTAGTTCTTTTTCTTCTTGTTCAGAGATCTCTCTGCTTGGTGGCTTAAAAACTTCGCTGAGATATTCTGCGAACATGTTGGCTTTTTCAGACTCACTTCTAGCCCAGTTCCCATTGGCTTTCCTCATTGGTAGTATATGTTGTTGGGGTCGTTTAAGTTTCTTAGTAGCTTTCCAGAGAGAGTATTCAGTAGCTTCAGTTGCAGTTAGGTTTTCTAAGTAGTTTTGGATGCCAGTATTTTGTTCTTTGGTAAGCAAGGCTTTAATCTCTTTAATGGCTTTATTCAATTTTGTTTTAGTATACTCAGATTTGGAGTCTTTCCATGCTTTCCTCATTTTTCTTTTTTCTTGTATTTTTTCAAGTATATGTTGAGAGGTATTCTGAGGTGTTTTGGGTTGTTTGAACGGTGGGGTAGCTTCTTCTGCTGCGTTGTATATTTGTATATTAAGATCTTCTATTGCATTTTGGAGGTCTTCTATAGATTTGAGTGGTATATCGCAATGTAGGTTGTTGTTTAGATATTCTTTTTATTTTTCCCAGTTAGTTTTTTTATTATAAGGATGCGGTGTTTTTTGTCGGATCTTAATTTGTTTGTTTAAGGTGATGGTAATCGGTGAGTGATCCGAGGTTAGATCCAAGCAGGATTCTGCTTTGAGGTAGGCTGAATTTATGCCTCTTATAATAGCAAAGTCGATAAGATCAGGAAGTTTGTTCTTGTCAGTTGGCCAGTAGGTTGGTTCTCCTGTAGATATTGGAGTGAGGTTTCCATATTGCATTGCTGCGTATAACTGGCGTCCTTGAGGGTTGGGAGTCCTTGATCTTGAGCCCCACCAGGGATGTTTAGCGTTGTAGTCACCTCCAGCTATGAAACGATGACCTAGGTCATTGAAAAATTTTGTATACATCTCTTGTTTGATGGCATGTTTGGGTGGACAGTAGATTGCAGATATGGTAATTTGTCCTTTCTCGTCTTCTATAATTACGTTTGTTGCTTGTAGATAGTTCTCTTGGTACTTTTCAATCTCATTGTGTCTTATTGAGTCCTTTATAATTATGGCTGTGCCTCCATGGGCTTTACCATCGGGGTGTTGAGTATCATATATGACATAATGTGGTATTTTTATGTAATTTTTATGTGTGAGATGAGTTTCTGATATGAGCATGATATCAATGTTCTGAACAGTTAAAAAAGTTTTCAGTTCCAGGATTCTCTGTGTTAATCCATTCGCGTTCCAGATAGCTATTTTTAGTTTCGGATCCATTATGAGATTTTACTTACAAGCGTTGTTAGAAGATTTAACATCGTATCCATTCTTGACATCAGCTGGGTCATCATTTCTTCGAGTTGTGTGTTATTCGTCATGACTGAAGATTGTGTGTCTGGTTGATATTGTTTTGGTTCTGGTTGTTGTTGATCAACACTTTTGATGGCTTGGGCGAAGGAGACATTCGTTCTAATTTCACTTATGTTTTCTTTTCTCGTTTGTTGGTTATTGTTCGAATTTATTTTCTTTTCCCTTAATGCAGGGAATAGTTTCATTTGCAGCTGTTTTCGAACGGTGCAGCCTTTGTAGCTAGCCAGGTGGTTTCAATCACAGTTTGCACATTTCACTTCCTTGATTTTTTGTTTTATCGGACAGTCTGTTGTTAGATGATCTCCGGCACACTTGACGGACGCAGGGCTTTTGTTGCAGTAATTTTTTGTGTGGTAGAATTCTTGGCATCTTGTGCACTGAGGGATCTCTCTTTTTTTCCGCGGAGGTTCGAACTTCACAACTGTATTTTGCAAGCGATTTATTTCATAGATCTGTTTATTGTGATCTTTCGTTGTTATTTCCACGAAGTGGAGAGGTAACGGTTTTTTTTGTGATACTTTGTTTCATATTTGTAATGTTCATAACCTTGTGCCCATGACCTTCGATTTCATTTTTTAAGTCTTCTAGATCTACTGATGGGTGGATGTTTTTAAGAACGGTTCTGTAGTTTTTATCCTCTTTTCGTTGGTATGTATAAAACTGAGTTTTGTTTGTTCTCAATCCTTCGACAATCGGCAGATATAGTTCCGAAGGACTTGGTTGGATTTTTTCTTCATTATTGCTCAAAATCTTGAACGAGTACTTGTCCTGGGCGATTTTCTTTAGCAGTTCTTTCAGAGGAGTTATATCCTCCACTGCACTCACGTATATTGGTGGAGATTTTTGAGCTTTGGGGCTCTCAGATTGTTCAAATTCTTGAGAGCCATCAGTATCGTTGTTTGATTCCAACGCTTTATATGAGTTTTTTATTTCTACCGGCTTGCCAAGCCAGTAGTCTTTTATAAGAGTTTGTCTTTTGAAATATTTCACCTCACCCGGGCTGCTCCTGGGCCTTTTTTTGTTTGCTAGCTGCCACTCACTTTCATTTTTACTCATTTTTGAGAGAGAAGTCGCTACGACTTCCACTCTCAATCTTTAACTGAAGTTACCCGATTTTATTCAGACTGGGTTATTGTACACTAGCCGTTTGCTACTATGTTGACACTTATTCGCAGGGAGCCGATGTAAACACGTCTGCTCACAGCGAGCGAACAGACCGAACTGATTCCATTAATTAGATGTAATTTATGTTGTTGTTCCTTATAATACAGTAATATTTCTATTAGAAAGGATTGCAATTTGATTTATTGCAAATAGGCTAATTCCCCTCCCACAAAACACAATGGCTGGTTTTACCTATACCTATGTATACCTACACTATGACTATAATTACTACGATCCAATAATTTCACTTGTGAGTTGTTGGAAGCACAACCTATATGTGCAGCATGATTAGTGATTGCCTTTCACTATTGATTATTCCATACATAAATGTAACAAAATTTTGGTTTCGGTACCAGCGAAATCTTCGTCAGAAATTGAGGCGAAAATGTGAAATAAGAAAACATGGAATCACGTTTTTTTCGCGTGAGAGCCTTCCATCAAATAGACTATGTCGAACAGCTCCAGCTAAAAAAATGCAGGTGGATTCTGTGATGTTTTTAACTCTACATTATTGTCTTTATTTCTGAAGAAGTATCCGCTGGTACTAGGATAAGCACCAATAGGTATGTCCAGCTGATGGGGGTGACGCAGCCTGCCAGGTACAGAGCACGGAGCATGTACCAACGACTTCATGATGTAATTTCGCGGGTATGTTATACAGATACGTAAAGCTCAGGTACCTTTAAAGCATATAGTACAAAGTATGTACCACCAATGTCGGTGATGCAGCCTGTCAGGTACAGAGCGCAGAGCATGTGCTGATAACGTCATAATGTAACATCCCCTGTACATCATACAGTTACATAAACTAAAGTCTATAAAGTGACATACCGAACATACAGTACAAGTATGTACTGCCGATGTCGGTGATGCAACCTCTCAAGTACAGAGTGCAGAGCATGTACTCATAATGCGATGATGCTATGTCCAGGGTACATTTCATAGATACGGAGTACTGACGTCTTCAAAACGACATACCAAGCATACAGCACAAAATACGTACCACTGACGTAGGTAATGCAACCTGCCAGGTACAAAACGCAGAGCATATACTGATGATATCATCATACTACATCTCGGGTATAGTCTACTAATACGTAGTGTTTATGTCTCTTGATGACATCCCTGGTACGAGAAGAAATCAGGTACCGTTGATGCCGATATTGTGACATCTCAGGCATGTAGTTGAGTTACGTAACTGACAGGTAACTTTGTCGATGTACTAGATACATTTTATTTATGGGTACGTGCGGCGGACATTTGCATGTACCAAGTCTGTAAATGTTACATGTTGGGTACATACCCAAGTAACGAACACACACTCATTGTTACGTCGCAGGTACATACATGATACATCGCTGTGTTTGCTGGGCATATTATTAGACAAAACAAAAATCTGGAAATCATAATGCTGCGTTGATATAAATTATAACACTTCGAACTTGATCATGCAACTAACTGAAATAAGACTTCAACTGGAACAATCTTATATAATAACACATCCATTCATGATAAACATGTGTGTGTATTGTGAATCTGAGATAATCCCCGCTTTTAATGAGAATTAGACCTTCATATATGAAGGTAAACCGAATAATTTATGGATTTTATCTACTGAGTAGGATATCATCGATTTCTGATAACAGTTTGATATGCAAACACAGTGTTAGAGATCAACAATGAAAAAATATAACCACGTTCCATCGCATTTGAATGAAACAGTAGCTCATATGCTCATCTGAAACTGCTAGCGATTGCATTATACATTGTCGTCTGTTGCACGCGATTAAATTAATATAGCAATGCAACCTCTTTGAAATGGACGTGCTTTTAGTTGTTATACAGAGTTGTATTCTTTAATAAATTAGAATAATATAGTAATTAATATACTTCTCTAGTGTCTTCGTCTTCGTCTTCGTCTTCGTCTTCGTCTTCGTCTTCGTCTTCGTCTTCGTCTTCGTCTTCGTCTTCGTCTTCGTCTTCGTCTTCGTCTTCGTCTTCGTCTTCGTCTTCGTCTTCGTCTTCGTCTTCGTCTTCGTCTTCGTCTTCGTCTTCGTCTTCGTCTTCGTCTTCGTCTTCGTCTTCGTCTTCGTCTTCGTCTTCGTCTTCGTCTTCGTCTTCGTCTTCGTCTTCGTCTTCGTCTTCGTCTTCGTCTTCGTCTTCGTCTTCGTCTTCGTCTTCGTCTTCGTCTTCGTCTTCGTCTTCGTCTTCGTCTTCGTCTTCGTCTTCGTCTTCGTCTTCGTCTTCGTCTTCGTCTTCGTCTTCGTCTTCGTCTTCGTCTTCGTCTTCGTCTTCGTCTTCGTCTTCGTCTTCGTCTTCGTCTTCGTCTTCGTCTTCGTCTTCGTCTTCGTCTTCGTCTTCGTCTTCGTCTTCGTCTTCGTCTTCGTCTTCGTCTTCGTCTTCGTCTTCGTCTTCGTCTTCGTCTTCGTCTTCGTCTTCGTCTTCGTCTTCGTCTTCGTCTTCGTCTTCGTCTTCGTCTTCGTCTTCGTCTTCGTCTTCGTCTTCGTCTTCGTCTTCGTCTTCGTCTTCGTCTTCGTCTTCGTCTTCGTCTTCGTCTTCGTCTTCGTCTTCGTCTTCGTCTTCGTCTTCGTCTTCGTCTTCGTCTTCGTCTTCGTCTTCGTCTTCGTCTTCGTCTTCGTCTTCGTCTTCGTCTTCGTCTTCGTCTTCGTCTTCGTCTTCGTCTTCGTCTTCGTCTTCGTCTTCGTCTTCGTCTTCGTCTTCGTCTTCGTCTTCGTCTTCGTCTTCGTCTTCGTCTTCGTCTTCGTCTTCGTCTTCGTCTTCTTCTTCTTCTTCTTCTTCTTCTTCTTCTTCTTCTTCTTCTTCTTCTTCTTCTTCTTCTTCTTCTTCTTCTTCTTCTTCTTCTTCTTCTTCTTCTTCTTCTTCTTCTTCTTCTTCTTCTTCTTCTTCTTCTTCTTCTTCTTCTTCTTCTTCTTCTTCTTCTTCTTCTTCTTCTTCTTCTTCTTCTTCTTCTTCTTCTTCTTCTTCTTCTTCTTCTTCTTCTTCTTCTTCTTCTTCTTCTTCTTCTTCTTCTTCTTCTTCTTCTTCTTCTTCTTCTTCTTCTTCTTCTTCTTCTTCTTCTTCTTCTTCTTCTTTTTCGACAAATTAAAATGTTGTGAGAACTAGATCACTGTTGGTAATCATCGATCATAGATCGAATTATTGATCATAGATCCGATGGTAATTATCGATCACAGTTTTATCGGCTGGGATCGAATCGACTGATGGTATTACCGACAATCTTGAACTCGCATAGTATTACTACTGAGCTGACCTCTTCAGAACATTTCGTAAGATTACAAAACTATCGCTCAAATTATGAATAATATAATGATGGCGGAGAATTTGAAAGATTAATAAATGTACACGTATCTTTCGTCTCCAAGTAATCAAACAAACAGGCCGGAAATAGGCGCTAACAAAAGAAGCACGTTTATCAACACGACATGCGTGCCATAACCGTGTGCGGCGGTTGCATGATTTAAAACGGAGTTCTTTTCGTTTTATGCTGGACCCGTATTCTAGAAACGCATCCAACTGTATCACAAGCGTTTCAGCCGACTTTCCGTTTAACGCTGTTCTCCGATTGGTCCAAACGGCGTATACCACCCGCGAAACGATTCGATAAGTTTCTAGAATCAGGAAACTTAAGAGATCTTCGGAATCATATTATATATTTGATTATATTCGTAGTTTTCATAGTTCAGGTCCTAGGTTTCGTAGATCTCGTAGTGCAGGTCCTTCGCTTCGTATTTCTCGTAGTCTAGGTTCTATCGCTTCGAAGCTGTGGACCGTGACTACGAGAAATACGAAGCGAACGACCTAGACTACGAGAAATACGAGGCGAAGGACCTGGACTACGAGAACTACGAAGCAGATGACTTGGACTACGAGATCTACGAAGCAGAGGACCTGGACTACCAGAAAAACGAATCCAAGGACCTGGACTACGAGAACGAATGCGTATGCCGTACGAAGACATCTCCAGGAGACGACGCGATCATACTCATCCAGAAATCGGACTGAAACGTCGGACGATTATAAATATCCAGCCGCCGCGTGCACTGCTCGACTGACACGTTCTTAAGGGGGAACATATAAGTAGAAAAAAAATTTTTGGTCAAATTTTTTTTTTCGCTCGTCTTGAGGCTTGAAGTCTTGAGAATATTGAGTGCAAGTTTCATATTTGAATTCAAAAAATTATAGAAGCTGTTGGCCATTCTCCTAAGTGCGGTCGAGCGGTCGGGTGACTTGATGCGCCGCCTGACACTAAACCTCTCGTCTGCTTGCAGGTGCAAGTATAAACTTGTATGAAGAATATGGTGTGTAATTTTTTCTTGCTAGTCGAGAAATTGTAAATGTTATGGGTAATATACCGAGAAGCGGACGAACGACCGAGTAGTCAAGCGCGTGATTTCTATGCCAAACTCTAAACGCGATGATCTCGAAACATACTTTCCGAAGTCCGTTCCCAAAATATTTTGGAAACCGTTAGCCCGATTTGATTCAAATTTTCACACAATATTTTCTGATAGGTTTCCTCGTTCGCAACGTAGGATTTTTCTTTCAAAGCAATTAATTTTTTTTTTCATCAGGCCCGAAGGGTCAGAAATTGTGTTTGAAAGATGGATGTAACGTTCAATCAGGCGCCATTTCGTCACTTTTTTTTTTTTTTTTTAATCCTACGTTGCGAATGGCATCATACATTAACTTGTAAGAATCTCTTTGGAATTTCTGTTTCGGATCAACCCACTGCCAGTAATCCTGGAAACCGCATCGAGGGACATGTTTTACGTCGACCACAATAGAAACTCTCCCAGTCGAGGTATGTTCATTCAAAAATTTGTAAACATATCTCAATATATATGCTTCAGAATGAAACAAACCTGGATGAAATCGAACAAATAGTTTTGGAGATATTAATTCCCAAAATTCACCTATTTTCTCCGCCGTCTGCTCATATGTGCCCCCTTAATTCGTGGTCACACCTCCGATTTCAATCAAGCTGGTGACACCGGGTCAAATTGACCAAAGCCATTTTTAAATTGCCGCGTGAAAACCATCAGTCCGATCGGCACCGGAAAAATACTGAAAAATACCTTCAACATTCTAGAAGATGTCGCAAAAGTCGGTAAAGCAAAATTCAAATGGCAATATGTTAAAAAAAAAATTTCGAGAGGTTAATGCATTTTAGGTTTTCAATTTTTGTGGTCATACCTTTTTAGGTGTACAACGATTTGTATCTAACTGTAATGCTTCAACGTTTTGTAACATCTACGTCACGTGCGTATGAGTAATTGTTACATAAGCAGCGCTATGAGCATGTTATGTGAATGTTACAGGGTCATGTTACATTACTATAACGTCACTCCGTCACACCCCAGTACCCTTACATGAACATCACCAAAGTTGCACTCACATCGTAACAAGCATCCTGGGTAACAATTTACATGGCCAGCCCACAAGCCACATTAATGCCATGTGGCATTAGCATGGCAATATTGTCGGCCGGCCACATGGCAGGTCGATGTTCGATAACCATGCGGTGGCTATATGGTTTCAGTATGGCCTTTAGACCTGGCAATAGTATGGCTAACTAAACTAGGCCACCAATGTTGCGTCATCCTGGCAGCTACAAGGCTAGTTCATATAGCTTTTGACTATGTATCCAATGTGTACTTGCTACCTAGCATTGACCTGGCCGCCACCTTGCGCGACGACATTTGATTTATGTGGGCCAAGCTGGCACTGCAATGTCCTGTCGCTACTTAGCATTGACCTGGCCGCCAGGTTTGCGTTGCCATATCAGTTTTATATGGGCCTCGCTGGCACTGCCATGTCTACTCTGGTACCTGGCAGCTACGTGGCCGCCACCTTGCGCCACGACATTGGTTTTATGCGGGACAAGCTGGCACTGCAATGTCCCGTAGCTACCTAGCATTGACCTGGCCGACAAGTTTGCGTTGCCATATCAGTTTAATGTGGGCCTTGCAATGCAGTTCTTCAGATTTTTTATTGAACATTGAAGTATCGAAATTCAATTTGCAATTACTCGGGAACGCGTTTTTCAACAGTTCGAAAACGTGAGAAACACTAGTTTTAAAAGCGTAAGTTCGGACGCCTCCCACGCCGATGCTATTATGCCCTTATGGACATTTCAATGAGAAATTTTGTACTCTGCAAAATTGGGTCCGTGCTATTTTGGTCTATCTTCAACCGTTCCCGCAGCGTCCGGCGCGGAAGCCAACCGTGCCGAAATTTTTGCTCCTGTTTGATGGTTTTATGATTGTTTTTAAAAAATCTGGAAGAGATTTTTACCCACAGACTCAGAATTATACTCAGCATACCCCCCTCAACCACCATGAATTTTTTCAGAAAATTCGGTTGAGATCCTTCTATCAACGGTGTAATATTCTCTATCACATACCCACATAGCAAACGTACATTCTACGTATATCGTGTGTATATCATATTTGGTACATCGCACATTCTGTGTATATGCTTATAATGTGAACGGTATATTTCATGGAAGTACTATGCATATGACAAAGTTACCACGTGATTGTACCGGGTATATCCAGAGTATGTGCGTCTGTACATGTAAACAATACGAAATGTATGTACACAGTACATACAAATGCATATTCTCTACGCATATCGTATAGATATAGCAGGTATATGTGTCGAGTATGTTCGCAGTACATACAAATGCACGGTTCCCATGTTTATCGTATGTATATCGGGTATGTGTCGAGTATGTTTGGAATACATACCAGTAACGTTCAACACGTCATGTGTATGACACATACTGAGATTTGGGCATATTATGTTACCGTATTATGTGTTGAGTATCTCTCTAGTACATACATATTTTTATATAACGAAAGCATGTTTTCATCGCTTTTTGATGCCTCTGTATGGGACCTAAAGTAGTACTTTTAAGTCCTAGGACTTTTCGTGCCACATTTAGGTTCTAGGACTTAAAAGTACTACTTCAAATCCTATACAGAAACATCAAAAAGTCGCTAAACATGGCTTTGTTATATAAAATATGGTGTGTACCAAGGCTAAGTGGGCTTTTTGACCTTGTGTGGTTGCAGTACTCGCCTCTGACTCGTACTGCAAACTCCACAGTCGGTCTAAAAAAGCCGACTTTACGCCCTTGATACACAATATACTATTATCCCACGGATGTATCAACTATATGTATCGAGCATCTACAACGATATTATCGATATGTGTAGCACATAGGTGGTACATCTATAAAATTCCAAATTCAGTACATGCTCGCCCGGGGTACATGTACCGTGAATATTTGGTGAAAGTTAACGATCCCCTGCAGTCTCGTGATTTGTGTCTTATATTCGGAAGTCTTAAGGATGAATCCCACCTTGGCGTTGCGAAGCGAAACGAAGTTTCATTAACATGCTTTTCTTATGTTTCTTATGGAAGTATACACGCACACTCCTAAGAAAACATGTTGATGAAAAGTTCGTTTCGCTTCGCAACGCAAAGGTGGGATTCATCCTTTATATCCAGAGTCTAGTGTACATATTTTTCGTGATATTTTATGTATATCCATATCGCAAATTCCTCGGGATATACATGCGACGCATGTACACTTGGGGTCATTAATTATGAGACGGCTAGTTTTCTGGACAAAACATTTATGTTGGCAACACAAAATAAACCCACAGCGCTACATAGTGGGCTGATCGTGAAGCTTAGTCAATCTCACTAAATATCACATAACTCGTGACAGTCCCGATAGCCAAAAAAGGAGAGGTAGAAATTATGACAGTCGAATCTAACCTAATACCTACTAACCTAATAACCTATAGATTGACGTGTGAATCAGTTGGAAAATAATTGTAATTCATAACTTCTCCCTCGAAGAATACAAACGGGCGAAAGTTTATGAATAGTATAGCTATGTTAGTCAAGAACCATGAGAGTCAAGATCCACCCTGTAGAGGAGTCATGACCGCGCCTTTACCTTTTTCTAGAAAGTTCCTTTTTCTAGAAAGTTCTAACCCGCGCCTTTATGGCCGATTTTCATGTGTCATTTTACGCAAATTTTCATGGGAGTAATTCTACCGGTAATCCCACTGGTTATGTCCGATTTTTATGTGAAAATCAATGTCACAATCAATAATCAGATTTTTACGCAAATCAATCATCCGATTTTTACGCAAATTTCTATGGGAGTAATCCTACCGGTAATGCTACCGGTTATCTCCACAATCAATAATCAGATTTTTACGCAAATCAATCATCCGATTTTTACGCAAATTTCTATGGGAGTAATCCTACCGGTAATCCTACCGGTTATCTACAGTCCAGTATTTTCAGGAGTTTTTACCTACGCGTTCATGTCATTAGTGTGACAAGCAATCATCAGAATTTTTACGCTAATTCTTACTGGTATGGTCCTACCGGTTATTCACAGTATCTACAGTATAGTGAGCGAGTGAGTGCAAGTTCCCCACAGTGCAATGAAGATTGCTCAAAGTCGTACAATGTGAAAACCTGTTAGCCGCTTCACAGAAAAAAACCCATTGAATATAAATACACCACTACTCGTTGGATGAAACCGCATTCAGATATAAACGTTATAGCAAGTATTCTGAAAATGTCTGCAATATTGGATCTATCACTTGAGATGGAAAATAAATTGACTGAGATGTTCCGACTTATCACTAGTTTTAGGAGTCCTGAGAAGGCTGACAGATGGATTCGGCATTACGATGTCACTATACGTCTGTTGAAAAAGGTGCTGAAAAAATCAAATCTATCATGTGGACTCAAACACAGTCTGGAGTCGCGAATCGGTCGATTGAAAAGTATTAAAGTTTTAGTGCAGCAACGGGTCAGGACGGGTCAAGGAAGTGGAAACACCACATCGCGATTACGAAGCAGCCGAATATGCTGGCAGGATACTGAATCAGCATTCAAAGGAAGAATTCGGACGGGATTAGTGATAAATATACAGCACATCGATCCAAAACAATTTTTTGAAGTTTCTAAATATCTGGTGATTAATCGTATTAAAAATGCACTACGAAAGCACACCTGTATCAAAGTAAATACAGCGCTCAACGGAGAATTTTTGTTAAAAGAGAAAAGTGAAATAAAATGCTTCAACACGGCAAATAGGCAGCTGCTTTTAGCAACAAATCTGGAGGAATGGTATTCCAACCACATTGTGACACCCACAATAACTCAGATGGAAGAATTTCAGGAAAGGGATAGTGGCTGGGTACTGAGTAGACTGATTAATTTAGAAGTCAATGTAAATAAATGTGAACCTCTGATTGGATCGAGTTTTGTTGAATTACCTCGTGCGGTTAAAGTTCGAAGAGCAGTGATAAATGTCCGTTCGCGGGACGATGCATGCTTTGCCTGGGCAATCGTTTCAGCTTTACAACCTGCAGCGAGTCATCCGGATCGACCAAGTTCGTATCCACATTTCTCGGGAATATTAAATTTGACTGGAATTTCATTTCCCATGACAATCAAACGAATACCAAAGTTTGAGAAAATGAATACAATGTCCGTGAATGTTTTTATTCTAAATATTAAACGTTATAGTGGAGACGTCGAAATCCAACCATTACATTCAACTAACGATAAAAAAATGGTGCACATTAATTTGCTCATGATCCGAAATAGTGAAGGCAAATCACACTTTTGCTGGATCAAACATCTCTCCAGATTGATATCAAAACAGATATCAAAACATAATGGTAAAAAATTCATATGTGACAGGTGTTTACATGTGTTTTATAGCGAGGTACGGTTAAGTAATCACAGCGTTGATTGCACTAAATTAAATGACTGTTCAATACAGCTTCCGGATGAAGAAACTAAGTGGTTGCGGTTCAAAAATCATATCCGGAAAGAGTTTGTGCCATTTATAGTGTATGCGGACTTTGAATGTCTACTTAATGAACTACCAACTGAAGGGTTGACTAATGGGGGGTCCCATGCATATCAAAAGCATGAAGCATTTAGTGTTGGATATCATTTTCATTGTTCATTCGATACTTCACGATCAAGGTACGCATCATATCGAGGCGTCAACCCTTCAGAATGGTTTGTTAAGGAACTACAAACAATTGCAATTGACCTGGAAACAACCTATCAAACTCCCGTTGCAATGAATAAATTAACCCAAACAGAAAATCTGGAGTATAAGAACGCAACAATCTGCTACATCTGCGGGTGTCCACTTACTGGTACATGCGTACGCGTTCGCGATCATTGTCATTTTACTGGTAGATATAGAGGTCCCGCGCATATGGCATGTAATTTGAATTATCAAGACGATCGCATTATTCCAATCGTACTTCACAATATGACTGGTTACGATGCACATTTTATCATAACAGAACTCATGACAACGTTCGAAGGACAAGTAACAGCATTGGCGCTCAATAAAGAAAAGTACATTTTATTTACAAAAGAGGTTAAGGAGGGCAGTAGTTTCAAGTTGAGATTCATCGACTCATTTAAATTTTTGAATTCCAGCTTAGACGAACTTAATTCATATTTGGGGATTGAAGAGTTGAAAATATTAAAAGAAAATTTCAATGACATTAGTTCAGCTAAATTCAAACTCCTTACGCGAAAAGGTGTGTTCCCCTATGATTACTTGAACTCACTTGATAGGCTAGATGATACTACTCTACCACTGCGCGAAGAATTTTATAACAGATTAACAAATACCAATATTTCAGAAGAGGATTATTTACACGCTATTTATGTTTGGGAATCATTCAGCATAAAGACGTTGGGCGAATACAGCGATTTGTATTTAAAAACAGATGTTTTACTCTTGGCAGACGTATTTGAAAGTTTCAGAAAAAGTTGCATGAGGACGTATGAGTTGGATCCCGCATACTATTTCACTCTCCCGGGACTGACGTGGGATGCAATGCTCAAGTATACGAAAATTAGTTTAGAGTTGTTGACTGATATAGATATGTTATTATTTGTAGAACGAGGTATACGAGGTGGGCTGAGTCAGTGCTCGAATAGGTATGCATGCGCTAATAATAGATATATGAAGTGTTATGACGTTAATGCACCTCAAAAATATTTAATGTACTTTGATGTAAATAATTTATATGGTTGGGCAATGTCTCAACATCTGCCTACTAGTAAATTTGAATGGCTTGCAGATGTATCACAATTTGATGTGATGCTGATTTCCGATGACGCTTCAGTCGGATATATCCTGGAAGTTGATTTAGAATATCCTGAGGAATTGCATGATCACCATAAAGATTTACCATTCTGTCCCACTCATAGCAATGCTCCAAATACAAAGGATGTTAAGCTGCTTGCAACTTTGCATAATAAAACACGATATATCATTCACTACAGAAATCTTAAACAGTGTTTGAACCATGGTTTGAAATTATGTAAAATACATCGAATTTCACAGTTTGAACAGTCGGCTTGGCTAGGTTCATACATTGCTTTAAATACAAGTTTGCGCACATGTGCCAATAATAATTTTGAGAAGAATTTGTTCAAATTGATGAATAATGCAGTATTCGGTAAAACAATGGAAAATGTGCGAAATCATGTAGACATAAAATTGATCAGTGAGTGGGATGGGCGATATGGAGCAAAATCTTTGATCGCAAAACCAAATTTTTATCGACGAACAGTATTCTCTGAAAATTTCGTTGCAATAGAATTGCGGAGGTTGAAGGTGAAAATCTTCAAACCAATTTATGTGGGGATGTGTATATTAGATTTATCTAAAACCTGTCTATACGCGTTTCATCATGAATATATGAGACCTCAATTTCAAAATAAATGCAAGCTACTGTATACTGACACTGACAGTTTAATATATGAAATAAAATGTGATGATATTTATGAAATAATGAAGCGCGATATTGAAAGATTTGACACAAGTGATTATAGTCCAAGTAATTTGTATAATATTCCCCTCAGAAATAAAAAAGTCCCAGGACTAATGAAAGATGAAAATAATGGCGATATAATGACTGAGTTTGTCGGTTTGAGATCTAAAATGTATTCAATTAGAATTGATGAAAAGGAGGTTAAAAAGGCCAAGGGAATAAAAAATTGTGTTGTACAGAGGGGAATAACGTTCGCGGATTATCTGAATTGTCTAAATACAAACCTTGACTTAAACAAACAGCAGCAATCTATACGTTCAAAGTTGCATAAGGTGTATTCGATATGTGAGACAAAAATAGCCTCGAGCTCAAACGATACTAAACGTTATGTAATTCCCAATTCCACTGACACGTTGCCGTGGGGTCATTATAGTATAAGAAGTGAGTTGGAAAGTGATTCAGACAAGGTTGCAGCAGTTGATTGATTTTTGTTATTTATTGAATGTTAAAAATACATATGTATTGCAATTATAAAGCATTGTTCTTATTTATCCAT
Source organism: Tenthredo livida (assembly GCA_963992785.1). Classification (NCBI taxonomy): domain Eukaryota; kingdom Metazoa; phylum Arthropoda; class Insecta; order Hymenoptera; family Tenthredinidae; genus Tenthredo; species Tenthredo livida. The sequence continues at coordinate 11,591,847 of OZ023068.1, forward strand.
GAATTGTGTGATGAATCAAACCCTAACCATTTAACATATACCTGATTCCCCCTTTTGCGTAAGATTTTTTCCACCAGATGCACATCTGGATATTTAGCTATTTTTAATTCATGTTCATAAAATCCCCCTACAATAGGCTGTCTACGAGAATCTTCAAGCAAATACGTTACTGGATTCGTGACTTGCACTCTAATGATCTTGAATACTTCCGTAGACCAATTAGGTGTAAATCCTCGGGCAAACACAGTTTTGTATTTACTGATTCGTACAAAGTCACCAATTTTCAATTTGGCCGGACCAGCTATTTTTATGTTGCTGTATACGGTTGTCAGAAGTTTCTTGGCAATCGCTGGTGTAACTTTTTGCGGAGGCATCCCAATTGTTCTGTGCACACGTTTATTGTAGTCTGCAACCAATCGATGAAGCATATTCACTAGGGTGGGCCGAAAAACCCTTCATGTCGAAAATTGAAAACGGCTAGTGTCGAAAAGTTTCCTTGGGATATGAAACGAAGGCTTCATTTTTTTGGGATTTTTATCTCGACTCCTTCCGCTCGACCAAGAGGCTTGAAGTTGCCAGTATTTGCAAAAAATCTCTAAATACTATTAAAAAAAACTACAACCCTTTTCGATAGTAAGAAAGATTTCTGAAGTAATTTGACGTCTAAATTACTATGATATTAAAAAGAATGACCAATACAAAAAGAAAAAAAAAAAATTAAAAAAAAATTGGAAAAAAAAAATTAAAAAAATCAAAAAAAAAAAGATTCTGCCGTTGCCGGTCCCAAGCCCGGATGAGGAGAAGAGAGGAGGGTATCACGATAAAAAGGGTTGTAGTTTTTTTTGATAGTGTTTAGAGATTTTTTTCAAATATTGGCAACTTCAAGCCTCTTGGTCGAGCGGAAGGAGTCGAGATAAAAATCCCAAAAAAATGGAGCCTTCGTTTCATATCCCAAGGAAACTTTTCGACACTAGCCGTTTTCAATTTTCGACATCAAGGGTTTTTCGGCCCACCCTAATATTCACCCATTCATACGAGCCATTAGCGGTGAAAGCCATCCACATTGAGTTTTTCAGGGTTCTGTTCCAACGTTCAACTACGGACGCTTTCATAACGCTGTACGTGGAATAGTGATGAATTCCATGTTTATTTAAGAGAGACTTGAACGATGTGTTGTAAAATTCCTTGCCATTATCAGTTTGAAGATTGGCAGGTTTTCGAAAGCCGGATATAATCGTAGCAAATGCCTCACACACATCTTTTGCGCTTTTACTTTTGAGTGGTGCAGCCCACGCATATTTAGATAGAACATCAATTACTGTGAGTATGTACTTGAATCCCTTGTTAACTCTTGCATAAGGTTGCATATCGACGAGATCTGCTTGCCATAAATCATCGTAACCGCGGGTGATCACCTTTCGACGCGGATAATTACGTCGCGCAGGTGCATGCAGCTCTTTCACTAACTGCAATTTTTCTTTACTCATTTTATTGATAAGATTTTATACGGTCAGTAAGTAGTTGAACTTGTGCTTTGAGTTCATTGTGTAGGAAGTCGACGTATTCCTTGTTCATACCATCAAAAGGCTGTCTAGGAGTCTGCACGTTGTGCAATAACCTTCTTTCAAAATCAAAGTCACTCATGAGGCCCGTCCGTTTAATAGTCGGTTTCCCATCAATATAATATCTTGTCTGCGCGTCCACTCTTTCAACGTATGATTTTGATGCTGCGTCTGTAAGGTAAATTGGATCACCCACGTTGGTCAGTCTTTTACCTGCTAAATCATAATGACCATCCACTGTGAAGTTTTTCCCATCAACATATGATTTATTTACAGCATCGAATCCATCTACAGGATTTCCAACATTTTTGACACGTTTGTTTCTGAGATTCCAAGTCTCATCGGACTCCGGTTTCAAGATATGTTGTTGAAGTGTGTCAACGTATATTTTGTTAACAGCGTCATCGTTAGCTAAAGGTGTACCTATTTGAACTATTCGAAGAGTTTTTGCATCGAACTGCTTCGGTGTTAGGTTGTCGTGTTGTGCGAGCCGCAGCGCGCTCGTTTTCACCGCATCAACGTATTGCTTGTTCACTGCATCACTCTCAGCCAGTGGTGCATGCAGCTGTTTAAGTCGCTTGTTTCTCAAATTATAATGCTCCCCACCAGCAGAAGTTAAAAAATTATTGTCAATGTATTCTTTTATCACTACGTCGGTCGACTCGATTGGGATAGCCACATTTGTTAACCTTTTACCACGGAAGTCAAGATTTCCATTCACTTGTAAAATATTCCTACCGCCATTATTACTGAAATCAAGATGTCTTCCGAATTTATCAACGGACATTTCTACACTGACAAACAATGAAGACGCTCTATCTATTTATGAATAATAACCGCCTCACGAAGTTCCTCTATGATTGACATTATTTCATTGTCGTGACCTGTGTGACCGGCAGTTCTAGAAGCAACTAGGAGCCTCAATCTCTCAACGAGTTCATTTGGGTTGTCCCAATGGATGTAATCTACAGGATGATTTGTAACAACCATTCTGTTTGGAATCAAACCGCGTCCAGAGGTCTTAGCCAGAGCCGTATTCTTAAATAATTTTGCGATTATATGTTTCCACTTGTAACTTTTATTTCCATTAAGCTGACCGTGTGAAGTGACACCACGCTTATGGGCATTGGTTGCATGCAATATACTTTTATATTTTATGAGATCAATGTCATTGTAGTCTGCGTCATCTGGAATTCTTTTGAAAATTAGCTGTAATAATCCCGGAGTTCCTTTGTACCTCACATTATTGATTATAATATTATCATTTTTGTCTACTTCGATAGGAGAATCACCAAGTAGCCAGGATCCGTCTGCAAAACGAACTCCATACGTAGTATCATATATATTTTCTGTGTCAAAAATGAATTCAGTAAAATATGTTTTAGTCAATTCTCCAAAGTGTCGCTCAATATATTGAATAGCTCGATCCCGCCCCTCGGAGGTTTCCAAAATTGACCGCATAGTGGATTCAGGTGATGGATCCGGATGAGACTGAGCAATGGTTTCCAAGTTCGCGAAAACGGTGTCATTATTAGCTGGTGGAGAACCCATCGAAGCAGGTGCATTCTGCGGTGTAGCCGCACGAGTGACGATTGGGGTGCTCGACGGTTTCGAACGAATATTCCGTCTTTGCTGGAAATAATCCTCATCCTCATCGTCCAGATCAAGTCTTCGTTTCACTTGCAGTATTGGTTGCCGTTCAGACGATGTATTAATGTCCCTGCTCTCAGCTAACATTTTTAATGGGCCCACTATTGAGGCTAGGTTTTTTTCCACAGCATCAACAGCTTCTGCCTGATTAACTTTTAATGCCCGATATTTTTCCCGAATTGCTTTACTCGATCGCGCAATTGCTTTTTTAACTTTTTCATCACTAACTTTTGAGGAATTACTTTTCATGCTCTCATCAAACGTTGCAGACTCATTCACTAATTCCGACATAGTTATGCTCAGCAAGTTCAAAGCTTACTGAAGGTCTTCGCTCACCAAACAACATAGTCATCGAACCCCCTGCGATAACGACCCCCCCGAAGGGGGCTATCCTTAATAATCGCAATAAACCCATATTGCTTTGACCAGCAGATTGCACATAGTTTTTGAAATTCGTCGTAAGTCATATCGTTGTTCACATGATCATCATAGACATGACGTAAATTCATACTATCTTGTTTGAATAGGAGGAGAACGTTCGCGTTGTCACGAATCAGGTGTTTGGGGACGCGTGCATATGTTTGACACAAGTAGAAACAGTCAACGTGTGCATGTCTTCCCATGGAAAAGTATTCTCGAACCACGTCTTGCTTGTCGCAGGCTACGTCATCAAATACGAATACTGAGTTGGGTAATGACTCGCTTGGAGGTATTACATCACAATTGTTCGAGAATGGGAAAAACCCAATTTCTTCAATATTTGATATCAGTTTTTCCAAATATCGATACTTGGGTTGTTCTAACGACTTTGAATAAATATAGATATTCTCAAAGCGAACTCCATTGCAACTCTCCAGCAGACTCACCACAACATTTGTCTTTCCACAATTAGAAGGTCCGCGAATTATGGACTTGATTGTATTGGGCAGCAGCGGACCGTGCCGCTTTGGAATGTCCACCTCTGTTTTGTTGTCAATATTTACGACCCGAATCGAATATGGCTGCTTGATAAAATGCATGATTCGCTTGTGATTGAAATACTGACATGGGATCAAGAGTATTTATAGATGACGCAAGTATTTTTTTGCCTTAGTTTTGAAATGCATGTGAACGTCGCCTCATCGTTAGATCAATTCTTCACGACTGAACACTTAAAATATGTTCCTAAAGTTTGTAACAGCGATTCCCGCGGGCTCGGGTGTTACCCGCAGGAACTACGTTCAGTTATCAAAAACAGGCACCAACGCTTTACCTCCTCCGACTAGCTCTAGGTAGGTGTTGGGCGCCAGACTCCGGGCTCAGAGTCCTCTCTCTCTCTCTCTCTCGTGCTCCAGCTAGCCTATCGGTAGAGGGATATTCGTGGGGGCGAGAAATAAAAACACTTGACACAATACGAATTAGATTTGAATATTATTTATTAATTAAAAAGAAAAAAAGAAAAAGGTGGTATTAATTTGAACAGCCTACCACCTGGCTTCGGCTCTTCTCACCGCTACTTTATGTTTAACAATACGAACTAAATGAAACTAAAATAAATTAAATGACTCTACTATATAAATTCTCCAAGCAATAATGGCTCTACTCTAATGATATAAACTCTCTAACTAATAATGACTCGACTCTTAAAGGACAATTAAATATTATAATAAACTAGAAACAGGTACGGTTGACAGTTATCACAGGCAGTAGGGAATAGCCTTCCTCCTACGACCAGCTGGAGGCTGGGCTGTCACGTTGATTTCGAGACCGCAGTCTCTAGTCTCTAACAGACAGCTGATCACTCAACAGCTGGGAGGGGAAGGGAATCGGTACTTGTTAGCTCGGGACCTGGCCACGAGAGTGCTCTGACACGCAGCAGACGATCTGCGACGCGCGACGTCAGAGACTCGGGCAATATGGCGTCAACTCTGCCTTGGCGAATTTCTGCGCAGCGGCAATGCAAGCCGGCACGCTGACGCGCAGAATCGACAGCCACCTAGAGAACAACAACAAGTTTGAACTTGCCGGTTCTCAACAGACACGCGGTACTCGGAGACTCGATACTCTAGACGGTACTATAGGAACGAAGAGCTTCCTGACTCTAATCTCGAGACTCAAAGGGAATTTAGGGACTCTAGGGAATAATATAGACTATCTTTAAGGGTCTGGATTGGATAGATCCTACCTGATCGATACGCTGGCTCTGCCTCGCGTTCGGCTCGTGTCCGGGGGCAGGCGAGGGTCGTATATATCACAAATCGATAGCAATCAAGTCCAAAATTCAAAATCAATAGTCCAAAAAGGGTAGCAGGGGTCACAATAAAATAAATCACCTCACAACACAACTCTAAACTCCTCAAAACACTCTTCAAAACGCTCTCTCGACTCAGTGAAATAATGGCACGTGAATTTGCTCAACGGCTAGACAATGAGTGGCTCTTCGTTTCCGCTATGCTAATTACCGCTTATCGCCGTTCGTCCTGCTAGCGCCAGCCGTCATCGATAGACCAATCCGAGGATCTATGGTCGATAAGGCGTCGCTAGGACGAAGGGCGGCAGTATTCAAATTAGCTAACGGGACTTTGGGGCTCTCGGGGATACATACGCTCGTTTAGGCTGGTACGGAGGAGGTCCAAACGTTTGCCACGTTACAAGTTATATTGTTGAAATGTTGTGGAATAAACTTCCAATACACATAAACGAGTAATCCAGACGTCACCCAATATCACCTGTGTTTGAATGATTACAATAAAGACATTCATCACATTGATGGGCTCGCGCAGCAGATAAGGAATTGTAGTAGATGTCAAGAGCACGGTTGCGCGGACAAGGTCTATTGAATAGCGTTATCAACTCATTACCCTTTGAACTACACATACCCGGCTATCAGTACTGTGGTCCCGGTACACATCTGGCTAAGCGTCTGACTCGAGGTGACACGGGAATCAACCCGTTGGACAAGTTTTGTCGTGAGCATGATATAGCCTATTCACGAAGTAAAGACCTCCAGGCTCGCCATAACGCAGACCAAAAGCTAGCAGAACAGGCATCACACCGGGTCACAGCAGGAGACGCTGCGTTGCTCGAACGAGCAGCTGCGTGGGCAGTATCGCGTGCAATGAAGGTTAAATTGAAAATGGGTGCGAGATTGAAGCGTGGTAGAGGGGAAAGAAATGCAGGTGGAAAATTGAAGAAAATTAAAAAAAAAAATGTTTCACAACGTCGGAGGACGAGGGCGAAACGAGTAAAACCCCGAATTTTACCTCCTGGTAAACGTGGAGGATTTTTACCGTTCTTGGTTCCATTACTTGCAGGATTGTCGGCAGTAGGAAGTTTAGCGGGGGGAGCCGCAGGCATCGCAAAATCTGTGAATCAAGCATCTAACGCTCGCAAAATTTTATCTGAAACTGAGCGTCACAATCGTGCTATGCAGCAGGGTGGTCGCGGACTGTATCTGAATCCCTACAAAAAAGGTAGTGGGGTGGGAAAATGTAGAGGAAAAAAAAAAACTTCAAAAATGAGATAATCATTCTACCTAACGGTCCTACAACTAACATTGAGCTTCTCGCATTCACAAAACGTATGCGCATTCCATATTTCAAAGGCGTGTTTATGCGATCTGAACTACGTAAAAATAAAAACCCCATCCAAACGAATGAGTGTGGGATTATTAACTTGGATGATTTGCAGGGGCCTGGTACGCATTGGGTGGCATACGTGAAACGTGGACATAAAATCAAGTATTATGATAGCTATGGAAATCTGCCGCCACCTAAGGAATTCATTGAATATTTTGGGAATAATGTGCAAATTGAATACAATCACGATCAGTATCAAAATTATAATTCTGCAATTTGCGGACAACTGTGCTTGCTATTTTTACGTGATAATACATAAATTACATTCACATTCAAAGTCCAGTATGCACGTGACTGCGCTATGTCGCTGACGCTCACGCTTTCGGGGTCAACGTCTGTTCTTAGAGCAAATTATTTTCCACCGATTGTCCTATCCGATAATGCTCAATATGTATTGGGATTGGTAGATTTTGAAACTTTTAACTCAGTACCAAATGTTGATGGGGCAAATAATAAATTTTATTATGATGGGGGCAAAGAAATTATTATTCCCGACGGGTCTTACGAAATTGATGATTTGAATAGATATTTATCGACACAGCTAGTTGACGATTCAAAATCACCACCCCCCATTGTACTTCGTCCGAACAACAATACATTAAAATGTGAGTTAAAGTGCAAGTATGACATTGACTTTAGTGGGGAGAACAACCTCGGCTCTCTGCTGGGGTTTACAAAGCGACAGCTTAAAGCTAACGTCTGGCATGAATCTGATCTACCTGTCAACATTCTGAAAGTTAATATTATACGAGTTGAGTGTAACATCACGGCGGGTGCATATAGTAACGATCGTCCAGTACACACGATCCACGAATTCTCTGCAAACGTGCCACCTGGCTATAAAATCTCCGAATCCCCTTACCACGTCATTTACTTACCCGTAAGCCCTCTCGTAATCGACAACATAACAGTTCGTGTTGTGGATCAAGACGGTAATCTCGTCAACTTTCGAGGAGAACAGATAACAATCCGTTTGCACGTAAAAGTGCAGTGATTTTTCATCATGTTGATATACGAGAACGTGCACAAATATGTGGCAACCATACCCCCATCGCTCAGTATTCAAAGTTTGGTCAAACGAACAACACCATACGCAGTACGTCAGTCGCTTACGGCTGATAACGTCAATTTTTTAGAATCCTTGGGATTTCATGTAAAAGATAGATATGGCAAATCTGCTAAACATTAATGCCCGACCAATATTTGATAACAGTGTAACTCGAGTTGAAGTTCATGCTCACGCTCCCTATGCAAGTACATCATATCAAAACAATGACGAGATACGAATTCCGATTCAACAGCAAGATTTGTATGTATTACCATGCGACAGTTTTTTATACATCGAGGGAACACTATTGAATTCTGTACCGGATGCGAATGGTGTCCATGCACCAGCAAAAAATGTGAAACTAATCAACAATGCAATGGCTTTTCTTTTCGATGAAATTAGGTATGAATTAAATGGAGTTGAAATCGATCGATGCAAAAATTTAGGAATCAGCACTAGTATAAAAAACTATTTATCATTGAATGTCAATGCTGGTAAAGCCCTGGAGGTTGCAAATTGGAATTTGTCGGGAAATTTAGTTGAATTGGATCGGGGGTATTTTAATTATTGCATACCACTGCGCATCCTGCTCGGGTTCTGTGAAGATTATAAAAGAATCATCACAAATGCACGTCATGAACTGGTTTTAATCCGTTCAAGAACAGATTCAAATGCTATATTTGTGGGAGAAACGGCTGCAGCCGTAAATCTAAAGCTAAATAAATTACAATGGCGTATGCCCCACATAAGTGTCGAAGATTTGCGAAAATTGGAGCTGTTACATCTTCTTGAGAGCGGCACATCGATTGAAATTAGTTTTCGTTCATGGGATTTGTATGAGTATCCAGTGCTTCAAGAAACTACTCACCATACCTGGTCCGTGAAAACAGCCGTTCAACTTGAGAAACCTCGATACGTGATACTGGCGCTGCAGACAGGACGAAGAAATAAACTTACTCATGACCCCAGCGTATTTGACCATTGTGAATTAACAAACATTCGCCTATACCTTAACTCTGAGTCATATCCCTATGATAATTTGGATTTAGATTTCACGCGAAAAAGATACGATTTGCTTTATAGTATGTATGCCAAATTCAAAGCATCGTATTACGGTGAGACTGGTAGCCCAGAACCATTGCTTGATTTCGATACATTCAAAACGCATGCTCCGATCGCGGTAATAGATTGTTCGCGTCAGAATGAATCTCTCAAAAGTGCATCTGTAGATATACGTCTTGAGTTTCAGTGTAACGTTAATGTCCCTCCAAATACAACCGCCTATTGTCTAATTATTCATGATAAAATTATTGAATACAGTCCACTGACAAATGTGGTTCGAAAACTGATTTAAATAAACGTGGGGGTGGGATTGTGGGTCTATAAATGCTTGACAAATCAGATTATTTGCAGAAAGGTATGGATAGTCATGGGCCCCACATTTATCGATGTTCAGGGGTTTACGGGACCCAACGATACGTATATTGTGAAAGAAATTGCAGTTTTAAGAAACAATTTTAATTTGCAACATTTTATATTTCAACCTCCATATCCCTGGTCGGTTTTACCTAAAGATAACCAGATTCAAGCGCTTGAGAGTAAAATTTATCATGGATTCAGCTGGAATGACGGAAATATACCCTACTTGGGACTGCTGTATCTTGTACGCCCACATCTACAAGATTCTCCATCATTTTTAGTAATTAATAGGTCTGTTAAATTAATTTTAAAACGATTGTTCAATATTGATGCAGCATATTTAGCAGATAGAATAGAGTCTACTAAACAACAACCGCGGTGTAACAGTCATTCAGGTGACTGTGCGCTTCAAAATGTTTTTAGAATGAATAACCGATGTTGGATGCAAAAATAAAAACTACATTCAATACAACATACCATTTATTTAAAATTTTACCCTAAATTCATATTTATCCCATCGATCCAAGAGTGCGTTTAATACAAAATTTGTTGTAAAGAAGGAATAACTGTAAATGCTTAAAAGTTGAAATGCTAATAATGAAATCAAGCATTTGGAGAAATACGTACCACTGATTGGGATCCATTCTCCGCAGTTGAAAGTTCTTGGAAATCCCCTCTACATTATATATTTTTCTCAACAGCTGAAAAGAATTAAATACACCAAGCCGATAATGGTCATAACACCAATTTCCCACTGAATGCATTTATTTCTGTCAAGTATCTGAAGGAAGGGAGTAATCAGGCTTCAATTTTTCATCAAAATTACAAAAATTGGATTTATGATATCAAATAGTTTTACTCTCCAACAATAAGGCACTTTGTAAGCGCATGATTGAACGGTCGCGACGCGTGGTGCTCCAGATCGAATAATTTTTAACAGTTTGCGCTGAATTGCTATTATCCCTACTCGCATGTGTACGCAATTCTGTAAAATGGGGCTACATAGTTTTACAGAATCCATATAACAATGAGATACTTTGTAAGTGTGTGATTAAACAACCATCGAACTAGCATTATCGTGGCGCGTGCTGCTCCAGATCGAATAATTTTTAACAGTTTGCGCTGAATTGCTATTATCCCTACTCGCATATGTACACAATTCTGTAAAATGGGGCTACATAGTTTTACAGAATCCATATAACGATGAGATACTTTGTAAGTGTGTGATTAAACAACCATCGAACTAGCATTGTCGTGGCGCGTGCTGCTCCAGATCGAATAATTTTTAACAGTTCGCGCTGAATTGCTATTATCCCTACTCGCATGTGCACACAATTCTGTAAAATGAGGTTACATAGTTTTACAGAATCTATATAACAATGAGATACTTTGTTAGTGTGTGATTAAACGGCCATCGAACTAGCACTATCGTGGCGCGTGCTGTTCTAGATCGAATAATTTTTATCAGTTTCTGCTGAATTGCTATTATTCCCACTTCGGATCTAATTTTTTCGTTGACTCTGCTCATGATGCAAATGAGCATTCAGAATTGAACGCTTTCAGTATATCAACGTGAGCAGTCGCCACTAAAAGCTCAACTCCGTTTAAGCTGAACTCCATTTCAAATTATCATTATACACTTAGAATAAAAGTGGAAAAACATTATGTATTTCACATCCTTTATAATTCTGTGTCTCGTGAATTCAATAATTTCTGCTCCAACTGCGCAACGCGAAATGCTGAATAATGGGATAATCCATCAACTGGATGCAACTAGCCTGCACTCAAACGCATCATTTAACTTTAAACAATTTTACCCACCTCCCGATTATATGCGAGGTTCGGAAAAATCTATACCCCATGGCCAATACACCAACGTAATGAATGTTTACATCGGGGGGATCAACCCAAATCAGATTCACACGGCAGCACCTGCAACAACACCGGCGCCAGCAACAACAACACCGGCGCCAACAACAACAGTTAAACGTAAGTTTACTCAAATTGATTTCTTTCTTTGTGATTAATGAGGTCGCGGTAAAATCGACTGGAGTGAATAGAATTTCTGCAATCATTCTGAAATAGGTACCTGTCTAATATCATTGTGATAATATAAATTGATAGGTTTTGAAATTTTCGTATTCCTGAAGATGAGTGGAATCAATATTTTGGTGCTCTCATCATAATTTCATGATATTATTGATTGTTTAAACAATCTTTTTCATGAAGTTTATATTAAAAAATTTATTTGCGGAGAGATAGGTACTTGTCTAATATCATAGTGATAATATAAATTGATAGGCTTTGAAATTTTCGTATTTCTGAAATAAGTGGAGTTAATATTTTGGTGCTCTCTAACCATAGTTTCATGATTTTATTAATTGTTCAAACAATTCTTTTATGAAGTTGATATCGATTCAAAATTTATTTGCGGGCCGCTACAACACCCCTACGAATCAATGTCATATAAAGTTCAGAGTTTATTCTTATTGCATATAATATTTTCAGCCCGTACCAGCACTGATCAGAGTACCTTCCGAGATTTTGCAGTTCAGTGGGAGCTTGATGACGCCGAAGGTAAAGTGAGTCGAATCAGGCTCCGGGGTTTCCTTTCTTATACAAAATTTTAATACAGTAAGGAAACTCCCATATTATGAGTATAAAGTGTTGAACCAAATCAATTATGAATTTTTTGTTCATTGCAGATGAGTAATTCAACTACGAGTTCGCTCCCTAAACGCGATGGTGCACCTCAGTCGTGGTACCATATCGTTCGTGTTAATTTGGATAAACACACGTGTGAGTCGAACTCTAGCGTTACAATCATTATCCATTCGTAGTCTGTTAGTAGAATGGGTTATACATTCATAGTCTGTTAGTAAAATGGGTCATATTTGTAGTTTATTTAGTAGTCAAGGATTGATTTGTAAAATGTGTTTTATATTTGTGTAACATCGAATAAATCATACATTTATTGATAATTATTGATACTTATTATTGTATTTTATTAAAGTCTGCATGCCCAGACAGACTAATTCATTATCGATGACTGAATCCACATCAAAGTCCTCGCTATTCATTATGACGTTTCTCGCCTCCACTTCACTTAAAGCATCCTCCTCCATCGCTGCACCAAGTTTTTCAACAAATAACTTCGCACGATCTTTAATAGTTTGTTCTTGCATCACGAGTCTGCATATGGTGACATGAATACACGGTAGTATACTCTGCATCGTTCTGAACGACACCTCCATGATCGTAATATTCGCAGGTGAAAAATACACAGCATTCTTGTCATAGACTTTGCGACAATTCACAAATGAGTCTCCTCTCGCAGATAACGGAATCGTGTATTCTATTCCCGAATTAGGTAAACTCCCATATTCGAACCATTCGCTAAGAACTTGCTGGCTGCTTAGAAAATTTTCCCAAATACTTTGAGTGAAAACCATTTTATTATTCCGCACCGTGTCCACCAGGGATATTACAATTTGACATGATAAATCACCTTTGACAAGAAGTTCAACTTCTATACTTTTGGAAGAAGATTTATTCAAACGAAACTTCCGATTGAGGATTCCGAAAGATACTTCTTCTTCTTCTTCTTCACCGACTAGTTGGCCAAAATTTGTTCGCTGCTTCTTCGGATTGCATGGTACAGCCCTCTGGGAAGACTGAGGCCGCTTGCAACCTGGGCGACTTCTCAAAAGGTTCTGGCTGTGCGCAGAGAACCCAATGTTGTTTTCCATCACACATTTCGGTGTGGTGTAGATCGGCATGCGTTGCAAAATTATTCGATGTTGACGCCATTGAAGCTGATGGTGACTATAGCTGCAGGAACTGATCGAACTGATGAAGTTTGTAAAACCATTGCAGTATTTATATTCACTCCGAGAATAATATTTTTTCCACATCAATTTGCTCAAGGATGACTTGGACTGATCCTCCCCATTGATTATTGCTATACAATGTAAGATTTATTTGTGCGTCCAATCAGTTGTGACAAGATTGAGAAGATATTCCCACACCTTGTATATTGCAACTCTGATATTGCAACTTTGTATGAAGACTGACGCATATATTCGAATTAAAATCAGCTTCCATTTACCTGTACTTTCAATCAGCTCACAACCCTGTATGGAGCTTATCACGTCAGTTAAGATTAATTATTATTGAAAAGTGGGCGCTCATGCATAGATCAAAACTGACGCTATGATCCCCGTTGGTTGGGTATAAAAGGCTCCGGATTTATATGCTAAATGACAGTCTTCAACTAATACTCCATGCGCACTGTTCGTAAGCGGCGAGAACTAAAACTGCGAATCGAACTGCTTTTGAAAAATATTGGTGAAGTAAAAACCTTGATTCAGGTGAAATCAGATCTTGATCATATTTTGAGAAGATTAAACACTATAAAATTAATATGAACAACGCCATGGACCTGACGAAAATCAACAAGGTGGGTCGATGTGATGAATACCTTGCCACCAAGAAATTGGCAGATCTTGAGGTCAATAAACACTACCCCGTCACCGGCTTGCGTAAAGTACAAACAAGATTCGGTACAAGAATAACCCTTGATTTGGAAAACGCATTTTCGGCACTTCTACCTGCACGCATGTCAAAAGTGCTGATTGACGATGAGGACTTAGTCCAAAAAATGATACTGGCTGCCGATGAGAATCGCCTTCACATGCATAATCTTGGGGGACTATACAACCGAGTAGAATTCAACTATATGTAAATTTAATAAATATCTGAAATGTATCACGCTTACAAATAAATAATCATACATGAATTGTTCTCTCAAGCCTACCTTTATTTAACAATAATTCAGGGTCTATCAGTTCGTAGAATCTGATTTCTGATCAACGTGTAGAACTGTGCAGTTCAAAGACCTAATCAACCAGTTGAACTTGCAGTTCTACTACCTGTTCACCAGAAATTTCCATCAGCGTCGATAGGGTGCGTGTTCATCACATTAATATAGTACTAGGGCTAAGATTCGTTTACGATAATTTGCGAACAGCTTAGTGGTGGGGGAGAAGGTCTGGTATTCAAAGCCCTACGAAACTGGTTCATCTAGTTGCTTTTGGGTATGAATATGGTGCCATCTCAAAATCTGAGTTACTTGTAATCTGAATTCACAAGTGTGAGCATCAAATAGAACTCCAGAGGAGATTTATTGAAAATGATAAACATCATGGATTTATCTGGTACCACAGACCTATCTGATGCCAATGTGTTCAACGCTGGGCAGTTAGTCGAGGACTCCTCTACCCACAACTTCACCGATGCTGAGATATTTAAAATTGGTCAGTTGGGTCTATGCGGTGAACGTCTTCCCATCAAAAAATCAACTAGCGGTGTGCATATCATCATCAGTTTGCGGAAGATGACAACATTATCGGGGCGCACAAGAATAGTAGCCGACATAATTGGGGGGGACGCTCCTCACGAAACCTTTACCGAAAATCTACCTCCACGTATAACTGCAAGGCTGCTGAGTGATGAGGCCTTATTCCAGAAATTGAAAACGGTTGCTGAAGACGGAGGCGTGTACTACCGCCATGTTTCTAAACGTTTTCGTTCAATTTTATTCACATTGCGAAGTATCCCCAACCTGCCTGTATAATTTGAAATAAATCTTTGAAATATAACATGAATTTGTTGTCATATGCCTTACAATATTTGAGAATCTACTCTTAGTTTGTAGGATAGCTTTGAAATTTGAAACGAGGTATATAACCTAGGTAGTATCTCGACCTTGAGCAATGTGCACTATCTGCGTCGGAAATCTTGCAATTGACTTGTTGATATAAAAAAATGTTTCCGGCGAGGGTAACCAGTAGGAATTAACGTACGTCCACCGTCAAAATTCTGATGATCACCTGTCACACAAATATTCTCCAGGGGGATTGTCACGTAAGTAAGCTAAAGGCGCCGGTTAGAACTTTCGAATCTTCATTGCACTGTAGGGAACTTGCACTCACTCACTATACTGTAGATACTATACTGTGAAACTCTTAAAAATAAGGTAACGTCACTCACCATAGGTACTGGACTGTAATAACTGGTAGGGTTACTCCCATAGAAATTTGCGTCAAAATCTGATGATTGATTGTCACATTGATTATCACATAAAAATCGGGCATAACCAGTGGGATTACCGGTAGGATTACTCCCATAGAAATTTGCGTGAAAATCTGATGATTGAGAATCGAAATTTGCGTAAAAATCGGATGATTGATTTGCGTAAAAATGTGATTATTCATTGTCACATTGATTATCACATAAAAATCGGACATAACCAGTGGGATTAACGGTAGAATTACTCCCATAAAAATTTGCGTAGAATGGTAAGAATTAGCGTAAAAATTCTGATGATCGCTTGTCACACTGATGACATGAACGCGTAGGTAAGAACTCCTGAAAATACTGGACTGTAGATAACCGGTAGGATTACTCCCATAGAAATTTGCGTAAAAATCGGATGATTGATTTGCGTAAAAATCTGATTATTGATTGTGGAGATAACCGGTAGGATTACCGGTAGGATTACTCCCATAGAAATTTGCGTAAAAATCGGATGATTGATTTGCGTAAAAATCTGATTATTGATTGTGACATTGATTTTCACATAAAAATCGGACATAACCAGTGGGATTACCGGTAGAATTACTCCCATAAAAATTTGCGTGAGATGACACATAAAAATCGGCCATAAAGGCGCGGGTTAGAACTTTCTAGAAAAAGGAACTTTCTAGAAAAAGGTAAAGGCGCGGTCATGACTCCTCTACAGGGTGGATCTTGACTCTCATGGTTCTTGACTAACATAGCTATACTACTTTTATGTTTTCAATCTTTTCAAGTGATGACAGAAGAAATTGTAACCTGAAAATTTACGGTAAGTTGATTTGATAAAAATACAACTAAATTAGGAAATGCAAGTTACGCTGTGCCTGACAAACAAGATTCTTTGTTGATTTTGCGTGTGAAACCATGTCCAGGACTAGATTCTAGATCATTGAGACTATCGTGTAACTCATTAATACTTCTTGACTGATACAAGACATTTATCAAACACAGACTGAACCCTGCAAGAACTACCTGTCGAAACAGGCCAATAGAGGAAACATTCAGCTTCAGAAAAACGGAAGGAGTCAGCTTGTACTAATCCACAGATGAAAGGAGCTGGTTTTGGTCGACTTGTAGTGGGGAATTTGAATGCGTTCTGCCGCGACTACTCGTCTTTCACATTCTAAACTTTGGCCATTCTCAGACTGAGACTTAAAATACTATCGGAGACGACTGCTTGCTTCTTATAATGTAAAACTCAGGACTTTAATAATTCTTTGGACGCTGACTTGGAATACCTACTACGACGACTACTCGTCTATCACAGAATTACATTTTTAAAACTACAATTCTTAGATTATTAAATTTTAGACTCTATCAATACCTACATCACCGACTTTGAATACTCGCTCAGGCCGCTTTCAGCCTAAAATAATTTGATGATCTAATATAAAAAGAAAAAAAAATACAAAATAAAATATATCATAAAATATAATTTAACATATGCTCCCAGTTGACCGAAACTATCGTGTAACTCATTAGCTACTTATTGACTGATACCAGACATTTATCAAACACAGACTGAACTGAAGAACCTGAACCTGCACACCCGTTGAAACAGTCAAAGAAAGGAAACAGAAGTGGATATACGCTTGAAGGCTGCATGGAATTTGGTCAGTTTCTAGAAAGAGCCTTTTAAACAGCTCCAAAAATTGACTTGTGATTGGCCAGGGGGAGACCGTCGGAAGAAAGACATGAAAGAAAGCAGCCATTGTGGGTTTATTTTGTGTTGTCAACATAAATGTTTTGTCCAGAAAACTAGCCGTCTCATAATTAATGACCCCAAGTGTACATGGAATATAGTATGTATCTGCACGAGCGCATGTACATGCAGGTAGTGCCGTTGCATATACACACGAATGTCCATCAATGTATGTACACTACATATTTTTTCGTGATATTTCATGTACATACATATCTCAAATTCCTCGGGATATACATGCGACGCATGTACATGGAATATAGTATGTATCTGCACGAGCGGATGTACATGCAGGTAGCGCCGTTGCATATACACACGAATGTCCATCAATGTATGTACACTACATATTTTTTCGTGATATTTTATGTATATCCATATCTCGAATTCCTCGGGATATACATGCGATGCATGTACATGGAATATAGTATGTATCTGCACGAGCGCATGTACATGCAAGTAGCACCGTTGCATATACATTGAACATACATGACGTTATTTTCACATCATGGATATTTGATGTATATTCAGATGATATCGGATGCTATGTGGGTATAGGACATAGGGCCCAAAGCCATAGGCACGCGAAGAGCCTGCGACCCTGCAGGGTGGCGGAGTCGCCCTCGGCGCGCTCTCGTTCTCCATAAACGCGTTTGATCCGTCGATTGAAAAAAAATGCAGTTCGAAACCTTTGATGCGCTGCTTGTTGCTTAGAGACGCTAACAACTAGTAAGAAAAGCGACGCGTCAAGCTCTGTCGTTCGCGCCTTCGAGTGAATTGATAAGATAATTGATTCCATTTCGTCTAAATTCTTTTACTGTACAATTTTTCGGATGAATTATTAATTTTTATATTGTGCAAATAATTTGACGTCGAGTGGTAGGAAGGTGATATTTGGTAATCACAATCTCCAATTATTAGACGTTCATCGTCTAGTTCTGGCGCATGGACGCCGGATTAAAAAGGCTTGATTGTAACGTACGAACATAATGCTTATATCTATAAGGATGGTATAAACGAGCGGAAAATTATTGAAACCTGGATTCAAAATAAAGTAAAACAAGTCGTTTGATATTTTCTACTTTAAAAAAGTGTGACGTCATTGGTATATGGTAGTATCAAATTAAGAGGTTTCCGCAAAACATCGCTGCAGTCAGTCACTGCTAACTCGGCACCACCCAAGTTTTTTGTATGTTTTTCGCAGGCTGGTCATCCCCCATTTGATTTCATCTATTCATTCATTTATTTGTTTATTTATTTATACGTCCGATTATTCATTTATTTATACATTTATTTAATCATTTCACGGCCTTACATCAAATTATAGTATATTGTGCAGCAAGGGAGCAAACAACGTTTTCGCTCCTCGAGTGTATAGCCTAATTATTTCAATCTAATTTCGGGATTTTATTTTTTTAATTCTTCTCAACAAGAATTAATTTGCGTGAAAAAGAAGCTAAATCCTGCGTCTCCGGCGCAATATGATGGCGCTGAGGTCACAGAACTGTAAGCGCTACCGGCGGATAAAAGCAGCTCTCATAAATGGAGACAACGTAATTTTTGTACATAACCCCTTCGGTATTCAATCCGGAAAAGCTCCAGAATCAACAACAATTCAAATTCAAAATCCAAACATACCTAATGCAAACAGATTTTCGGAACCAGACATACCCAACCAAGACACACTGCCAGAACCAGACATATCCAATCAAGACAGACCTCCAGAACCAGACATACCAAATCAAGACAGACTTCCAGAACCAGACATAACCAATCAAGACAGACTTCCGGAACCAGAGGTACCCGAGGTGAACGCGGTAACTGATTATCAGCGACCGACATTCGAGCCGCAACCCAAATGTTGGCCGAAACAATTAGCGACGACATTTTTAGGGCATAATGTCAGCCATACGACAATTAAGGCAATTTTGAAAGTGCTAAGACCAATCCGGAATTACCAGCTGACCCACGTACTTTATTGGGTACAAGAAATATTGAAAAAATCACATCATGCGGAGCGGACGATCAAACCGAATTTGTATACTTGGGCATTCGGCAGCACTTGATTACTCTATTGCAAAACACTCGCGTAACAGATATATATATATAGCCCAAAGCCAAAAAGTAGTAGAGCTGACTTTTAACGTTGACGGAATACCGTCATATCGCAATTCAAAGGCACAATTATGGCCAATCCTCTGCAAAATTTTCCCTTCTGATATTAACTTTCCTCCGTTAACAGTAGCTTTATACAAAGGTAACACCAAGCCATTAGATTTGGATAAATACTTGAATGATTTCGTAAACGAAGTGAATCAATTGCAGGAGGATGGACTGAAAATGAATCAATTGCAATTGTCTGTATGCGTCAAAGCCTTTTCGTGAGACATGCCGGCGCGGTCATTTCTAAAAGGTACTCCCGGACATAACGGTTGCTTTTCGTGCGAGCGATGCATACAGCGCGGACGAAAACTCCGAGGAGAAATTAAAACTTTCATCTTTTCTGAAATGAATGCGGAAAAACGTACAGATGAAAGCTTTGATCGTGAAACGCAAAAACAACACCATAAGCATCGGTCCCTGTTGAAATTAATAAAAAATTTCGGTCTCGTAAAACGGTTTGTACTGGACATTATGCACCTCATATTTATCGGGATTGTCAAACGAATAGTTAGAGCATGGGTGACGGGGCCTAGGACTAATGTGAGACTACATGCAGACGCGATTCAAGAGATTAACCAGAGAAAAAAAAACCTCCACACACAAATCCCAAAAGAATTTCGGCGGAAATTAAGACCGATATCAGATTTCGATCTTTGGAAGGCAACAGAAAGCAAATTTCTTCTAATGTACTGCTGCTCGTTCGTCATCGAAGGTATTGTCAGCAAGTCCATCACAATACATTTCCTAAGGCTACACGCAGCAATGCGGATTCTCTGCAACAGGCGGGCTCTCGTCGATGACATTCAAGTTGCGAGAGTATTGCTGCAGAAATTCGTTTTGGACATACTTCAGTTGCACGGCGAGCATTTCCTCGTTTCTAACGTACACAATTTGCTTTACGTTTCCGATGACGTAGGAAATTTATCATGCTCATTACAAGATGTCAGCGCCTTTCCTTTTGAAAATTATTTGGGACATATCAAAAAGCTAGTCAGATCACCTAATAAACCGCTCGCTCAAATTTGCCGACGACTTGTCGAGTTAGTCACCGTCAACATTTCTAAGCGCATTATAATTCGACACGATCAGACCATCGAATACACACGAAAGACCATCACAAGACAAATTAGACCGCAAGACAATGCAATGGACAGAGTGCGTATTAAAGGTATCACGTATAAAAATTATTACCCGAATCGAAAGTCGCTAAATAACTACGCTATTCTGTCAAATAAGAATATTCTAAAAGTCACTTCTCTTTACAAAAAATTTAACGGAAAAATATTTGTTGTTGGGAACGTCTGCATTACCACGGCATTGTTTCGCAAGCCACACAATTCTACACTAGTGGGTAGCTTCATTATCACTGGACTCGAACGAAGACGCTCCGTAGCATATCTTACAGACATCGAAGCAAAAGTTATCGTTTTCACAAAAGGATCGAACTTATTTGCCGTAGAATTTTGCATTAATTAAAGAAAAATAAAGAAAAATAAATGAATGAATAAATCTTTTCAAACCTCGTTTAAAAATTGATTCTACAAACACTAACAGGCCCCAGTTTGATTCCAATTCCATTTCAATTAGGGGTGGATTAGGCCTGAATGCATTGGGGATACCACTTCAAAAAAAAAAAACGCGCCCTGTGCTATACCTCTCGAATGGTGTGGGAATTGGTACACTTTCATTGTTGGGATGAAATTTATTCGTTTTTTTATCAGCTTTTCGGTGAAATCAAAAAAAAATTGCAAAAATTCAAAAATGGTAACCTTCCATTTGCATTGTGACGTGGTATTTGTAAATTCCCCGCCACAAGGCGATTCTCTCGAAAATGCAACGATGCGTGGCGTAGACAGGGTCTTCAGGAAAAGAGAAAACTTAGGGAAAAATGATTAGGTCTAATTAACACTATTTTATTTTTTGTAAACTATGTAATCTCGAGCTCGATACTCCACGAGACGTCTGTCGTCGTGGGAACTACCGAAGGAAAAGCGATTCTACCGAACGTAAGAAGCCTCCAATATCGTCAAGGACGATTCTGTCGGCGTGTAAACCATGGTTGGTCCAGAAAACCCCAAGGTCAGCGCCTCCTCTCAAGTGGAAAGATCTACCACCTCCAACTATCGGATTGGCGGCGTACAGAGATGTGCGAGAAGCACAACGAAATCCTCCCGTCATCCGAAGAGCTACCGCCTACAAGAAAATGCATTTCCGGTACGAGGGTGGTGTACAGGGTCATGTGCAGGTGCATCCTCACAGCCTCCCACCTGATGAGTATCGGTCAGTGCAGCTACTATCGTCAAACTGTCTCCGAATCTGTTATCGCGGCCGTGGTTGGTCATGACAACCCCCGGATCAGCGTTCCAACCTACCGAATCTTTTCGTGTGTGAAGCCCTAGTATGCCGAGACACGAAGCTACCACTAACTTTCTGGTGGATCGACCAATGGTGTAATGCCCTAGAAGAAATATCGGGTGGCCGGGCGAGCGAGGCTCCATGTGAGTCCAGCGCCCGGGGATTCAAAAGGAAGGCGGGAATAGGAGCGGTATTAGCAGCGGCAGGGGTGAGGTAGACTTCGCCTAAATTACGTTCGTCAAAATCTGTCGCTCACCGACCAATTAGATCATCGATATGTCACGTGAGTACGCTAAGCCTGAAGGATGAACTAGTGGAAGAAAACACCGACTATATAAGGCCGGTACACCTGTTACACAGCCTACTTCTTCGCTCTAGTCTGCGCTACGCATCCTTTAACATTTCACCACACTGTGTATCCTATCGAGTTATCGAGTCTTATTTAAATCGTGAGTTTGTGCTACATTGAGCAACTTGATTAAGGTAAGGTATTAATTCTTTTGTGAAGGCACGAGGTCGTTCGTAATAAAGTTTCGGTTATTAATTTGGTTATTGAGCCACGAGGCTCGTCTTTGTCTTTTGAGCTAAGCAGCTCGTCTGTCGTAGTCTATCTCTTAAATTATCGAACAACCTCGAGTCTGGCTGAGTTACATAGATCTTTCATTGCTTTTTGGCTATAATTTATTGCTTATCACTTCTCGTATGGCTTATATTTTTGATTTAGTATGTTAGAATAATATTGTGCATGAAATACTGTAGAAAAATACCTTTTCCTGGAGTACCCTGAGCGAAGATAGCCGCGAAGGCTTAGACCTCGCGTATAGTTTAGTTTGTTATCGTTAATTTGTTATAGTTTAGTAAGATATAATCCGTTTTGGATAAATTATTATTCGTATGTAAAATCTAGTAAGTTATAGTTAATTTTGGATGATTTAGTATCGTTTCGATCAATATAGATCGTCAGAATTTGGTTAAAGAACAATCTCTATCGTTCTAATTTAATTTGTTAACGTTGAAGCTGTAATTCGCGTCTCTCGAATGACCGCGTGGTCTCTATTTAGCAGTAGATTTCGGAGTATCGTAAATTGAATGGCCAAGTGTGGCTAATTAATTAGTAGGGATCTGTATCGTTTGTTATCGATTTTTCTTTTATAATATCTCAAAACTCTAGTACGTTAATCTCAGGATGTGTTATGATATAATTTGCATTTGGGTACGAAGTATCGCTCTGTGATACCAAGTCTGGAGTCTAGTCTATTCGTTTTATATCGAGTCAGCTCTGACACATTCCTCTGATTTAATTGTATCATAAACGAGTAAATTCTGTCCTGAACAGTTAGGAAAACTATCGTAACAAATGATTAATACTATCGCCAATTCTGTATCATTCGTCTGAATTATCTAGTTTAATTAATAAATTATTGATTGATGTGATCTCAACTATCTCAAAGAATTAATATTGTTTTACGTGGTGTACCCTGCCCCTCTATCTAAGGCTTTGTTATCTGAGCTAGTCGAGTTGTCGCTCGACGCATTTCCGTAAGTTTTTGGTTTTAGTAAGTTGTGCTATCGTATCGAAACGACGCAGTAGCGTCTGGCGCCCAACACTTTGGTAATTAAGTAATTAACACGGAAAAGTGCCGAATTGTAACCAGATCTGTGGTTTTTCCTCTCCAAGTTAGAAAACTGCGTTACAGCATATATCAACTTTTTTCTCTCGATTCGAGGTATATATAGGTATCATTATTTGGCACGATGGCCGGAGAAGATATCAAAAATTACACTATTGTCCAGTTGAAGGACAATACTGTGAGTCCAGTCCCTACTGCCTGGCTCGGAACGAATATCGAGGGTAGTCCAATCTGTATGTGGCCACCAACTGAGGTACCGGCACAGGAAGCGATTAAGTAGCGTATAAACCCAGACCCGAGCAATTGGTTACAGTATGATGTGGCGTGACGCTTCACTTATACTGGTAAATCCTCATAATTATTTTCACAATATACTACATAACATGAGGGTGGATCAAAAACGACCTAAGTGCTCAGATGTTGCTGCTCATCCGTGAATATGTTACAATATTTACTACTGCCTCCACAAGGTTGAAATCTCGAAATTCTGCAATTTTCCGCAATTTCAAAGTTCTCAGATCAAAGTGCTCATCCGGCTACCTCTAGATTCTTATTCAATTATATATAACGCTGATTATATTTTGTGAAATACATACATTTTTATTGGCAATATTAATTCTTCTACTATAATTAACGTATTCAGCAACCTTCAAGAAAGCTGTGAAACTGGCTATAGGCGCTGAAAATGAAAGTACCTCCGAAGAAAGTGATTACGTAGGTGTTGAAGTAATAAAGAAACCCAAAAAGGCAGGAGCAGACTCTGGTGAGAGAATATGTGCATTTCTGAAATTAAAGATGAATGTATTAGAAACACTGAAAAATCCTATTTTTTTCATACATAGGTAAACGCATTGAAGAAGCAGAACCAGTAATAAAGAAATTTGTCGTTACCTGTGACGCCTCTACGACAGCAGATCTCATGCCTGCGGTTGGGTCATGCCACGGCTGCGCAACAACATTAGGTATGTTACAGGTTGTCACGAAACAATAAATAATAAATGTGACCAATAGTGTTCATAAATGTTAACGATCGATATCTAGAAATGAATTCACAACGAGTCATGAGCAAAAGAAACTTATGCCATGAATAATAGCAAACAACAGAAAAAGCTCCAATTCCACACGGTTAAGGGGGGGGGATACCGGATGTGTTACCGACACCGCCTATATCTCCGAAACGGGGCTGTCAATCGACTTGTCCTTGCGGCAGTCGATGTTTGACGAGTAATGGGTTCGAACTGGTACGTTTGATCGGATGAAATCGGATTTTTTTTTTTTTTTTTATCGAAAAGCGTGGTCGTGCCATTTATTTCGACTTATATCAAAGCCTACGGATCGAAAATGCAAAATCGGCTTCCTGAGCCCGATTCTGTATGGCATTCCGAACACAACCATCCAAAAACATCTTTGGTTTCGACAACGATGAAGAAACCAGATCTAATCTACGTTTTTGTGGTAATTTTCGCGATTGTCAAGGGCCGTGAGCGAAAATGGCCGCTCACGGCTGTTGATATGATGTGGTGGTTCGCGGAACGCCCGTGAGATGTCACCGCACGCCCATTTAAGCTTCTCCTTTTACCTTTCACACGGTGTACCAACGTAACAGCGGTGGTAAAAGGAGAAGCTTAAATGGGCGTGCGGCGACATCTCACGGGCGTTCTGCGAACCACCACATCATATCAACAGCCGTGAGCGGCCATTTTCGCTCACGGCCCTTGACAATCGCGAAAATTACCACAAAAACGTAGATTAGATGTGGTTTCTTCATCGTTGTCGAAACCAAAGATGTTTTTGGATGGTTGTGTTCGGAATGCCATACAGAATCGGGCTCAGGAAGCCGATTTTGCATTTTCGATCCGTAGGCTTTGATATAAGTCGAAATAAATGGCACGACCACGCTTTTCGATAAAAAAAAAAAAAAAAAATTCGATTTCATCCGATCAAACGTACCAGTTTGAACCCATTACTCGTCAAACATCGACTGCCGCAAGGACAAGTCGATTGATAGCCCCGTTTCGGAGATATAGGCGGTGTCGGTAACACATCCGGTATCCCCCCCCCCTTAACCCTAGAATGGTAACCTGGGGTCAAAAAACGACCCCAGGCAACTCTAATCTCGAGAATTTGATTTAATTGTTCATGTTCTTTCACAGTTTTACCTCATTGTTGACTAACTTTTACGACTTTAAGCGAAACTGCCATATGCTCACGTGATTCTGCATTAAAAAACGAAAAGAATGAGCCCAAGTTGAACCCCCTCCGCCCCCCCACGAAAAAAATATATATGCTAGCATATATGCATGGGATATATCCTAGCATATATGCTAGAATATATGCTAGGATATACTCAAATTTGCCCAAAGATATATCCTAGCATATATTCTGGCATATATCCTAGTATATATTCTGGCATATATCCTAATATATATTCTGGCATATATCCTAGCATATATTCTGGCATATATTCTATCATATATTCTGGCATATATTCTATCATATATTCTGGCATATATTCCGGAATATATTCTAGCATATATTCCGGCATATATTCTCCAGCGTATATTTTTAGCATATATTCTAGTATATATTGCAATACAGGGTGAGTTTTTTTAACTTGAGACATCGAAATATCTCAAGAAATACGCATCGTACAAAAAAATGTCCGAAATTAAAACTGTTTGATTTCGAGGGGAAAAATTGACTCTGTAAAAATCAACCCCCCACCACAACCCCTGAATGCGGGAGGGGTAGTAACTTTGCAATTTCAAATAGGAACCCCTATTTTGTATTGCAGATTCGAATTCTACATGAAAAAATACACAAGTTTTATTGAGACATATTTTTTCGATTCGGGACAGATGGCGCTTGAATTGCAAAAAATCAAATTTTTTATTATTCCAAGAAATTCCAAATCGAAGATAGGGAAGTACCGTGTTGAATGTTTTCAGGAGAACAATTCGATTGTGCATAGTTTCACCTCAATCACCACAGCCACTTTTAGCGCTACCCAGGAACATCGACGTATGAACGTAGTAGTTGTCTGTTTCCTTCGGGGTGCTTATTTTCAGTGAGTCTCCTCGCCTCTCACTATTGGGGTGCTTGCTGTCAGTGAGTCCCCTCGCCTCTCATCTCTCCTGAAAACATACAACAAGTACCTCCTTATCTTCGATTTAGAGCGCCTTTCTTGGGATAATCAAAAATTTGATTTTTCGCAATTCAAGCGCCATCTGTCCCGAATCGAAAAAAAATCCTTTCATAAAACTTGTGTATTTTTTCATGTAGAATTCGAATCTGCAATACAAAATGGGGGTTCCGTTTGAAATTTCAAAGTTACCACCCCTCCCGCATTCAGGGGTTGGGGTAGGGGGTTGATTTTCACAGAGTCGATTTTCCCCTTCGAAATCAGACAGTTTTAATTCCGGACATTTTTTTGTACGATACGTATTTTTTGAGATATTTTGATGTCTCAAGATAAAAAACTCACCCTGTATATATATGTTGAATAGTTTATCAAAAAGAAAAAAAATCTAAATACGTTGGCGTGAAAAAATTAGCGGCAAATTTTTTTTTTTGAAATATTTATTGTACAAATTTTTCAAGTTTGAAATATTTATATTAAATATGTAACTTTTCCGGTATGTTTTAAACCTCCTAACATTTTGAGGTTGTTTCGGTAATGTAGCCAACATGTTATAACGTGCGTTGGCAATGATATTACCGTGATTTACACTCAATTCAATTTCTTCATCGTTAGTATCATTAGCAGCCGATGGTGAAGGCCTGGAGACATAATTCCTTCGGGTGCCTCAATTTTCCACTCCAACATTTTACTTGAACCTGAAACAATTATGTATAATTAACTACCGAATTCATCATGCAAAAATGTATAATTTGAATGAATTGATAATTTTAATAATACAATAGGCTCTTACCGGACAATTCCATCACTATTGCGTGGAAACATTTCCAACCACCGAGTGCCATTTTCTTCGTATCGTGCCATTCAACTACATCCATTTTTTTGGGATCATGATCTTCGCTCAAAAATTCTTCGAAATAAAAATCCTTAATGTGTTGAATATCGATTCCTGACGTCATCTTCTTGTCATCTCTTCCACCTACCCATTTAACTAATACCCACATTTTTTTCAATGACCAAATAATTAATTAATTGATTATTTTATTAAACACGTTCACCTCGGCTAGCCCTATATGTTTTGACAATCAACAATTGAAGACGAGCAAATCCTGACTCTGTGACAACGCTAAATTGAAAAATAAAAAACCCTCGTCGGTAGCGCCTGATCGGTAGTTAGCGTTATAGCAGAGTCAGGATTTGCTTGTCTTCAATTGTTGATTGTCAAAAAATATAGGGCTAGCAGAGGTGGACGGGTTTGATAAAATAATCAATTAATTAATTATTTGGTCATTGAAAAAAATGTGGGTATTAGTTAAATGGGTAGGTGGAAGGAATGACAAGAAGATGACGTCAGGAATCGATATTCAGCACATTAAGGATTTTTATTTCGAAGAATTTTTGAGCGAAGATCGTGATCCGAAAAAAATGGATGTAGTTGAATGGCACGATACGAAGAAAATGGCACTCGGTGGTTGGAAATGTTTCCACGCAATAGTGATGGAAGTGTCCGGTAAGAGCCTATTGTATTATTAAAATTATCAATTCATTCAAATTATACATTTTTGCATGATGAATTCGGTAGTTAATTATACATAATTGTTTTAGGTTCGAGTAAAATGTTGGAGTGGAAAATTCAGGCACCTGAAGGAATTATGTCTCCAGGCCTTCATCATCGGCTGCTAATGATACCAACGATGAAGAAATTGAATTGAGTGTAAATCACGGTAATATTATTGCCAACGCACGTTATAACATGTTGGCTACATTACCGAAACAACCTCAAAATGTTGGGTTTGAAACATACCGGAAAAGTTACATATTTAATATAAATATTTTAAACTTGACAAATTTGTACAATAAATATTTCAGAAAAAAATTTGCCGCTAATTGTTTCACGCCAACGTATCTAGATTTTTTTTTTTTTTAATAAACTATTCAACATATCGCACCTTGGCGACGAAAGTGACACAACTCAAAATATGTCATTCTTCGATGCGGACAAATACAGAAAATTGGAGAGTTTGGAAAATCATCCCATTGATTTCTGGAGGTAACTATTCATGGCAAACAATTAGTTGAATCCCTTTAGGATTACACGAATGAAAGTTCGGATTTGTTCGACTTTACTAGGGAGCCCTTGATGACCGCAACTAAGGGTGCATTCAATTGTGTCACTTTTGCTTTTTCTTTCTCTTCCCAAGCGACTTGGCTACTACAGAAATGACATTTTGCTGGGTTGTAGAATCGAACCTTGCCAGTTTGAATATGGCATTATCTTAAAAACGCCATATTTTGAGTTGTGTCACTTTCGTCGCCAAGGTGCGATATATATGGCAATGTATGCTAGAATATATGCTAAAAATATACGCTGGAGAATATATGCCGGAATATATGCTAGAATATATGCCGGAATATATATGCCAGAATATATGCTAGGATATATGCTAGGATATATTCCAGAATATTTGCTAGGATATATGCTAGGATATATTCCAGAATATATGCTAGGATATATGCCAGAGTATATGCTAGGATATATGCTAGAATATATGCTAGGATATATGCCAGAATATATTCTAGGATATATATGCCAGGATATATACTGGGATATATCTTTGGGCAAATTTCAGTATATCCTAGCATATATGCTAGAATATATCCCATGCATATATCCTAGCATATATATTTTTTTTGTGGGGGCCTTTCCGTAAAATATTACCGGAGATGTGAATTTTTTAAAATTGGGATCGTTTTTGACCCCAGGTTACCATAATAGGTCAAAAAATATAAGGTTACCATTCTAGGGTTAAATCAGAACAGTTAATAGTTCATTTTCTTCTCAACATTACCATTACTGCATAAAAACTCGCGTATCAGATATATAATATAAAGCTCGGATCCAAAAAATAGTGGAGTTGATTTTCAAAGTCGACGGAATACCTAATTATATTGCAGTTGAAAGACACAACTATGGCCTATCATCTGGTAATTTCTTTCTTTTTATCGAAGTCTTAAGCTTATATAGATCAAGACCTGCAGCGAGAATGGTAAAAACCTCTACATAATGAATAATGAATATTGATGATTATAATTTTAAAAAACGGATACTAATCGATAGAAAACTATGAGATTGACAAATACTTATAATGAATATGATCAAAATTATTTACAAAAGTACACTAAAATTTGACTCAATTACTATTCTTACAGCAAAATTGACAACCCTAAATTCTGATTGTGTACGATTCAAAGTCAAACAAGATGAGGTAATTGAATCCGTTGTACAGATAAACGCAGCTATGATAAAGTTGCCTACTTGTTTGACGCTATCCAAACCACCGGAGGTTTCCGAAGCATCCAAAAAATTTTAATCGGCTTTCGGCGACTGTTTGCCACTAAAAAGCAATGATGCATTGGTCGAATTTGACGATAAGCTGATAAACTCGATGACCCTGAAGATATCTGCATATCTGCATAAATGAACTTTGGCATCCTGTAGCGGTCAAACTATGGCCCCAAGTGATAACCGTGTATAGACTTTTTTTTTCCTTTTTCGATTCTCTGAGAACGGATTTTTCCCATTTTTTTTTTAAACCTCATACAGAACGCGTTTTCGCTATTTTAATTGTTTAGCACGCCCCCAAGCCTGACACATTGATCTGAGCGATGACTGTCTCAGGACTTTTTTCTTCCTTTTTCGATTTCCTGAAAACGGATTTTTCCCATTTTTTTTTTTTGTTTGGTCTAGTTCAATTGTTACTCTTAATTGCTCTTGTATTACTTCATCATAGAGGCAAAGTAATTTGATTTATAATACCATGTAATTCTGTAGTTCTTTACGTTGTTGCATATCGCCATAGACATGAATAAATGATGTCTCTTTCTTTCTCCTTCTCTTTCTCTCTACCCATACTTATGATAATACTCATACTACTACTACCTCTTAATTATCTGTATGATTTCTTTCTGCTGTACCGTTGATGCGTTTGAGGGGACCTGTCCCAGAGCACCAAATAAAGCTTACTCTTACTCTTACTCTCTATAAAATAACATTCTTAAGCATTAGACGCGCGTATATGGTTTGAAAAAAAAAATGGGAAAAATCCGTTTTTAGGAAATCGAAAAAGGAAGACAAAAGTCATGAGACAGTCATCTCTCAGATCAATGTGTCAGGCTTGGTGGCGTGCTAAACAATTAAAATAGCGAAAACGCGTTCTGTATAAGGTTTAAAAAAAAAATGGGAAAAATCCGTTTTCAGAGAATCGAAAAAGGAAAAAAAAAGTCTATACACGGTTATCACTTGGGGCCATAGTTTGACCGCTACAGGATGCCAAAGTTCATTTTTGCAGATATGCAGATATCTTCAGGGTCATATAAACTCGTCCGACCGTTCCAAATTAGTTGTAAGTCAATTTCATTTTTACAAGGGGCAAATTAAAGTACAACCTTTAATACTATTATAAAAAAATATATAGGGCAATCGCGGGCTATAGTGGTATATATACAAAAAGCAATGATGCATTGTTGGAATATATACCGCGTGATTCCTCGATTGCACCTCAGTGATTTGGGTAGCAGACCGTCAGGTATAGTCGGCATGAAAAAATTATCCGTGATCGTAGCGGCCAGTTCTTGTTTGTTTTATTGAGTTTTGACGGGTACGGTGAAGTGGTGTCATATTATTACGGAGAAGAATTATTACACGCTCAAAATATTCTTTGTGCACCGAATGATCGTTATCCAGGGGATTGCGACTGATTAGCGTGTCGATAGATGAGTAAGTAAAACTATTTTTCATAATTACGAGTGCATCTGTAAGAGCGTAACCTCAAAACGGCAAGTAATCTCAAGGACAAGTGACCGTTCTCAGGTAGGCCGAGGGGCTTTACGGTCCTAGTAATTGACACTTAAGGTGCTCGCACATAAAACGACGTCTGCCGTTTGTCGGATCACCTACTTGACTCACACAATGCGCCGTCCAATCACAGGCATGTGTGAGTGAGCGCACGGCCCGGTTACGGCCTGTAGGTGATCCGTCAAACGGCAAACGTCGTTTTATGTGCGAGCACCTTTAGAGTCCGCGGGGCTCTGCGAGCCCGGGCGTGCCGACCTGGCACTACATGACCCAGAACTGGCCAAAGTCAAAAGTTAGTGCAATCTGTCGTCATGATTATGAGCATTAGGTTGAATCTGTTCTTGTGGTTACTTACGTATTTTATCAGGGTATACAAAACGACGCGTCTATTCGTCCGGCAGCTGTACGAATAACCTCAAATTATTCGTCCGGCAATTGTACTAATTAGCTCAAATTATTCGTCCGGCAACTGTACTCATCAGCTCGAATTATGCGTCCAGCAACTGTACGAATAACCTCAAATTATTCGTCCGGCCACTATTCGTCCTCACAGCACGGTAATTGTGCTGTGAATCTTGAAAAATTCGCTGGAAATTTGGTTCGGAACTATGTAAACGAACTGTGTCGGGTAGTCCCCCTAACCTATTATGTTTTGGAGCGTCACCTCGCGAGGAATACTCCGAAACATCTGTCGTGAAAGTAAATAGGATTCAACATTGAATTGGGGTTCGATGTCCTAGTGGAAAATGAGGTTAAATATTCAAATACAAAATATACTATGAAGTTTAATAGAACAGTAATAAAATATGAATGATACAACACTTCGTGGTTACAACAGTGAACAATGAATACGTAAGGCTGGCTGCATATCAGTTTAGCATCTGTAGACATCCTTATAAAATAATACAAAATTATATGACTATAACTACGGAATGTAACTAACTATGATAAGCTAGTAAATATATATATAGGAATATTATATGAGAATATTGTTAACGTAAGGTTACTTGATAAAAAATCTGAGCATTAATAACTATAATTAGAAAATGCTGATACCTTCAAGTATCTCTTATTTCAACTAGTATTAGACCAACGCAAAGGCTAACATTGATAACAAAAAATATATACCTAAAATCACAGTTAGGCTCACATTTATGTCGAACACGATACAAATGTAATTATTTTCTAGAGACTAGTGTTAGTTAATACTGGGAATTTTGTGAAAATTCATTTTCGGCACTCTTGGCACCTCCAATATGTTGCTTTTGGGATTTTTTTCAACGATGCGCATGGTCGGTGAAACCACTTCAAGCAGCAATCACACCTGATGGCCTCTTTAGGATCCAACGTACTTCTATTCGGGCAGATGTTTTCGTCGTCGACAGTCGTGTCTAAATCAAGCTGGCAAAATCCACATTCCCACTGTGGATTTTGTTTTTTCATTTTCAATACTCCGCGGACAACCTGCCATGCATCTTTGTTGAAAAATCGTCTAATCAGTGGTAGATTAACATCCTCATCAAGTATGGCATAGGTGACATGATTAGGTCGTGATTCGACTTGCGATTCTTCGATGAGTGAATGTTTGGATGCGGCAGCTTGGGCAGTTTGCGAGTCGACGAACCATTGTAACATTATTATTATTTTGTCCTCTTCCGTTTTCTTTATGAATGGTTGTCTTTTTGAGCTCGCCTTTTTCACAGCCTTCCGCTTTGGCAGTCCAATGGTTGTCTTTTCACTACCCTTGGGGCGTCCTTTTTGTTTATATGCAGGTGGTACAATTATGTTGTTTAAATCTGTATTTGTTTGTATAGGTGATTTGGTAGTCTGTTGACTGTTTGTACAGTGGCTATTCTGTTCAGTTTCGCCCTGACCGTTGTTGGAATCATCACTTTCGTCTTCCCCCTGTGCTATTGATGGGTTAGCAGGAGCTGTTTGCTGGCTCGAACCTGGAATGCTTTGGTGAATTGTCGATGTAGAAGCTTCACACAAGTCTTGGCACAAGGGCGGATGGACAGGGGAACCTCGCTCAGCCTCGCTAGAAGAATTTCTCTCTGGTACTTCTCTCGCAGCACCACATCTCGTGATACAGACTTCTATGTTTTGCTCCCAAGCCTTCTTAACGTCAGCTAGGAATTGAAGTCGTTGGACAAATGAATTGCCTGTTGCTTCAGAAGCCAGTTCGGCAATGGATTTGGTGATGAGTGCTGCCTTTCGATATTTGTCGTGTTGTGACAGGATTCGCCGAGTAGTGACTGCTGATGTCACAGTATACGGCACACTTTCGCTGATCTCGTTAGGCTGGAATACTCTTTGGTTGGTATAATAATATTCTTTAGTCCACCTTTTATCAAATAGAGATTCATCCTTCAGAGATATTTGCTGGTAATCTCGCACTGCGAATATATGCCTACAAAGATCATTAAGTGCAGTTACCGTTCAATTAGTCATTTTGAAGTCTGAAAGTGATCATTCAACACATAAAATTGAAAAGTAATAATTGTCGTTTAATAGATATGAAAAAGATTGTCAAACTAGACTTACCTACATGGAAGTTTCATTGAAATATGAGGTATGCAAGTACATGTACTAGAACTGACGGTGAGTGGTGCTCTATGAGTGAGTAATGTATAATTTTCTGCTGATGGATCACCAACAATTTTAATGCTGGACCTCTTGGTTAGTTCAAGCTGAACAAACTGGAAGCTATGTCCGGTTAATAAGGTGGAATAAAACGATTCAGGACTGTCATTTTCGAATAGATTTACTTTCGTTTTTTGATAAGCCGTAGCAGCTTTGTGGTCGCGTTCAGTCTTCAGACATGCAACCAAGATGAAAAAGTCTTTGACGAAGACCTCTAGCGAGCTGTATCTTCCCACAACACTCTTTATCTTGGCGTTTAGAGATTCTATTCGATTGTTGGTAATATTCATGAAATTGTCTTGCATATAATTCGGACACAAAGTCCACTCATGGCGAATTGGATGCCAATTATTATTAAAATACTCGATAATCGACCGTGGTAATTCCTTGAGACATCCGTATAATTCCATATATTGATCTTCATTTTCAGCATACACCATTCTTTGTAGAATTTCCTTTGCAGCAGTTCTCTGCCCTGGTGTGATCCCAAGCTTGTCACACGTTATTTCTCGGTTGAAGGTCTTCAATGTATGGAATATACAAATTAGTACTTTCGCTGCAGGGAAGCTGCTCTTGAGAACGTCTCTTTCGAGTAAGTCTTTATCGGCCATGAAGCAGTTGATTTTTTTCCACGAAGAATGTGCATCCTTAAAACAGTCTGAAAACCAAGTCATACTTGCTTTATCCTCTGTTGTAAGGATGCACACCGCGACAATTTCCGTACACCCCTCAGAATCTTCTACAATCGTGAGATATACTGGTGCACGTATATTCAATAATTTGTATGTGGCATCAATTCCGACAAATTCTGGAAATGACTCCATGGCTGACCGCATATCCGGGGTGACAAAAAATAGGCCTCTCAAGATATTGTCCTCTTCGTAGATATTACACTTTGCCCCTGATATAAGCATGACTATATTAATAAACGTGAGTTAAACTATGTATAGTAATTTCAAGAAAGCTTTTCCTGCAACGGAAGTATAGAATGTTATGGAGCGCAGAGCTCTATCAGTCTTGCTAGGTTGCCAGTCGAGTACGGTGACACACTATACTAATATTAATGGTCTTTCATATTAGGATCGATTTACCATATTTTTCCTCCAACAGCTTAACGGTTGCAGAAAGATCGTTTCCATTGGTACCAGCACTTCGGGAAGCTATATTCGATAGATCTTTTAGAAGAATGATTTTGTTTGTCTGCTTCTGAATTTGTTGTCTGACCTTTTTTCTGTTTGCACCAAGACTAAGTAAATTGGCAACTTGTTTTCGATCGTCAGGCTTCAATCTTCTTGATTGCGGAAGGTGCCTGTATAAATTCTGTAAGATGGTAATCCTGTTATAATATGCCATAATTATTCACCTATGAATAAACTATTTGGATATATTACCAAACATAAACTATGAATGCGATGCAACACGTAATGCAAATCGTGAGACATACTGAATGATCGATGAAAATCAATGCACGTCACCTGTGAGCATTGATGGTTATGATTTAAATTGACCTCGGTAACGATCAACGCATCGCCATCCTTGGTCGTACTTAGCCTGAACCTGGCGTCACATTTTTGCTGGAAAGTTCTGCAAAAACAATACGAATTCAATCACAGCATAGAAAAGCATAATTGCGAGATCGTATATTACGAATAGTACTTACGACGAAGATCGTTGGCCAGTTGCTGTTGACTTGAATCTTTTACCACCGTGTATACAACAGTAATACATTGAATAATATTTTAATGCTTCGGCAATCCGTCTCTTAACACCTTTTTTGCGACATTGTGCGATTGAAACAACATCACGTCTATAATACACAGTGTGTGACTTGTCTTGAAATTCGTGTAGGCGTTCTTCAAATTCTTCCAACGAATGAAAAGTTTCCCCAAGTCGCAGATCATATTGTTGCGAGGATGCACCCTCACTTTCTGCATCCGACGCTTCTGATCCTCTATGTTCATCGTTATCCAAGTTAGCTGTCATGTTTATACACCATTAGTGAAATAAATCGTTTCTGGTGCGAACAACACAAATATATACCGAAGGGCTCTGAAGTAAAGATCTAATTTCATTTACGTTGGGTAGCTTATAACAATGATAATGTACTGTCAACGAGATTATTTAATTTTCATGGGCACGACAGTTTGACGCAGTTTAACGCATTGTTTGTTGCAATATCACGAGATAAAATATATCAAAATTATTATACTCACCACTTGGCGTTTCAGTATGCTGCATCTTCACTTAGCACCACCGAAATTCACTTGAGAACTTGTGCAGGTATCTGATATTTCGATCACCGTTCGTTGATCAAGATGTAATGACTATCCTTAACAACGTGCGCGATCGTTGAGATTTGATTCCCGTGCACGAATCACACACCAATGCACACACACTGTGCGCGAGTTTGAAACGCGCCACCCTGGGGGATTCCCGGCGCAACGATTCATGGTGCCGTCCCATGTAGGCCGGGATCGCCGGAATCCGGAATCACGGAACGGAATGGACGGAAAAGTAACTAGAATCCGCGTTCCGATAATTTCATTCCGTCGTGTTTTCACGCAATGGTGGATCCGTCAGGTATCCGCAAATTCTAGTTACACGCGGGTAATTACGCAAATCATTTCTCTCGAGCGATGCACCACCTAGTTGTGGTTTCAGGACCAATAGTCTTCGGGACAAATGGTTCT
Source organism: Tenthredo livida (assembly GCA_963992785.1). Classification (NCBI taxonomy): domain Eukaryota; kingdom Metazoa; phylum Arthropoda; class Insecta; order Hymenoptera; family Tenthredinidae; genus Tenthredo; species Tenthredo livida. The sequence continues at coordinate 11,628,456 of OZ023068.1, forward strand.
AGGACCAATTCTTCCCTGAATGACTCTCTCTGGAAATAATTTCCCGGCCAAATCCCGTAGGACAAAATATCGTTGGCTTGAATTCCCCCAAATTGGATCTGCCCTTGAATCTGAGCACTCTAAAGGGAGTACAGTACGTTTCGGCGCGACCGTTTTGGCGTGATGGCGACTATGAATTAATTTGAATGGCTTAATTTTTTTCTATAATGACGTGTGAATGAATACACGACTAGGGTATAGAAGTTCAGAATCCATTACCTGGAAGAAATCTTCAAAGTCCTCGAGGTATATCAATGATCAATGGAGTGGCCTAACCTATTCTGGCCTTTGGGGGTGCGAAAACCACCGGGTGAGTTGCCCACGCGCTTCGCGCTTCGCGCGTGGGTAATTAACGAAAATCATCCCTCTCGCCCGGAGACCACCTAGTGGGCGGATTCTCGGGCGGGATTCAAGAAAGGCCTAACCTATTCTAGCCTTTAAAAAGCCACAGTTACCGGCTGAGTATTTCGCATGTATGTGTGTGTGTGGGTGGGATCAGTGGGGTGGCCTAACCTATTCTAGCCTTTGGGGGTGCCATAACCACCGGGTGAGTTGCCCACGCGCTTCGCGCGTGGGTAATTAACGAAAATCATCCCTCTCGCCCGGAGACCACCTAGTGGGCGGATTCTCGGGCGGGATTCAAGAAAGGCCTAACCTATTCTAGCCTTTAAAAAGCCACAGTTACCGGCTGAGTATTTCGCATGTATGTGTGTGTGTGGGTGGGATCAGTGGGGTGGCCTAACCTATTCTAGCCTTTGGGGATGCCATAACCACCGGGTGAGTTGCCCACGCGCTTCGCGCGTGGGTAATTAACGAAAATCATCCCTCTCGCCCGGAGACCACCTAGTGGGCGGATTCTCGGGCGGGATTCAAGAAAGGCCTAACCTATTCTAGCCTTTAAAAAGCCACAGTTACCGGCTGAGTATTTCGCATGTATGTGTGTGTGTGGGTGGGATCAGTGGGGTGGCCTAACCTATTCTAGCCTTTGGGGGTGCCATAACCACCGGGTGAGTTGCCCACGCGCTTCGCGCGTGGGTAATTAACGAAAATCATCCCTCTCGCCCGGAGACCACCTAGTGGGCGGATTCTCGGGCGGGATTCAAGAAAGGCCTAACCTATTCTAGCCTTTAAAAAGCCACAGTTACCGGCTGAGTATTTCGCATGTATGTGTGTGTGTGGGTGGGATCAGTGGGGTGGCCTAACCTATTCTAGCCTTTGGGGATGCCATAACCACCGGGTGAGTTGCCCACGCGCTTCGCGCGTGGGTAATTAACGAAAATCATCCCTCTCGCCCGGAGACCACCTAGTGGGCGGATTCTCGGGCGGGATTCAAGAAAGGCCTAACCTATTCTAGCCTTTAAAAAGCCACAGTCACCGGCTGAGTATTTCGCATGTATGTGTGCGTGTGTGGGTGGGATCAGTTGGGTAGCCTAACCTATTCTAGCCTTTGGGGGTGCCATAACCACCGGGTGAGTTGCCCACGCGCTTCGCGCGTGGGTAATTAACGAAAATCATCCCTCTCGCCCGGAGACCACCTAGTGGGCGGATTCTCGGGCGGGATTCAAGAAAGGCCCAACCTATTCTAGCCTTTAAAAAGCCACAGTTACCGGCTGAGTATTTCGCATGTATGTGTGTGTGTGGGTGGGATCAGTGGGGTGGCCTAACCTATTCTAGCCTTTGGGGGTGCCATAACCACCGGGTGAGTTGCCCACGCGCTTTGCGCGTGGGTAATTAACGAAAATCATCCCTCTCGCCCGGAGACCACCTAGTGGGCGGATTCTCGGGCGGGATTCAAGAAAGGCCTAACCTATTCTAGGCTTTAAAAAGCCACAGTCACCGGCTGAGTATTTCGCATGTATGTGTGCGTGTGTGGGTGGGATCAGTTGGGTAGCCTAACCTATTCTAGCCTTTGGGGGTGCCATAACCACCGGGTGAGTTGCCCACGCGCTTCTCGAAGAAATTTTAGCCAGGGAGATATTTCACCTAAATAGACTTCGTCCAGGAATTTTTTTCCCGACGTGGCTATTCGCACGGTTCCATGACTCTCACCCACACAGCACACATGTCCGATAGATGTTCACAGCATATTCTATGAATATCCATCGGATATGTGTGCTGTTTGGGTATAGACACGGAATATTAAGAAAGTAAAAAATGCAGAGTTGCCGAAGCTCGCGAGTAATTACGAAAATCATTTCTGTGGAGCGACGCACTACCTTGCGGCTTTAAGTTGCCCCTGCATGTAATCAAAAAAGATAAAATTACTGGACGAACAACCTGAGGTTATTCGTACAGTAAAATAGTTAACGTTTTTTTTTTCCGAAGATTGATCGCCTGCGTTTTTTTTTCAGTCATCTCTAACCCTGGAACGCTCATTTCCTAGTCGCACGCTCTTACGTTACCCACTTCGCTTGTATACCTAAATTTTTTTATTTCTTAATCCTACAGAGTCGAGGGATTCGAACCGGGGACGCTCGGTTGCTAGTCTAACGCTCTACCCACTGCGCCACGCTAACGCTTGCCGAATGTTGAAACTTTTTTACATATCTTTCGATATTCACTCACCTATGTAGTATATTTATTAATATTCAGAAGCTTATCTAAGTAACATAACATACCGTCGTTGCAAACGGTTGCATGCTTATTCACTCAAGTAAAATACATTTGACGTTGCCGGACGAGTAATTTGAGGTTATTTGTACAGTTGCCGGACGAATAATTTGAGGTTATTCGTACAGTTGCCGGATGAATAGACACTTCGTATACGAAAATGATAATAACTCAAAATTCAAGTTTTTTGACTTGTCCTAGTTTAGATCTAGGTGTGCGATATGATTAACGAGAAGGACATCCAACTGGGACGTTGGTTGCACAATGCTGAAGAGTTGGGGCATTTTTCACCGCATACCAATTGACACGAGTGACATGCTAAGCTAGCATGTTCATAATCAAAAAACAAGGCGGATTAATTAGGTATGAAGAGAAACATCAATGGGGGTATACCCACCTTGGAGATAATTTTTTCAAATCACTGCTACGCTCTGATAATAAATTTTAGTCACTCAGTTTTTTTATAGTTGATTAGTGCTGTTTTGATACAGAGTTTATGATTTTTTTCAGATTTGGTGTCCTTCGCTGAAAATAAATTCAGTCCATCGAAGAAAAAGTAGTTATCGTAGGGTACAGGCTGCTGCGTTGCATGAAATTTCTTCAACTTTGGAGGATATATTCCGTATGAATGTAATTTAGGGCCAAACCAATAATATTTCATGAATTTGAATTTTAGACATCGAAATTTTTGCTGGTAAGACTTTTTTCCATCGTTTTGGAAAAAATGATTTAAAATCAAAAATTTCGATGTCTTAAAATTAAACTCATGAAATATTATTGGTTTGCCCCCAAGTTACATTTATACAGAATATTTCTTCCATAGTTGAAGAAATTTTATGCAACGCAGCAACCTGTACCATATAACAACTACTTGTTCTTCGATGGACTGACTTAGTTTAGCGGAGGACACGAAATCTGAGTAGAATAAAAACTATGTGACAAAATAGCACTAATCAACTGTAAAAAAATTGAGTCACCAAAATGTTTCCTCAGAGCGTGGCAGTGATTTAAGGAAAAATATTTTCAAGGTGGGTATATCCCTTAATCCAGCGAGGGGCATATGTGTGTATTTGATAGTTATTGGATATGTATTCCATTTCAAGCAATATATTAGGTATGTATTCTATTTCAAGCAATATTCCACTCACAAAACCTGTAATTGGATGTTACGTCGATGTAGTTATTCCAAATAAATATATTTGAAGAAACCAATATCTTACCAAATATTTAATACTATCTACAGGAAATTGAAAGTTGAGAATGTTATGGCTGATTACAGCAACTACGGAACGATTGATTTTCCGTGGAAATATCAGGGGAACAAACAAGAATTCGGAACACAGCTGTTGATGGCTTTAATATGATTTAATTTCAGACTGCACGAGGCTTCATTAATACAAAGATAATACATGACCTTTTGCAGAATCTTAAAACTATGACCAGTTCTGTTAGACCAAGCTAGCTCTATTGTACTGTATCGGTGGCCTGAATCGCAGCTTGGAGTTTCACCGCTGATCAGAATTAAAGTTTAGGGGAGCCATCTGTATCGTGTGTAGGTGAATATATATATTTTTTTTTATTGAACATAACTTACAGGTGCTGTGCATCTCTGCAGTATACAGGATTATAGTGTATTGTATTGTATTGTCACCGCATGACCTGATTAGATAAATCGTTTCGATGAATAAAATAGATAAATATATACCATTATACAAGTATACAATTATTATATCTACTACGAACTCCAATCCCAATCCTTGCACTTTCCGACGCAGTCATGGTTGACTTAACCATTGTGAGCATTGAGAACTGTGACTGCATCAGTATTAAACTCATTATTTATGTTCAGCGAAGGACACAAAATCTGAAAAAATCATAAACTCTGTATCAAAATAGCGCTAATCAACTATAAAAAAACTGAGTGACTAAAATCTATTATCAGAGCGTAGCAGTGATTTGAAAAAATTATCTTCAAGGTGGGTATATCCCCGTTGATGTTTCTCTTCATACCTAATTAATCCGCCTTGTTTTTCGATTATGAACATGCTAGCTTAGCACGTTACTCGTGTCAATTGGTATGCAGTGGAAAATGCCCCTACTCTTCAGCATTGTGTAACCGACGTCCCAGTTTGATGTCCTTCTCGTTAAGGGGACCAGTACAGCTTGAATTTTCGAAAAAATTGGTTTTTCGTTTTTTGCAGTTTATGTTACCTAAAGATCTTCTACGTCTGTGAAAAAATCGAGTTTGACGAAATCGTCACGGTTTAGAAGTTACGGTCAAAAGTTCGTTATTTGGCTATCGCGATTTGGCGCAAGTGGCGCTGGCGCTTGATTTCGATATTGATCACATGGTGTATGATCGTCATTACTTGTGCAATACTTTTCGAGGTTGCGTGAGCGTCTGCTCGATTTCCAGTGTTTCAGAATTGAAATAAATAAATAAAAACAGTACTTTTCAGTACTAAATAATTATAAATTTACCTAATATCTATAGCGCGTAATCGTTGTACGGGTGTTGTGACTTGGTGCTTCGAAAACTATAACCTAAAAGTAAGTATTCAATCAAAATAGTAATATCTACACTAAGCTTCTGCCGAACCGTGTGTGCGGTCGAAGTTTTTTTGCTTTTTGTTCACAGATTTTTTGATAAAACAGAAAGGAAATATATAAAATATATCCAATATATTCAATATGAAAAGAAGAGAGAGGAGTTCTGGTGTTGGCACAAAAGGATGCATTGGCCGGTCAAAGAAGAGGGCGAAAACATTTCCGCAGAAGCAAACAGCGGCTGATGGACAGAGCACTCATGTTTCAACAGCTTCGGATAGAAAAATCAGTGGCGACTACGAGGCTAGCGATTCTGCTGGCTATAGGCTGTTTCACGTGAAACACTATTCCGTGCTCTGCGGGAGCATTTATCTTGCAAGACATGTGGTGGGTCGATAGTTATGACTGAAGTTAGCTTGAGAGGACTGGGTGGAACATACGGGATCTTTTGTGAAAATTGTGTCCAGCTAAAAACCTTCAAAAGTAGCCCTATGATTGATGATACACGAAGCGCGTATGAAATCAATAGGCGATCCATACTAGCGATGCGTTGTAATGGGCAAGGCAATGAGTCTGCGGAGGATGCAGCAGGGCCCTCATATGCTGCTGGAGCTTTTTAAAGAAGTGAGTAAGAGAAAGAAGCATGTATGGAACAAAAAAATACATGGGAAAAAAAAGTTCTGAGAAAATAGTTTGCAGAAAAGAAAAAGGAAAAATTAAATTTCCAATAAAAAAAAAAATTCTTTTTGAAAATTGAAAATTAAAAAAAAAAAAATTTCATTCAACTTTGGTACAACAAACTTTTTGATGTATGAGCCTCCGGAGGAGTATATACCAATTTTTCTGCAAAAACTTCAAACTCGTTTATCTCATAACTATGTTTTTGGCGCTGTGTCGTAAGGTTTTTGGAGCACCGATGGTCCGATCTGGGTCTTTAATGGCTCATTTTCTTCAGAAAATTAATCCTCATGATATGAATGAGGGAATTTTTGAATATTTTTTTTTTGGCAAGTTATTTGCAAATTAGTGGCTCAAATTTTTGAAATTTTGGATAATTGACTGTAAGTTTTCACATGTTTTTTTCTTTTCAGATCCCCGCATTCATAAGATGTAGAACCGCTGTCTGAAGAAAGTGAGACGTCGAGACGATGAATTAGATCAACGGTGTGACTAAAACCTCACGACACAGTTTTTTTGAGAAACATTTTTTTTGATGTAAAATAAACTTTGGTTAACAAATAAAGTCATTCTGGAGTACTTGAAATATCTTAAACCAAGCTGTACTGGTCCCCTTAAACATAGTGTTCCATCTGTTCCTGCACACGCTCCGTAGAATGATTTGGCAGCAGTAAACACCTTCACACCCTGTGTTGGTACGAGTCGAGCTATGAAGATGCCAGGTCAAAGGAAATCCGAGGCTGATGCATGCTCTCTGAAATAATAACTACTAAAGATGCAAAAGCTTGTACGGCACAAAGTATGAACTGATACAGGAATGCGAATTGATGTGCGACACTAAACCCTGCGTGTGTTCACAGGTTAAACTTTTGACTTTGGCTAGTTCTGGGTCATGTAGTGCCAGGTCGGCACGCCCGGGCTCGCAGAGCCCCGCGGACTCTAAGTGTCAATTACTAGGACCGTAAAGCCCCTCGGCCTACCTGAGAACGGTCACTTGTCCTTGAGATTACTTGCCATTTTGAGGTTACGCTCTTACAGATGCACTCGTAATTATGAAAAATAGTTTTACTTACTCATCTATCGACACGCTAATCAGTCGCAATCCCCTGGATAACGATCATTCGGTGCACAAAGAATATTTTGAGCGTGTAATAATTCTTCTCCGTAATAATATGACACCACTTCACCGTACCCGTCAAAACTCAATAAAACAAACAAGAACTGGCCGCTACGATCACGGATAATTTTTTCATGCCGACTATACCTGACGGTCTGCTACCCAAATCACTGAGGTGCAATCGAGGAATCACGCGGTATACATTAGGGTCTGCCAAAAAAAAAAAAAAATTGAACGCACATCAAGATTCCGGTAGAGCATTTTAACCCTTCGTCGTCACACTGGGTGGATTCAACCCATCGACTTTTGAGCAAAGTTGTTCTATCTTCAAAAATTGACAAAATCACGATTTTTTTCTAACCTGTTGTCTTTCAATTTCCAACAAAACGACTTCGATTGCATATTCTACAATATTCGGAGAATGTTCCGTGATTTTTCGATCCAAATCGGACAGATAGTTTCCTCACGATCGTCATTTGAAAATGGACTGGGTGGAATCCACCCAGTGTGACGGTTCGGTTATTTTTTGGTAGTATGACAACGGAGGGTTGAATAGAATATCTCAGCCAAATATGAGCTCTTGATATTGATACAGTCGGGACTCTCAATAAGAGCGCTACGGGGCTGTAGGAGAAGGAATTTCCGAGAAATGTGGTACCCCCACTCTCTATTGAAAACTTCGCTCGCTCGGAGCGTAAACCGGTCTCTCAATAAACAAGCACGGTAGTGGGGGTACTGCTCGGCCACGGATAAGGGGAAGCGCTCTTATTGAGAGCCCTCTTATTGGGAGTCCCGACTGTATTTAGAACTGCCTAACTCAGTTTTCCCATTTTATTAATAATAAATCGAAATCAAAATAATATGAATTCAGTGCAGAGACACAAAGTGATTAGCTTTAATAACCGCCTTTGAACTATTCAATATTTTCAATATTAAGCTATAACTTCACCTTCCGCCTAGTACGCATTTTGAGTATTTGTAATATTAAGATAACTTTACCATCGAAATCGAATCAATTTCACTTCCGTTCACTTCCATTTCAATTTACCATTACTATTTTACACTGACTCTTATTAACTTTATAATACAAATCTGTGAATCGAACCAATCACGAACAATAGACATTTGCTCAAATAATATTAGCTTCAGTTCAGAACATTTAAAATAACTATAAACATTTAAACATCATAAACTAAATTCTGAATTCTACGCTTATCAAAGGCGTCGAGGTTCTCAAGGTGAGGGAGGCAAATACCTAAATATCGAAAGTAGTCCCATACTACGCCATCTCAGCCAAAGATAAGTAACCACGATCGCTCATACTATTCGCTCATTTATAATTTATATTTTCTATTCAAAAATCGCTAGACTGTTTTCCAGAATTCTCCAATTATAAGGATTTTGCATGACTATAAACATATTGAATAAATCGAATGAGTAATAAGGGAACGGGAATATCGTTCTAAGCTAATACCCACAAGTATTTCGGGGCTATCCCCTGCTTATTAACGAGACCACCCGTCGAGCTTGCACTATTACTCATAGTTCCGATCCCGAATTGTATATCTCTTTACCAAATAACCATATAATATATAGTTAAGAACTTCATCATAATAATTATAGGTCAAGATTGGTATTACAATAAATTTGAAAACCTACTGGGACAATTCATAGAATTTCGGGTAATACCCTAATCCCGTAGAGTCTTTCTGTTCAAACAATATAGAAGCTCAAATGAATAGATACTAGATTCCCATTCAAGACTAGGACTTAATATACCAATCTCGATTTATATAGATATCCATACATATATATATATATATATTCTAACGGAGTTTCAGAGCTCAACTCCGCACCCTACGGTGTTCCTTCGATAAAAGACGAGTTAATAAAAAATCTAAGAGAGTGTTGGGCACCAGACACGTAAGTGTCGTTTTCACAGAAATCAAATAGAAGACAGCGGTACTCAACGAACTAATATATTGCCAGAACGACGGCCTTGAAGCTAGGTTAGCTCAGATTTGCTAAGACAGTGGTACCCTACTGAAAATGTCGACGTCGTCACGATGTCGTTCCGACGTCGCGTCTATGTAGTGAATGACGTCCGAAACGACGTAGGAAATGACGTATGAAACGATGTGGAAAACGACGTATGAATTTGGGACCGGAAAATGACGTCCCTTACTACGTCCTTTACGACGTCTTTTATGACGTATTGTCGACGCCGTCGTAGATAAGTTGAGATAGAAAAAAAAAAAAATTCCCGTGCTGCAGGACTTGAACTCGGGACGTCCAGCCTTGTAAGCTGTTACCTTGCCATCGCGCTACGATATTTCTTATGAATTGCAAATTTTTTTACGTATATGATTTCATTTCGAGTCGATGTTCGTAGTCACTCAATATACTTACGTGAAAGAATCGTTGCTGAATAAGTAATGTCGTGGCGCAGTGGTAAGGTAGGAGCCTGCGGAGTTGGAAGTCCTGAGTTCAAATCCTGCAGCGCGGGATATTTTTTTTTTTTATATATGTAAACTTATCTACGATGACGTCGACAATACGTCATAAAAGACGTCGTAAAGGACGTCGTGAGAGACGTCATTTTCCGGTCCCAAATTCATACGTCGTTTTCTACGTCGTTTCATACGTCATTTCCTACGTCATTTCCTACGTCGTTTCTGACGTCATTTACGACATAGACGCGACGTCAAAACGACATAGTGACGACGTTGACATTTTCAATAGGGTAGAGTGGGTGGATTCACCTTTTCGATTGACTAAATAAAATATAAAACACCAGATATAGATTTCCTTCAGTGGAATCGGCGATTTCGTATATTGTTCTTTGAATAGTTGTGATACAAACTCAGCGATAACAAATTTACTAGCTATAACAAAAGGTTCGACTATAATCGGAAATGTAAAATCACTCAGAATTAGTTATCAAATAATAGTTACGAATAATACGCGAAAATAACAATTGGAATAATGCTTAGAAAAATACTGGATTTAACAAAGGAAAGAGTATTATATTATTGAGCCTTACCGCGACTCAGCGGTACAAAAGAACGTAAACACGCCGGTTAGCTAGCTGTGCCGTAGAAGCGATATAATGCAAGCTACACTACTTTTCAGGCTACGTATCACCGAGCGATACGATACTCAATATGAACTTTTCTAATGCGGCACACTAGCGATATTCATTAATTATCAGACAATATAATGACTCAATAAATAATTTCGGAAGTAGCTAAGAGATGCGATAATCTAAATTAATAACAGATTTATATCAGAATAATTAAGATATCAGATCAAAGATACTACTTAGCGATAGTCATTTTATTATAATGCAATATAGCGTAAATCGGAATATTAGATAGCACAAATAAATCGCATAAATCAGATATATCACACAGAATCAAAGAAATCAGATAGAATACAGAATAATAGAATGATAAATCAAATTAATAAAGGAACAACTTAAAACTACGACTAACTACGTTCAGACAACCTCGGGGAGTTGGAATTACAAGCGACACACCATGCGATATTAGACTAATTAATTACTAATAAATTACTAAATCAGAGATAGCAAATAAATCAAAGCGTTAGATATTCTCAAAGCGAAAATTTAAGCAAGAACAAGCTCTCAAATAATATTTAGCAAATCCAAAGCAAATATAGCAAAGAAATCAGACTAATAAGCGGAAAATTATCAAGCCAAAAGAGATTCTTAATTACTACAGCCAATTTATAAAGTGCTTTCACTGAATTTCAGTAAATACGATAATAGGCGACTACGTGGCCCGTAGGCGGCACGCGATACAAAGAAAATCTACGATAAATGAGAAAATAGAAATTCAGATCTACTTTTGTGGCTTTACTAGCAGTTTATAGATCATAAAGACCTTACCTTTAGCTCAGCGGCTTGTAGCACACAAAACTTACACTTAGCGTTAACTTAATTTCAACTAACTGGAAAACTATAGGCGAGAGAGAGCTTATCGACACGTCTAATGTCTTCAAAGCGAAACGTAGAAGTGATGAGGCTAGGCGATATTCCGGCACGTCTCGACGATCCTTCCTGATTTTGAAAATCAAGAGCCTATCAGGACCAACTACCCAATAAACACTAGTTCGTATAAAAAACGTATAAATAGGTCATATACTCTACGTTTATTCCGAGGAAAAATGTTCCTCAGTTAAACGCATAAGCAGCGTTGATTGAAAACGTTACGTCTATACGTTTAACTTTACGCAATAAACAACGGTTAATACACGTGTACCACTTGAATTTTGACCAAATAATTGTTAGCTCAAAAAAAAATTGAGATATACGTAAAATGAATTAATTACAATATATGAGGCGTTGATCAACAACTACTAATCGTAAACAATCGCACTTTGTTACAAAGTAAGAATTTTGAGATTAGAAAAACTTCGCATTATTGTTGTGGTCGGGATTCGATCCGGGGACGCTCGCATTCGCTTGTATTACTGTTCGCACGCTCTATCGACTACGCCAAACTACTCATTGACAAAGTCAGTCACTTTCTCGTAATTACTCTGGATTTTGCATCTGTCTTAGTGATATCAGTGTTTTAATGTAGCTGAGATGTCTTAACTAAACATCCGAGTGGTAAGTAGGTTTTTTTAATTTAATTTCTTGCCTAGAGTTCCACACATTCTCACTCGATTTCATTATATTGCACGTTCATTATTATATTGGAAAAAACGTATAAATGACGTGTAGTTCCGAGCGTATAATTATTGAAGGAACTGAACATTGTTATAGTGTAACTCAAAATCCGCGAGGTATTCGTTGATTTTTTGGTTTTCGAATACGTTTTGAGGAAACGTACGCAATACGTATATGATATGTGTAACAGTATACGTACATTAGAGCGTTTCGTACACGCAATTAAATACACGTATTCTTGTCCAGTCTGATAAACGTATAAACAACGTGTGAACGACAGGTTTCGAGGAAACGTTCGTAATACGTATATGATATGTGTAACAGTATACGTACATTAGAGCGTTTCGTACGCGCAATTAAATACACGTATTCTTGTCCAGTCTGATAATAGTATAAATAACGTTCGAACGACAGGTTTCGAGGAAACGTCTGCAATACGTATATGATATGTATAACAGTATACGTATGTTGGATAGTTTCGTACGTGCAGTTGAATACACGTATCCGGGTGCAGTTTAACAAACGTATAAATAACGTGTGAACGACAGGTTTCGCGGAAACGTACGTAATACGTATATTATATGTATAACAGTATACGTACATTAGAGCGTTTCGTACGCGCAGTTGATTACACGTCTACTTGTCCGGGTTGATGAACGTATAAATCACGTAAATTTTCAACGTATTCGTTGTCCGAATCATACGTGTATATTAAAGGTACAAGAAGATATTTCTTCGTTTAAAAAGCGTGATTAATAAACGGATAATATTGGACCACTTATAAACGTGTATGATATACGTTTTATAATAGTATGATGATATATGGATACCAAAAATCAACGAAAAAGACGTGTATAATACGTATAATATACGAACTGGTGTTTATTGGGTAATGAGCTGATTGGCCCTGCGAAAAACGTTCCATGAACGAGCAGCTCGTCAGCTGCTCGGCCCAAGGCGTCAACTTGTTGCCTGACGTTAGGCGTTAGGTCTCTGACTTCGTTGCGTTAGAACAGCCGTTCTGCGTTATTTCAGCGGCGAGATGATGGCGGAGGGTGTGACCTTGGCACTTACTGAGCGGGTCCGTCCAAGCGATACCAATCCTTCGGGATATACTCCGCAGCGGCAGGCTCTCTTCTAGCTTACCTGACTGCAGACTCTTATCAGGTCCAGGTGTCTCACTGAGTCTCCACCTGTTATCGACCTGGTAGATCACGCGGGACGCTATCCTCGTCCATTCTCACGCAGTACATCCTTCAGCGATACGTTACGCACTCGTCTTCATGCCAGACTTTGAATGACGTCGACTGATGGTATGCGGAGCAGGTGATGTAGGCTGGAGTTGTCATGGGGGGGTGGTAGTGTCTGAACATGCCACCCTGTCCACCATGGTCGTACCCAGATGCTTCGGCAGTAAGATGCGTCGGCTGGCAGAACTGCGTAACAGTCCCATACGCCAACTAGCGATATTCGACCAAGGTCGACAGCCCTCCTCGTAGATGTTGCGGTACCATCCATGATACTGGATCCAGTACTGGATGTCGTACCGTAGTCATCTCAAGGCGGAAGTTCTTTCAGCGGAAGTTCGGAATCGGCGTCTTCTTTATCTTTTTTCTTTCTCTCTCTCTCGCGGTACATTAACAGAAAAACACTTCAAATTAGTCTGGCTCTATTGCTTATTCTAGGTGTGTCACTTGTATCCCGAGGGTCTAGACAGCGGTAAAAACTCTCTCTCTCTCGATATAACTAATAAGAAGATCGTATTTCGGAACTCTTGTGACGGCAGCTAATCTGCAACGTCAAAATATATATATGTCAACATATATACGACATATGAGGGGCGCCACCAACGACCAAAGTGTATAGACGTGTCAGTAAAATCGCTTGCTATTGAAAGTACTTACAGTGTATTACCCCAGTTTTTGCTACTTAAATCCTGTCAAGCTATTGCACTAATGCTTCCTCGGTCAAACAAATATAAATCTGCACCTGGCCATACTCTGCTGCCAGGCACTACACCAAATTGAGGCTAAGCTTCAACATAACCTAAAAGATCATTGAAGGAAACTTCCCCTCTCCCCGGAGAGGAGCCGGCAACTTTATCGAATCTAGATCCCGACATAGTGACAACTAGACCCACCTACCTGCCAAAATGACAGACGGCGACGCGCCTGTCGAACACCTGTCGATAAATACGTTCTCTGCTCTATTGGAACCCATGATACAGAAAGCCGTCATAAACAGTGTCCAATCTATCCAAAGAGACGTGAACACCCACTCATCCCAGATCACCACTCTCCAGCAGGAAAACGTCGACTTGAAACTTGCAATGACAGCCCAAGCCAAGCAGTTAGACGACCAAAAAAGAATGAATAACCTGATTATTAGGGCCAGGGACTTCGTCCGGTGGGGGTAAACTAACACACATGAACCACGTCTGTGTGATGGCAATGTTCAGGTTCCACAGTGAAAAATTTCAGATGTCAACGAAAACTAACACATGTAAACACATCTGTGTAATCGGCAATGATTGTTCGTTTCCGGTTCAACAGTGACAAAGTTCAGATGTCAGAATAAAATGTTGTACTTAACCCTCCTGACAAGTCCGATAAGTGTAGACCATTTAAATGTAGTACATTTAAGTATACATGCAAGTTCGAGACTGCCCGTGTGTGGATGACGGGCAGCTCTCCGTGACTTAGATATAGGAAAAGCTATTTATGTCACTGCGTATCGAAAACCACTATTCTAACCTCGCTTCGCTCGATTACAACGCGGTACTTTGACGCAGCATGCGAAGCCACTGGGCGTATTCAAGAGTGCGAGTGTGTATGAAAACGAGCAGCTCTCCGCAACTCAAGCAATTAAAATTAAAAATAATTATCCTATCCGAAATTTCAGAAGATGAGACGCACTTAGACATGTTACAGCTGATTTTTGGTGCTTCTCAGATTTCCGAGCCCATCTGTGCATAATCAAGCACATAAAAAACAGGCAGCTTTAGGTATAAAAAAAAATATTTCAAATTAAAATATTTTAGATAAAATATATCCACTTTAAAAAAATTTTCTCGTTGTTACATAGTCAGGTGAGTTTCGACTCATAGCGGCAGCTGCTGCGAGAAGTGAATGAAAGAATGCCCCTTAGGAAAACGGACAGCTCGACATAACTTGGTAAATTGAATTTGAAAATGATTGTCCTGTCGGAAATTTGACCCGCTCGGACATATCTGTGCTCATTTTTGGGGCAACTGTGATTTGCGAGCCTACCCTTGCATATTCAATGATTTCCGTGTGTGAAAAAACTCCTCCGTTCCTCATGCGATGATGTAATAAGATAACTGCTCTCTTGAAATTACCCTGATGATATGACACGTTCAGACGCGCTTCTGCCTAGTTTGGAAGCAACAACGATTGGCAAGCCCATGAAAAACTGAATAGAATTAAATAAAGCATCAATACAAAAATCAAGACAAAAATCAAGACAAAAATCAAGACGAAAATCAAGAAAAAAATCAAGACAGAAAATAATACGAGAATCAATACAGAGAATAATACGAGAATCAATACACAAAATGAGATTAATGATGGAATAAAATAACTGCTCTCTTGAAATTACCCTGATGATATGACACGTTCAGACGCGCTTCCGCCTAGTTAAAATAAGATGAAAAAAAATCAAGACAAAAATCAAGACAAAAATCAAGACGAAAATCAAGACGAAAATCAAGACAAAAATCAAGACAGAAAATAATACGAGAATCAATACAGAAAATAATACGAGAATCAATACAGAAATACGAGAATAAAACGAAAATCAAGACAGTAAATAAGATGAAAAAAAAATCAAGACAAAAATCAAGACAGAAAATAATACGAGAATCAATACAGAAAATAAGATAAAAATCAATACTGGAAAATAAGACGAAAATCAAGACAGAAGATAAAATTAAAAAAAAATCAAGACAAAAATCAAGACAAAAATCAAGACAGAAAATAATACGAGAATCAATACAGAATATAAGATAAAAATCAATACGGAAAAATAAGACGAAAATTAAGACATAAAATAAGATGAAAAAAAATCAAGACAAAAATCGAGACAAAAATCAAGACAAAAATCAATACGAAAATCAAGACGAAAATCAAGACAAAAATCAAGACAGAAAATAATACGAGAATCAATACGGAAATACGAGAATAAAACGAAAATCAAGACAGTAAATAAGATGAAAAAAAAATCAAGACAAAAATCAAGACAAAAATCAAGACAAAAATCAAGACAGAAAATAATACGAGAATCAATACAGAAAATAAGATAAAAATCAATACTGGAAAATAAGACGAAAATCAAGACAGAAGATAAAATTAAAAAAAAAATCAAGACAAAAATCAAGACAAAAATCAAGACAGAAAATAATACGAGAATCAATACAGAATATAAGATAAAAATCAATACGGAAAAATAAGACGAAAATTAAGACATAAAATAGGATGAAAAAAAATCAAGACAAAAATCAAGACAGAAAATAATACGAGAATCAATACAGAATATAAGATAAAAATCAATACAGAAAAATAATACGAAAATTAAGACATAAAATAATATGAAAAAAAATCAAGACAAAAATCAAGACAAAAATCGAGACAAAAATCAAGACGAAAATCAAGACGAAAATCAAGACAAAAATTAAGACAGAAAATAATACGAGAATCAATACAGAAAATAATACGAGAATCAATACAGAAAATAAGTTAAAAATCAATACTGTCAAATAAGACGAAAATCAAGACAGAAAATAATATTATAAAAAAATCAAGACAAAAATCAAGACAAAAGTCAAGACAAAAATCAAGACAGAAAATAATACGAGAATTAATGCAGAAAATAATACGAGAAATCAAGACAGAAAATAATACGATAATCAATACAGAAAATAAGATAAAAAACAATACCGAAAAATAAGACGGAAATCAAGACAGAAAATAATATTATAAAAAAATCAAGACAAAAATCAAGACAAAAATCAAGACAAAAATCAAGACAAAAATCAAGACAAGAATCAAGACAGAAAATAATACGAGAATTAATACAGAAAAAAATACGAGAAATCAAGACAGAAAATAATACGATAATCAATACAGAAAATAAGATAAAAAACAATACCGAAAAATAAGACGGAAATCAAGACATAAAATAAGACGAAAATCAATACGAAAAATAAGACGAAGATCAATACCGAAAATAAGATAAAAATCAAGACAGAAAAGAGTACGAGAATCAATACAGAAAATAAGACGAAGATCAATACCGAAAATAAGATAAAAATCAAGACAGAAAAGAGTACGAGACTCAATACAGAAAATAAGATAAAAATCAATACTGGAAAATAAGACGAAAATCAAGACAGAAAATAATATTATAAAAAAATCAAGACAAAAATCAAGACAAAAATCAAGACGAAAATCAAGACGAAAATCAAGACAAAAATCAATACAGAAAATAATACGAGTGTTTAAAAAGAGTGATTTATGTTTGTTACAAAAAGTTAGAAAATTTATGTTTAAAATAAAATGGCTACGAAGAAAATGCAATAATATAACTTGCTCGTGTATGCTCGTAATTACTATTATTAAGTTAATTCTCCGCCCTTTTCTCAGAATTCCGGTCTAAGGGATTCTCCAAACTGTACTGATAATTTGGTCGTCTCATAGTTTGCATCCGATCAGACACTCACCTTATTCATTGATCTGAGTTGTCAACATATCTAACTTCAAGTAATCACCGACGAGAGTGTGATTTAATAGATGGCGCTCCAAATTCAGTGTTCGAAAACCCCCCCAACGACGATTCCACCTCTCTGCGTTATCATATAAATACGCACCGTTAGCCGTTAGGAGCAAGTCTTCGATCCGAAAGCAAAGAGATCGCCTCTTTATGCGCGCTCCGACTCAAGGTAGATTTCGACAAGTGTCAAGTGAATCGTTACATATTACCTCTTAATCATTAGAATCAGGTGACTTCTAGACAAGTATGAGTGATTTCTGGGCTAGTTAACCCGCGTTCACTAGGCACTTTCAGAGTTAATTCTCGCCTTTTGAACATCCCAGAAGTCTTCTTTACGCGTTCATAAGGCACTTACGAGCTGTTGTTCTCGCCTTATGAACATTCTAGAAGTACCTTTCACGTATTCGTCAGGCATTCTTGAAATAGTCTCGCCTTCTGAACATTCTAGAACATTTACGATTAATTCAAGGATGATCTAACCTATTTACTCCTAATCTCTCACAGTTCGCTTGTAGTGATCTCGGGGTCTTTTCCGTCACTATTCTATGCTATTAACTGCAAGGTCACCTCATGACCATTCAAGTGATCATTCACTAACTTTCAATCCAAGCATTAGTCGCAATATCTTACAGTTACTAATTTCTATTAAATTACTGCTCTCCTTTACCAGATTCCAGAATTTGCTCAAACAACGAGAATCAATACAGAAAATAAGTTAAAAATCAATACTGGAAAATAAGACGAAAATCAAGACAGAAAATAATATTATAAAAAAATCAAGACAAAAATCAAGACAAAAATCAAGACAAAAATCAAGACAGAAAATAAGACGAAAATCAATTCGAAAAATGAGACGAAGATCAATACGAAAAATAAGACGAAAATCAATACGAAAAATAAGACGAAGATCAATACCGAAAATAAGATAAAAATCAAGACAGAAAAGAGTACGAGAATCAATACAGAAAATAAGACGAAGATCAATACCGAAAATAAGATAAAAATCAAGACAGAAAAGAGTACGAGAATCAATACAGAAAATAAGATAAAAATCAATACTGGAAAATAAGACGAAAATCAAGACAGAAAATAATATTATACAAAAATCAAGACAAAAATCAAGACAAAAATCAAGACAGAAAATAACACGAGAATCAAGACAAAAATCAAGACGAAAATCAAGACGAAAATCAAGACAAAAATCAAGACAGAAAATAATACGAGAATCAATACAGAAAATAATACGAGAATCAATACAGAAAATAAGTTAAAAATCAATACTGGAAAATAAGACGAAAATCAAGACAGAAAATAATATTATAAAAAAATCAAGACAAAAATCAAGACAAAAATCAAGCCAAAAATCAAGACAGAAAATAATACGAGAATTAATACAGAAAATAATACGAGAAATCAAGACAGACAATAATACGATAATCAATGCAGAAAATAAGATAAAAAACAAAACCGAAAAATAAGACGGAAATCAAGACAGAAAATAATACGAAAATCAATACGAAAAATAAGACGAAGATCAATACGAAAAATAAGACGAAAATCAAGACAGAAAAGAATACGAGAATCAATACAGAAAATAAGATAGAAATCAATACCGAAAAATAAGACGAAAATCAAGACAGAAAATAAGATAAAAATCAAAACATAAAATTATTATAGTCTGAATTATTTTTGAATAACGAATATTGTTACGAACAGAGTTAATCATAAAAATGAATCCGGCATTCCAGTATCAATCTGGAATAGGTCAGTTCAGTGAAATGAATATAAACACGAACTCATTTGTAACAATATAATTATTCCAAATATTCATTCACATACGCATAATCGTAAAAATCATCAATATGAATAATATTTACTTAAAAATCTCTCATATAAATTTATAGGAACGCGAATAATTGCAACCTTATTCTGTACGTACAATCTGTACCCGACAACTGCTCACACAGTATATGTTGGTTGTGGTCGAAAAACAATAAGAAAAATTACAAAAAATATAACAAAAAGACCAAAATTCATAATGACACAAATACAAAAAATCGGATACCCGGATACCGTTACTGACGAACAGTCATCAATCCTCATTTAAATATTACAAGAGACCATAATGCCGAAGTGCTTTTTCACAATTCATGAAAATATGCTAAGCACATTTATACCTAAAAGTCTCCGTCCTAATTTGAAAATAACAGCGCAGCGAAATGCAGATTGTAGTAAAACAGAAGGTTCAAAATACAGAAAATCATACTTCCGAACAGCCGTTACCTCGATGAATCAAAATCCTTTTTTTTAGGCTTCAATTTGACCTCACAGTAATATAATATAATATATAATATATACAATTATACAGTAAGTACAGTTTATACAATATAAACAGTAATATAATATAATATATGTACAATATGCTATATATTATTGTACATTTTTACATGATTTTTACATAATGAGTATCATTGGGATGGCACATATTTTTTAAAACATAACTGGTTATAAGTTCACTTAATTTCAAATTAATTTATTATGTCTTAATACAAGAGTGGGTATAAGAGTTGGGGTAACAGTGTCAAAAATTATGACCAAATATTAAGTGGTGGAAGAGAAGAGCATATTATACACTGTAGACTTTAGAATAGACCCTAAAGACTAATAAAAAAAAAAAAATGAATGTAACGGAGTAAGACCATCCAAGCTGACTTTACTACAGATAAAGGATCGTTATGGTAGTACAGAATATTTCAGCAAGTATATGGACATAATCAATGGCTTCGATGGTGGCTTACAATCAAGCAAACCGAGCTGCATATTATGCACTACAGCGAAGACGGGCCAGGGAGGAGAGACTGAGAATCGATACAGACCGTCTGGTAAATCTGGTTAAATTATTATACTGGATGGCAGAGCCAAATAATTTTGTTCACTTTCGTGATTTCGTTCATAAGCTGTGATAAATTTTTCACAAAAAGTTAGAATTCATTCAAATTTTTTATCGTTAATCTATAGCTACGAAATCTTGACTTATAATTTGAAAATTACAAAAGATCAGACTTCAGAACAGCCGTTACCTCGATGAAGCTAAATCCTGAAGATCACTATGATTTCGTTCATAAGCTGTGATAAATTTTTCACAATGATTTGTTCTTAGTTACAATGTCAGTTAAAATTCATTCAAATTTTTTATCATCAATCTATAGCTACGAAATCTTGACTTATAATTTGAAAATTACAGAAGATCAGACTTGAGAACAGCCGTTACCTCGATGAATATTAAAAATGTATACCTGCGGATCGAAATAATCTCTGGATATTTGGTGCAAGTATTTCATGACTACGGTGGACTTGAACGCAAGATTATATATACTGAAAAAGCTTCTCATCAAGTGCATTCATTTTTGCGAGTCATACGCCGTTGGACATAAGTCAGGTATATACGAGTGACCTTAGTCACAGCGTGAATTTAAAAAAAAAAAATTTGGAGCACTTGAACAAAAATATGGATATATTACTGAGCGACATGCTGGAGGATGAATTTGACGTTGTTCCATCGATACTGAAAGTTTTACTGAAATATGTTCAAAAAAAAAAAAAAAAAGATACTTTGAAGAACTGCTCTCTAATTTGTAGAGTGAATTCATTTACAGATTCTCCATGTTTCGTAGCATGGTAAACGGAGTCGAAAGGGGGAAAGAAAAAACTCGCTTAAGAACGAATAGCATGGTGAAGCGATCTGTGTTAATGTTGAATCCAGCAGAAATGAACACATTAGGAGTATTCCCTTATCCGTAATATCACTGCCTTGAATCCCCTGATCTCAGAAATTAGATTCCAAATAATTTTCAAGAAGAAATTATTGATGGAGAGAAAAAGCGAGGCTGAAGAACGGTATGATGTTGAATCGAGCAGAAATGAATACATTAGGAGCATTCCCTTATCCGTGATATCACTGCCTTGAATCCCCTGATCTCAGAAATTAGATTCCAAGCAATTTTCAAGACGATATTATTGATGGAGAGATAAAGCGAGGCTGAATTACAACGGTATGAATTACAACGTGAGGTCAGAATAAATGAAAGCAAAGATCAAGACTCGAGAACTATGCTATTCAATAATATTTCTAACTTTAAGGTACTAAGCTCATTGTCATTATCTAACCACCTGCCAATGGAAGTCAGTCTGTGGTTGATTTTAGCAGTTTTTCAACAACATGTAAAACTGAGAGGCGGTAATCGAGCAGAAATGAATACATTAGGAGTATTTCCTTATCCGTAATATCACTGCCTTGAATCCCCTGATCTCAGAAATTGGATTCCAAATGATTTTCAAGAAGATATCATTGATGGAGAGAAAAAGCGAGGCTGAAGAACGGTATGATGTTGAATCGAGCAGAAATGAATACATTAGGAGTATTCCCTTATCCGTGATATCACTGCCTTGAATCCCCTGATCTCAGAAATTAGATTCCAAATAATTGCCAAGAAGATATTATTGACGGGCCAGGGAGAAGAGACTGAGAATCGAAACGGACCGGCGAAATCTGGTTAAATTATTATACTGGATAGCAGAGCCAAATAATTTTGTTCACTTTCGTGATTTCACGGTATGATGTTGAATCGAGCATAAATGAATACATTAGGAGTATTCCCTTATCCGTGATATCACTGCCTTGAATCCCCTGATCTCAGAAATTAGATTCCAAACAATTTTCAAGAAGATATCATTGATAGAGAGAAAAAGCGAGGCTGAAGAACGGTATGATGTTGAATCGAGCAGAAATGAATACATTAGGAGTATTCTCTTATCCGTGATATCACTGCCTTGAATCCCCTGATCTCAGAAATTAGATTCCAAACAATTTTCAAGAAAATATCATTGATGGAGAGAAAAAGCGAGGCTGAAGAACGGTATGAATTACAACGTAAGGTCAGAATAAATAAAAGCAAAGATCAAGACTATATTATTAATATTTATAGACGGGCCAGGGAGGAAAGACTGAGAATCGATACGGACCGGCGAAATCTGGTTAAATTATTCTACTGGATAGCAGAGCCAAATAATTTTGTTCACTTTCGTGATTTCACGGTATGATGTTGAATCGAGCAGAAATGAATACATTAGGATCATTCCCTTATCCGTGATATCACTGCCTTGAATCCCCCGATCTCAGAAATTAGATTCCAAACAATTTTCAAGACGATATTATTAATGGAGAGAAAAAGCGAGGCTGAAGAACGGTATGAATTTGTTAGAGTTTAAGCTTTTCAGGAACAGGATGGCCATAAATAACTACGATTGTTTTTGTTAATATATGGTCACATAACGTTCATTAAAACAGGATGGCGTCAGCCATGAAAACAGTAGAGGTATATAGAGAGGGAACGCCTGTTCCTTCTTTTTAAACATAGGAACGGTGGAACGCCCATAGACTACATAGATTCTATATAGTCATAATGTTATAGATAGATTAACCTATATCCAACACTCTCCCTTAATCTAATCCGAATAACAGTCTCATTTATTAATGCTATTCATTTTATATCCATACTATAAATCTTGTAATTAATAATACTTATATTTTCAGTCATTTTTCTGCGTTTATTTATTTTAAACAACTCCCATTCCCTTAGTGCAAAATAAATGTTTAGGACCTGGGACCCCTTTTGTTAACGCATCTGCAATCATTACTTCTGTTGGCATGTACAACAAAGTGACTTGATCGTCTTTAATCGCTTGTCTTATAAAATGATATCTAATATCAATATGCTTAGTGCGGTTATGGTGGACTGGATTTTCAGCAATTGCTTTGGCACTCTGGTTGTCATTGAATATAACAATTGGCCCAATTCTACCGCATAATTCAGACAAAAAATTCTTTAGGATAATGGCTTCTTTTGCTGCACTTGTAATACCTACATATTCAGACTCAGTACTCGATAAAGCTGTAATTCTTTGCTTTTTACTTTCCCAGCTGATTGCTGATTCAGCGTATTTAAAAACAAATCCTGTTACTGATTTTCTATCTAAAATATCATTCCCCCAATTGGCATCTACGAACCCTTGTATATCTGTATTACTTTGTTTAAACTCGAGTCCTTTATCTATTGTTCCTTTTAAATATCTCATTATTCGTTTCACACCTTGCCAGTGTTCTTCAGTGTATTTATCATTGAATTGACTCAAGTAATTTGTAGCATAAGCAATATCTGGTCTTGTACAAACTGACAAGTATAACAATGACCCAATGGCTTGTTGATATGGTGCGTTTAATCTTTGTACGTTTGCTTTTTCTGTATCTAATGTTTTAATATTAGTATTCGCAGGACTAGATACTGGTTTTGCATTTTGCATGCCGAATTTTTCCAGTATTTCTTCAGTGTATTGTCTTTGGTCTAGTTTTATCTCTTTCTTGTCATAATTTCTCTGTATTCTTAAACCTAAGCATTGCACAGCTTCTCCTAAGTCTTTAACCTTAAATTTAGCTTTCAACTTTGCTTTTAGAGATTCAATTTTGTTCAGATCATCAGAAAAGATCAAGAAATCATCTACATACAATGCAATAATCACTATTGTATTATTTTCCTTCTTAAAATAGACACACGTCTCATAGTTTGATTGTTGAAAACCTAACGCAATGAGAATCGAGTGTACCTTTTCGTTCCAAACCCTAGAGGCTTGTTTCAAGCCATATACTGCCCTTTTGAGAAGACAAACTTTGTTTTCATCTTTTATAAATCCTTCAGGTTGAGTCATGTGAATTTCGTTTTCAAGTTTTCCATTCAAAAAGGCAGTAGTTACGTCTAAGTGATGTACTATCAAGTCTTTTTTCGCAGCCAGAGCAAAAAGTAATCTGATGCTTGAATGTCTAACAACGGGAGCAAAAGTCTGGTCGTAGTCTACCCCATTTCGTTGCGAGCAACCCTTTGCAACTAACCTAGCTTTGAAACGGAAAGTGTTTCCCTTTGAATCCCTTTTGACCTTGAAAACCCATTTACATTTAACTATGTTTTTACCCACAGGTTTTTCTACTAGTTCCCATGCATCATTCTCTTGGAAGGATTTGAGTTCTTCTAGCATTGCTAGTTTCCATCGCTCGCTGTCCTTTCCATTTAAAGCTTCCTCAACAGATTTAGGCTCGACAGGTTCATCCATTGCCAGATACAGTTCAAAGTCATTGAACTGTTTTGGATGTCTCTCCCTCAATGGATACCTTCGATCCTCTTCTGCTTGTGGTTCTTCTTGAAGTACTGGTTGATCCTGGACAATTTGGACACCATTTTCATTTTCAGAATCAACATCAAACATACTTTCTTGATCTTCGACATCGGAATTATCATGGATTTCCTGTTGTATAGCACATTCTTCTTCTTCTTCGTCAGAACCTTGCGATGGCAACAATTCATATTCCTCTTTGTCGGTTCTTGATTCCATGTCGTCATGTCTGTTTTCGTTAATTTTTCTTTCATCGAATTCCACATCTCGAGCTTCAATTATTTTCTTTGGGTTCTTTATATCTAGTAATCTATAGCCTTTTGTTTCAAGACAATAACCAACGAAAGTTAGTTTCTTGGTTTTTGTGTCGAGCTTGTCTCTTTTTTCTTTTGGTATATGCATGAATGCATCGCATCCAAAAACTTTTAGGTTATCCAATGATACTTTCTCACCTGTCCACACCTCTTCAGGCGTAGCTCCTTCAACAGATTTGTGTGGGGATCTATTTATCAGGAATACTGCCGTGTTTGCTGCTTCTGCCCACATGCGTTTATCGCACTTTGCAGTTGACATCATACACCTGACTTTTTCTAGAATAGTCCTGTTGACGCGTTCAGCTACTCCATTTTGTTGAGGGGTGTACGGGACAGTGAGTTGGTGTTGGATACCCTCCTTCCTTAGATATGACTGTAAATCGGCATTCACATATTCGGTACCATTGTCTGATCTAATCTTCTTTAACTTTTTACCAGTTTCTGTCTCCGTCATGGCTTTAAATTCCATAAGACAGTTCTTGACTTCAGTCTTTGATTCAATAAAGTAGACAAATACCTTGCGAGAGTGATCATCAGTTAGTGTCATCATATACCTTGCTCCGCTCCATGATTTTACTGGCATCAGCCCACAGAGATCAGAATGTACCAGCTCCAAAATTTCCTTGGCCCTTGTTGCTCCCGTCTTCGGAAAAGGTTGTCTTCGTTGTTTCCCTTCGAGACAAGCAACACAGGGCTTCTCGTTTTGTACCTCTTCAAAATCTATACCTGTAGCTAAAGAATTCTTAAGCAGTTTCATACTTTGCAAACTCAAATGCCCTAGCCTTTGATGCCATAAATCTTGACCATTTAACAGACTGACTTTTGCTTCCTCGTGTTTTACATCAAGACGATAAATACCACTGATCTCTATACTAACTGGATGGCTGGTCCCCTAAAGCAAGGCTGAGGCCGATTGAAGGCTAACCTAGCGCCCCTAATACCGGGAGCGGTACTAAGGTTGACATCAATGCGCATGCGGGGCACTGATTTACCATCCCTACGATTGGCCGTGTTCGAGGGCACATGCGCATTGAGATGGTGATTAGTACGATTCCCGGTGTTAGGGGCGCTGAATGAGCCTTCAACTCGACATAATCTCGGCATGCCGGGCCCATAAGGACCAGCCATCCAGTTAGTATAGAGATCAGTGATAAATACCATTGCATACCGAAGCCGTTGCTAGAACGTCTCAGTTTACAACACAATCACCTTCATTAACCAATTTACAGCCTTCTTTATCAA
This sequence comes from Tenthredo livida, assembly GCA_963992785.1. NCBI lineage: Eukaryota > Metazoa > Arthropoda > Insecta > Hymenoptera > Tenthredinidae > Tenthredo > Tenthredo livida. Next base: position 11,654,707 of record OZ023068.1, read on the forward strand.
ATACAACTACAAAACCTTTACTAACGAGTTTACTTACTGAAAGCAAATTAGCGTTAAGTTTGGGGACGTACAGAACATTCGAAATAGACCTTACATTTGATTCAGTTTGAAGACTTACTTTTACGTCTCCTATACCTTGAGTGTATATTTTTTCGTTATTAGCTACTGTTACCTCCAAACCAGTGTTTATGTTGCTTTGATACTTGACCAACCAGTCTTTTCTCGATGACATATGGGTGGTTGCTCCAGAATCGATGTACCAGTCACTCGTGTTGGTCGTTACTCCCAAAGCTGTTAGCAGTGCCCGGTCCTTAGGCTTCTTGTTGTCATCTTTGTTTGACTTAGCCTCTGACCCACCGCTTGACGTCTTCAGAGTAGGACATTCGTTCCTCGTGTGACCCTTCGTTCCACAATTCCAGCACGTAGGAGGTTTCTTCTTCTTTGCTTTATTGAAAGGCTTGCCTTTAGCCATAAGCGCAGAATCACCCACGGTTTCTTTACCCCATTTGCTGTCTTGCATTAATTTGCATTTTATAAAGTCGCTCGTTAATTGTGTTCCGCTACCCTCGAGAGCCATCACCATGGGATCAAATTCAGCAGGAAGACCTTGTAGCAGCATGGCACCAATCAATTCGTCATCCATTGGTTTATTCATCGCTGCGAGTTTCTGAGCGATCGATAACACCTCACTGACGTAGCCCTCCATTGAGTCAAAGTTTTCCAACTTGGTCGAGCAGAATGATCTTAAAAGCCTGATGCGTCTTGTCATACCTTTGTCTTCGTATGCCTTCTCTGGATTATTCCAAGCCTCCTTCGCCGTTGCTGCTGATCTTACATGAGCATAGGCTGTTGGCTTCACCATGAGGCAAATATTTGCTAAAGCTTTCATGTCCCTTCGTTCCTTGACAGCTTGAGTTGTGTCGTCTTCGGCAACGTAGCCAATTACACACGACCAAAGATTTTCCCGAATGAGAAACATTTTCGTTGCAAATTTCCAGTCGTTGAAGTTATCACGGCCTTCCAATTTTCCAATACCCGACAGTGGGATCCCGCCGCCATGTGGTCCGTCCGCATCACTCATTTTTTTTTTTTTTTTTTTTTTAAAGTAATAAGGGATCACTTTTTTTAAGCAGTTCAGTTCTCACTATTCACCGGATTCATTAGTTAATACACCTGGGCCCATAACCTGGTAGAGTTTAAGCTTTTCAGGAACAGGATGGCCATAAATAACTACGATTGTTTTTGTTAATATATTGTCACATAACGTTTATTAAAACAGGATGGCGTCAGCCATGAAAACAGTAGAGGTATATAGAGAGGGAACGCCTGTTCCTTCTTTTTAAACATAGGAACGGTGGAACGCCCATAGACTACATAGATTCTATATAGTCATAATGTTATAGATAGATTAACCTATATCCAACAGAATTACAACGTGAGGTCAGAAGAAATGAAAGCAAAACCATATCCAAGCTATGAAATCACGACAGCCGGACCACTCAGAAATTAGATTCCAAATAATTTTCAAGAAGATATCATTGATGGAGAGAAAAAGCGAGGCTGAAGAACGGTATGATGTTGAATCGAGCAGAAATGAATACATTAGGAGTATTCCCTTATCCGTGATATCACTGCCTTGAATCCCCTGATCTCAGAAATTAGATTCCAAATAATTTTCAAGAAGATATTATTGACGGGCCAGGGAGGAGAGACTGAGAATCGAAACGGACCGGCGAAATCTGGTTAAATTATTATACTGGATAGCAGAGCCAAATAATTTTGTTCACTTTCGTGATTTCACGGTATGATGTTGAATCGAGCATAAATGAATACATTAGGAGTATTCCCTTATCCGTGATATCACTGCCTTGAATCCCCTGATCTCAGAAATTAGATTCCAAACAATTTTCAAGAAGATATCATTGATGGAGAGAAAAAGCGAGGCTGAAGAACGATATGATGTTGAATCGAGCAGAAATGAATACATTAGGAGTATTCCCTTATCCGTGATATCACTGCCTTGAATCCCCTGATCTCAGAAATTAGATTCCAAACAATTTTCAAGAAAATATCATTGATGGAGAGAAAAAGCGAGGCTGGAGAACGGTATGAATTACAACGTAAGGTCAGAATAAATAAAAGCAAAGATCAAGACTATATTATTAATATTTATAGACGGGCCAGGGAGGAGAGACTGAGAATCGATACGGACCGGCGAAATCTGGTTAAATTATTCTACTGGATAGCAGAGCCAAATAATTTTGTTCACTTTCGTGATTTCACGGTATGATGTTGAATCGAGCATAAATGAATACATTAGGAGTATTCCCTTATCCGTGATATCACTGCCTTGTATACCCTGATCTCAGAAATTAGATTCCAAACAATTTTCAAGAAGATATCATTGATGGAGAGAAAAAGCGAGGCTGAAAAACAGTATGATGTTGAATCGAGCAGAAATGAATACATTAGGATCATTCCCTTATCCGTGATATCACTGCCTTGAATGCCCTGATCTCAGAAATTAGATTCCAAACAATTTTCAAGACAATATTATTGATGGAGAGAAAAAGCGAGGCTGAAGAACGGTATGAATTACAACGTGAGGTCAGAAGAAATGAAAGCAAAACCATATTCCAGCTATGAAATCACGACAGCCGGACCACTCAGAAATTAGATTCCAAATAATTTTCAAGAAGATATCATTGATGGAGAGAAAAAGCGAGGCTGAAGAACGGTATGATGTTGAATCGAGCAGAAATGAATACATTGGGAGTATTTCCTTATCAGTGATATCACTGCCTTGAATCCCCTGATCTCAGAAATTAGATTCCAAGCAATTTTCAAGACGATATTATTGATAGAGAGATAAAGCGAGGCTGAATTACAACGGTATGAATTACAACGTGAGGTCAGAATAAATAAAAGCAAAGATCAAGACTCGAGAACTATGCTATTCAATAATATTTCTAACTTTAAGGTACTAAGCTCATTGTCATTATCTAACTACCTGCCAATGGAAGTCAGTCTGTGGTTGATTTTAGCAGTTTTTCAACAACATGTAAAACTTAGAGGCGGTAATCGAGCAGAAATGAATACATCAGGAGTATTCCCTTATCCGTAATATCACTGCCTCGAATCCCCTGATCTCAGAAATTGGATTCCAAATGATTTTCAAGAAGATATCATTGATGGAGAGAAAAAGCGAGGCTGAAGAACGGTATGATGTTGAATCGAGCAGAAATGAATACATTAGGAGTATTCCCTTATCCGTGATATCACTGCCTTGAATCCCCTGATCTCAGGAATTAGATTCCAAATAATTTTCAAGAAGATATTATTGACGGGCCAGGGAGGAGAGACTGAGAATCGAAACGGACCGGCGAAATCTGGTTAAATTATTATACTGGATAGCAGAGCCAAATAATTTTGTTCACTTTCGTGATTTCACGGTATGATGTTGAATCGAGCATAAATGAATACATTAGGAGTATTCCCTTATCCGTGATATCACTGCCTTGAATCCCCTGATATCAGAAATTAGATTCCAAACAATTTTCAAGAAGATATCATTGATGGAGAGAAAAAGCGAGGCTGAAGAACGGTATGATGTTGAATCGAGCAGAAATGAATACATTAGGAGTATTCCCTTATCCGTGATATCACTGCCTTGAATCCCCTGATCTCAGAAATTAGATTCCGAACAATTTTCAAGAAAATATCATTGATGGAGAGAAAAAGCGAGGCTGAAGAACGGTATGAATTACAACGTAAGGTCAGAATAAATAAAAGCAAAGATCAAGACTATATTATTAATATTTATAGACGGGCCAGGGAGGAGAGACTGAGAATCGATACGGACCGGCGAAATCTGGTTAAATTATTCTACTGGATAGCAGAGCCAAATAATTTTGTTCACTTTCGTGATTTCACGGTATGATGTTGAATCGAGCATGAATGAATACATTAGGAGTATTCCCTTATCCGTGATATCACTGCCTTGAATACCCTGATCTCAGAAATTAGATTCCAAACAATTTTCAAGAAGATATCATTGATGGAGAGAAAAAGCGAGGCTGAAGAACGGTATGATGTTGAATCGAGCAGAAATGAATACATTAGGAGTATTCCCTTATCCGTGATATCACTGCCTTGAATCCCCTGATCTCAGAAATTAGATTCCAAACAATTTTCAAGAAGATATCATTGATGGAGGGGAAAAGCGAGGCTGAAGAACGGTATGAATTACAACGTAAGGTCAGAATAAATAAAAGCAAAGATCAAGACTATATTATTAATATTTATAGACGGGCCAGGGAGGAGAGACTGAGAATCGATACGGACCGGCGAAATCTGGTTAAATTATTATACTGGATAGCAGAGCCAAATAATTTTGTTCACTTTCGTGATTTCGTTCATAAGATGTGATAAATGTTTAACAATGATTTGTTCTATTCTGAAACGGATCTTCATTTAGTATTGTGATTGGCTGTTTAAACCCTAAAGACTAGGGAGGAGAGACTGAGAATCCATACGGACCGGCGAAATCTGGTTAAATTATTATACTGGATGGCAGAGCCAAATAATTTTGTTCACTTTCGTGATTTCACGGTATGATGTTGAATCGAGCAGAAATGAATACATTAGGATCATTCCCTCATCCGTGATATCACTGCCTTGAATCCCCTGATCTCAGAAATTAGATTCCAAACAATTTTCAAGACAATATTATTGATGGAGAGAAAAAGCGAGGCTGAAGAACGGTATGAATTACAACGTGAGGTCAGAAGAAATGAAAGCAAAACCATATTCCAGCTATGAAATCACGACAGCCGGACCACTCAGAAATTAGATTCCAAATAATTTTCAAGAAGATATCATTGATGGAGAGAAAAATCGAGGCTGAAGAACAGTATGATGTTGAATCGAGCAGAAATGAATACATTGGGAGTATTTCCTTATCAGTGATATCACTGCCTTGAATCCCCTGATCTCAGAAATTAGATTCCAAGCAATTTTCAAGACGATATCATTGATAGAGAGATGAAGCGAGGCTGAATTACAACGGTATGAATTACAACGTGAGGTCAGAATAAATAAAAGCAAAGATCAAGACTCGAGAACTATGCTATTCAATAATATTTCTAACTTTAAGGTACTAAGCTCATTGTCATTATCTAACCACCTGCCAATGGAAGTCAGTCTGTAGTTGATTTTAGCAGTTTTTAAACAACATGTAAAACTTAGAGGCGGTAATCCAGCAGAAATGAACACATTAGGAGTATTCCCTTATCCGTAATATCACTGCCTTGAATCCCCTGATCTCAGAAATTAGATTCCAAATAATTTTCAAGAAGAAATTATTGATGGAGAGAAAAAGCGAGGCTGAAGAACGGTATGATGTTGAATCGAGCAGAAATGAATACATTAGGAGCATTCCCTTATCCGTGATATCACTGCCTTGAATCCCCTGATCTCAGAAATTAGATTCCAAATAATTTTCAAGAAGATATTATTGACGGGCCAGGGAGGAGAGACTGAGAATCGAAACGGACCGGCGAAATCTGGTTAAATTATCATACTGGATAGCAGAGCCAAATAATTTTGTTCACTTTCGTGATTTCACGGTATGATGTTGAATCGAGCATCAATGAATACATTAGGAGTATTCCCTTATCCGTGATATCACTGCCTTGAATCCTCTGATCTCAGAAATTAGATTCCAAATAATTTTCAAGAAGAAATTATTGATGGAGAGAAAAAGCGAGGCTGAAGAACGGTATGATGTTGAATCGAGCAGAAATGAATACATTAGGAGCATTCCCTTATCCGTGATATCACTGCCTTGAATCCCCTGATCTCAGAAATTAGATTCCAAGCAATTTTCAAGACGATAATATTGATGGAGAGATAAAGCGAGGCTGAATTACAACGGTATGAATTACAACGTGAGGTCAGAATAAATGAAAGCAAAGATCAAGACTCGAGAACTATGCTATTCAATAATATTTCTAACTTCAAGGTACTAAGCTCATTGTCATTATCTAACCACCTGCCAATGGAAGTCAGTCTGTGGTTGATTTTAGCAGTTTTTCAACAACATGTAAAACTGAGAGGCGGTAATCGAGCAGAAATGAATACATTAGGGGTATTTCCTTATCCGTAATATCACTGCCTTGAATCCCCTGATCTCAGAAATTGGATTCCAAATGATTTTCAAGAAGATATCATTGATGGAGAGAAAAAGCGAGGCTGAAGAACGGTATGATGTTGAATCGAGCAGAAATGAATACATTAGAAGTATTCCCTTATCCGTGATATCACTGCCTTGAATCCCCTGATCTCCGAAATTAGATTCCAAATAATTTTCAAGAAGATATTATTGACGGGCCAGGGAGGAGAGACTGAGAATCGAAACGGACCGGCGAAATCTGGTTAAATTATCATACTGGATAGCAGAGCCAAATAATTTTGTTCACTTCCGTGATTTCACGGTATGATGTTGAATCGAGCATCAATGAATACATTAGGAGTATTCCCTTATCCGTGATATCACTGCCTTGAATACCCTGATCTCAGAAATTAGATTCCAAACAATTTTCAAGAAGATATCATTGATGGAGAGAAAAAGCGAGGCTGAAGAACGGTATGATGTTGAATCGAGCAGAAATGAATACATTAGGAGTATTCCCTTATCCGTGATATCACTGCCTTGAATCCCTTGATCTCCGAAATTAGATTCCAAATAATTTTCAAGAAGATATTATTGACGGGCCAGGGAGGAGAGACTGAGAATCGAAACGGACCGGCGAAATCTGGTTAAATTATCATACTGGATAGCAGAGCCAAATAATTTTGTTCACTTTCGTGATTTCACGGTATGATGTTGAATCGAGCATAAATGAATACATTAGGAGTATTCCCTTATCCGTGATATCACTGCCTTGAATACCCTGATCTCAGAAATTAGATTCCAAACAATTTTCAAGAAGATATCATTGATGGAGAGAAAAAGCGAGGCTGAAGAACGGTATGATGTTGAATCCAACAGAAATGAATACATTAGGAGTATTCCCTTATCCGTGATATCACTGCCTTGAATCCCCTGATCTCAGAAATTAGATTCCAAACAATTTTCAAGAAGATATCATTGATGGAGAGAAAAAGCGAGGCTGAAGAACGGTATGAATTACAACGTAAGGTCAGAATAAATAAAAGCAAAGATCAAGACTATATTATTAATATTTATAGACGGGCCAGGGAGGAGAGACTGAGAATCGATACGGACCGGCGAAATCTGGTTAAATTATTATACTGGATAGCAGAGCCAAATAATTTTGTTCACTTTCGTGATTTCGTTCATAAGATGTGATAAATGTTTAACAATGATTTGTTCTATTCTGAAACGGATCTTCATTTAGTATTGTGATTGGCTGTTTAAACCCTAAAGACTAGGGAGAAGAGACTGAGAATCCATACGGACCGGCGAAATCTGGTTAAATTATTATACTGGATGGCAGAGCCAAATAATTTTGTTCACTTTCGTGATTTCACGGTATGATGTTGAATCGAGCAGAAATGAATACATTAGGATCATTCCCTTATCCGTGATATCACTGCCTTGAATCCCCTGATCTCAGAAATTAGATTCCAAACAATTTTCAAGACAATATTATTGATGGAGAGAAAAAGCGAGGCTGAAGAACGGTATGAATTACAACGTGAGGTCAGAAGAAATGAAAGCAAAACCATATTCCAGCTATGAAATCACGACAGCCGGACCACTCAGAAATTAGATTCCAAATAATTTTCAAGAAGATATCATTGATGGAGAGAAAAAGCGAGGCTGAAGAACGGTATGATGTTGAATCGAGCAGAAATGAATACATTGGGAGTATTTCCTTATCAGTGATATCACTGCCTTGAATCCCCTGATCTCAGAAATTAGATTCCAAGCAATTTTCAAGACGATATTATTGATAGAGAGATGAAGCGAGGCTGAATTACAACGGTATGAATTACAACGTGAGGTCAGAATAAATAAAAGCAAAGATCAAGACTCGAGAACTATGCTATTCAATAATATTTCTAACTTTAAGGTACTAAGCTCATTGTCATTATCTAACCACCTGCCAATGGAAGTCAGTCTGTGGTTGATTTTAGCAGTTTTTTAACAACATGTAAAACTTAGAGGCGGTAATCGAGCAGAAATGAATACATTAGGAGTATTCCCTTATCCGTAATATCACTGCCTCGAATCCCCTGATCTAAGAAATTGGATTCCAAATGATTTTCAAGAAGATATCATTGATGGAGAGAAAAAGCGAGGCTGAAGAACGGTATGATGTTGAATCGAGCAGAAATGAATACATTAGGAGTATTCCCTTATCCGTGATATCATTGCCTTGAATCCCCTGATCTCAGAAATTAGATTCCAAATAATTTTCAAGAAGATATTATTGACGGGCCAGGGAGGAGAGACTGAGAATCGAAACGGACCGGCGAAATCTGGTTAAATTATTATACTGGATAGCAGAGCCAAATAATTTTGTTCTCTTTCGTGATTTCACGGTATGATGTTGAATCGAGCATAAATGAATACATTAGGAGTATTGCCTTATCCGTGATATCACTGCCTTGAATCCCCTGATCTCAGAAATTAGATTCCAAACAATTTTCAAGAAGATATCATTGATGGAGAGAAAAAGCGAGGCTGAAGAACGGTATGATGTTGAATCGAGCAGAAATGAATACATTAGGAGTATTCCCTTATCCGTGATATCACTGCCTTGAATCCCCTGATCTCAGAAATTAGATTCCAAACAATTTTCAAGAGAATATCATTGATGGAGAGAAAAAGCGAGGCTGAAGAACGGTATGAATTACAACGTAAGGTCAGAATAAACAAAAGCAAAGATCAAGACTATATTATTAATATTTATAGACGGTCCAGGGAGAAGAGACTGAGAATCGATACGGACCGGCGAAATCTGGTTAAATTATTCTACTGGATAGCAGAGCCAAATAATTTTGTTCACTTCCGTGATTTCACGGTATGATGTTGAATCGAGCATAAATGAATACATTAGGAGTATTCCCTTATCCGTGATATCACTGCCTTGAATACCCTGATCTCAGAAATTAGATTCCAAACAATTTTCAAGAAGATATCATTGATGGAGAGAAAAAGCGAGGCTGAAGAACGGTATGATGTTGAATCGAGCAGAAATGAATACATTAGGAGTATTCCCTTATCCGTGATATCACTGCCTTGAATCCCCTGATCTCAGAAATTAGATTCCAAACAATTTTCAAGAAGATATCATTGATGGAGAGAAAAAGCGAGGCTGAAGAACGGTATGAATTACAACGTAAGGTCAGAATAAATAAAAGCAAAGATCAAGACTATATTATTAATATTTATAGACGGGCCAGGGAGGAGAGACTGAGAATCGATACGGACCGGCGAAATCTGGTTAAATTATTATACTGGATAGCAGAGCCAAATAATTTTGTTCACTTTCGTGATTTCGTTCATAAGATGTGATAAATGTTTAACAATGATTTGTTCTATTCTGAAACGGATCTTCATTTAGTATTGTGATTGGCTGTTTAAACCCTAACGACTAGGGAGGAGAGACTGAGAATCCATACGGACCGCCGAAATCTGGTTAAATTATTATACTGGATGGCAGAGCCAAATAATTTTGTTCACTTTCGTGATTTCACGGTATGATGTTGAATCGAGCAGAAATGAATACATTAGGATCATTCCCTTATCCGTGATATCACTGCCTTGAATCCCCTGATCTCAGAAATTAGATTCCAAACAATTTTCAAGACAATATTATTGATGGAGAGAAAAAGCGAGGCTGAATTACAACGGTATGAATTACAACGTGAGGTCAGAATAAATAAAAGCAAAGATCAAGACTCGAGAACTATGCTATTCAATAATATTTCTAACTTTAAGGTACTAAGCTCATTGTCATTATCTAACCACCTGCCAATGGAAGTCAGTCTGTGGTTGATTTTAGCAGTTTTTCAACAACATGTAAAACTTAGAGGCGGTAATCGAGCAGAAATGAATACATTAGGAGTATTCCCTTATCCGTAATATCACTGCCTCGAATCCCCTGATCTCAGAAATTAGATTCCAAATAATTTTCAAGAAGATATTATTGACGGGCCAGGGAGGAGAGACTGAGAATCGAAACGGACCGGCGAAATCTGGTTAAATTATTATACTGGATAGCAGAGCCAAATAATTTTGTTCACTTTCGTGATTTCACGGTATGATGTTGAATCGAGCATAAATGAATACATTAGGAGTATTCCCTTATCCGTGATATCACTGCCTTGAATCCCCTGATCTCAGAAATAAGATTCCAAACAATTTTCAAGAAGATATCATTGATGGAGAGAAAAAGCGAGGCTGAAGAACGGTATGAATTACAACGTAAGGTCAGAATAAATAAAAGCAAAGATCAATACTATATTATTAATATTTATAGACGGTCCAGGGAGGAGAGACTGAGAATCGATACGGACCGGCGAAATCTGGTTAAATTATTCTACTGGATAGCAGAGCCAAATAATTTTGTTCACTTTCGTGATTTCACGGTATGATGTTGAAGCGAGCATAAATAAATACATTAGGAGTATTCCCTTATCCGTGATATCACTGCCTTGAATACCCTGATCTCAGAAATTAGATCCAAACAATTTTCAAGAAGATATCATTGATGGAGAGAAAAAGCGAGGCTGAAGAACGGTATGATGTTGAATCGAGCAGAAATGAATACATTAGGAGTATTCCCTTATCCGTGATATCACTGCCTTGAATCCCCTGATCTCAGAAATTAGATTCCAAACAATTTTCAAGAAGATATCATTGATGGAGAGAGAAAGCGAGGCTGAAGAACGGTATGAATTACAACGTAAGGTCAGAATAAATAAAAGCAAAGATCAAGACTATATTATTAATATTTATAGACGGGCCAGGGAGGAGAGACTGAGAATCGATACGGACCGGCGAAATCTGGTTAAATTATTATACTGGATAGCAGAGCCAAATAATTTTGTTCACTTTCGTGATTTCGTTCATAAGATGTGATAAATGTTTAACAATGATTTGTTCTATTCTGAAACGGATCTTCATTTAGTATTGTGATTGGCTGTTTAAACCCTAAAGACTAGGGAGGAGAGACTGAGAATCCATACGGACCGGCAAAATCTGGTTAAATTATTATACTGGATGGCAGAGCCAAATAATTTTGTTCACTTTCGTGATTTCACGGTATGATGTTGAATCGAGCAGAAATGAATACATTAGGATCATTCCCTTATCCGTGATATCACTGCCTTGAATCCCCTGATCTCAGAAATTAGATTCCAAACAATTTTCAAGACAATATTATTGATGGAGAGGAAAAGCGAGGCTGAAGAACGGTATGAATTACAACGTGAGGTCAGAAGAAATGAAAGCAAAACCATATTCCAGCTATGAAATCACGACAGCCGGACCACTCAGAAATTAGATTCCAAATAATTTTCAAGAAGATATCATTGATGGAGAGAAAAAGCGAGGCTGAAGAACGGTATGATGTTGAATCGAGCAGAAATGAATACATTGGGAGTATTTCCTTATCAGTGATATCACTGCCTTGAATCCCCTGATCTCAGAAATTAGATTCCAAGCAATTTTCAAGACGATATTATTGATGGAGAGATAAAGCGAGGCTGAATGACAACGGTATGAATTACAACGTGAGGTCAGAATAAATAAAAGCAAAAATCAAGACTCGAGAACTATGCTATTCAATAATATTTCTAACTTTAAGGTACTAAGCTCATTGTCATTATCTAACCACCTGCCAATGGAAGTCAGTCTGTAGTTGATTTTAGCAGTTTTTTAACAACATGTAAAACTTAGAGGCGGTAATCCAGCAGAAATGAACACATTAGGAGTATTCCCTTATCCGTAATATCACTGCCTTGAATCCCCTGATGTCAGAAATTAGATTCCAAATAATTTTCAAGAAGATATTATTGACGGGCCAGGGAGGAGAGACTGAGAATCGAAACGGACCGGCGAAATCTGGTTAAATTATCATACTGGATAGCAGAGCCAAATAATTTTGTTCACTTTCGTGATTTCACGGTATGATGTTGAATCGAGCATAAATGAATACATTAGGAGTATTCCCTTATCCGTGATATCACTGCCTTGAATACCCTGATCTCAGAAATTAGATTCCAAACAATTTTCAAGAAGATATCATTGATGGAGAGAAAAAGCGAGGCTGAAGAACGGTATGATGTTGAATCCAGCAGAAATGAATACATTAGGAGTATTCCCTTATCCGTGATATCACTGCCTTGAATCCCCTGATCTCAGAAATTAGATTCCAAACAATTTTCAAGAAGATATCATTGATGGAGAGAAAAAGCGAGGCTGAAGAACGGTATGAATTACAACGTAAGGTCAGAATAAATAAAAGCAAAGATCAAGACTATATTATTAATATTTATAGACGGGCCAGGGAGGAGAGACTGAGAATCGATACGGACCGGCGAAATCTGGTTAAATTATTATACTGGATAGCAGAGCCAAATAATTTTGTTCACTTTCGTGATTTCGTTCATAAGATGTGATAAATGTTTAACAATGATTTGTTATATTCTGAAACGGATCTTCATTTAGTATTGTGATTGGCTGTTTAAACCCTAAAGACTAGGGAGGAAAGACTGAGAATCCATACGGACCGGCGAAATCTGGTTAAATTATTATACTGGATGGCAGAGCCAAATAATTTTGTTCACTTTCGTGATTTCACGGTATGATGTTGAATCGAGCAGAAATGAATACATTAGGATCATTCCCTTATCCGTGATATCACTGCCTTGAATCCCCTGATCTCAGAAATTAGATTCCAAACAATTTTCAAGACAATATTATTGATGGAGAGAAAAAGCGAGGCTGAAGAACGGTATGAATTACAACGTGAGGTCAGAAGAAATGAAAGCAAAACCATATTCCAGCTATGAAATCACGACAGCCGGACCACTCAGAAATTAGATTCCAAATAATTTTCAAGAAGATATCATTGATGGAGAGAAAAAGCGAGGCTGAAGAACGGTATGATGTTGAATCGAGCAGAAATGAATACATTGGGAGTATTTCCTTATCAGTGATATCACTGCCTTGAATCCCCTGATCTCAGAAATTAGATTCCAAGCAATTTTCAAGACGATATTATTGATAGAGAGATGAAGCGAGGCTGAATTACAACGGTATGAATTACAACGTGAGGTCAGAATAAATAAAAGCAAAGATCAAGACTCGAGAACTATGCTATTCAATAATATTTCTAACTTTAAGGTACTAAGCTCATTGTCATTATTTAACCACCTGCCAATGGAAGTCAGTCTGTGGTTGATTTGAGCAGTTTTTCAACAACATGTAAAACTTAGAGGCGGTAATCGAGCAGAAATGAATACATTAGGAGTATTCCCTTATCCGTAATATCACTGCCTCGAATCCCCTGATCTCAGAAATTGGATTCCAAATGATTTTCAAGAAGATATCATTGATGGAGAGAAAAAGCGAGGCTGAAGAACGGTATGATGTTGAATCGAGCAGAAATGAATACATTAGGATCATTCCCTTATCCGTGATATCACTGCCTTGAATCCCCTGATCTCAGAAATTAGATTCCAAACAATTTTCAAGACAATATTATTGATGGAGAGAAAAAGCGAGGCTGAAGAACGGTATGAATTACAACGTGAGGTCAGAAGAAATGAAAGCAAAACCATATTCCAGCTATGAAATCACGACAGCCGGACCACTCAGAAATTAGATTCCAAATAATTTTCAAGAAGATATCATTGATGGAGAGAAAAAGCGAGGCTGAAGAACGGTATGATGTTGAATCGAGCAGAAATGAATACATTGGGAGTATTTCCTTATCAGTGATATCACTGCCTTGAATCCCCTGATCTCAGAAATTAGATTCCAAGCAATTTTCAAGACGATATTATTGATAGAGAGATGAAGCGAGGCTGAATTACAACGGTATGAATTACAACGTGAGGTCAGAATAAATAAAAGCAAAGATCAAGACTCGAGAACTATGCTATTCAATAATATTTCTAACTTTAAGGTACTAAGCTCATTGTCATTATCTAACCACCTGCCAATGGAAGTCAGTCTGTGGTTGATTTTAGCAGTTTTTCAACAACATGTAAAACTTAGAGGCGGTAATCGAGCAGAAATGAATACATTAGGAGTATTCCCTTATCCGTAATATCACTGCCTCGAATCCCCTGATCTCAGAAATTGGATTCCAAATGATTTTCAAGAAGATATCATTGATGGAGAGAAAAAGCGAGGCTGAAGAACGGTATGATGTTGAATCGAGCAGAAATGAATACATTAGGAGTATTCCCTTATCCGTGATATCATTGCCTTGAATCCCCTGATCTCAGAAATTAGATTCCAAATAATTTTCAAGAAGATATTATTGACGGGCCAGGGAGGAGAGACTGAGAATCGAAACGGACCGGCGAAATCTGGTTAAATTATTATACTGGATAGCAGAGCCAAATAATTTTGTTCTCTTTCGTGATTTCACGGTATGATGTTGAATGGAGCATAAATGAATACATTACGAGTATTGCCTTATCCGTGATATCGCTGCCTTGAATACCCTGATCTCAGAAATTAGATTCCAAACAATTTTCAAGAAGATATCATTGATGGAGAGAAAAAGCGAAGCTGAAGAACGGTATGATGTTGAATCGAGCAGAAATGAATACATTAGGAGTATTCCCTTATCCGTGATATCACTGCCTTGAATCCCCTGATCTCAGAAATTAGATTCCAAACAATTTTCAAGAGAATATCATTGATGGAGAGAAAAAGCGAGGCTGAAGAACGGTATGAATTACAACGTAAGGTCAGAATAAACAAAAGCAAAGATCAAGACTATATTATTAATATTTATAGACGGTCCAGGGAGAAGAGACTGAGAATCGATACGGACCGGCGAAATCTGGTTAAATTATTCTACTGGATAGCAGAGCCAAATAATTTTGTTCACTTTCGTGATTTCACGGTATGATGTTGAATCGAGCATAAATGAATACATTAGGAGTATTCCCTTATCCGTGATATCACTGCCTTGAATACCCTGATCTCAGAAATTAGATTCCAAACAATTTTCAAGAAGATATCATTGATGGAGAGAAAAAGCGAGGCTGAAGAACAGTATGATAATGAATCGAGCAGAAATAAATACATTAGGAGTATTCCCTTATCCGTGATATCACTGCCTTGAATCCCCTGATCTCAGAAATGAGATTCCAAACAATTTTCAAGAAGATATCATTGATGGAGAGAAAAAGCGAGGCTGAAGAACGGTATGAATTACAACGTAAGGTCAGAATAAATAAAAGCAAAGATCAAGACTATATTATTAATATTCATAGACGGGCCAGGGAGGAGAGACTGAGAATCGATACGGACCGGCGAAATCTGGTTAAATTATTATACTGGATAGCAGAGCCAAATAATTTTGTTCACTTTCGTGATTTCGTTCATAAGATGTGATAAATGTTTAACAATGATTTGTTCTATTCTGAAACGGATCTTCATTTAGTATTGTGATTGACTGTTTAAACCCTAAAGACTAGGGAGGAGAGACTGAGAATCCATACGGACCGGCGAAATCTGGTTAAATTATTATACTGGATGGCAGAGCCAAATAATTTTGTTCACTTTCGTGATTTCACGGTATGATGTTGAATCGAGCAGAAATGAATACATTAGGATCATTCCCTTATCCGTGATATCACTGCCTTGAATCCCCTGATCTCAGAAATTAGATTCCAAACAATTTTCAAGACAATATTATTGATGGAGAGAAAAAGCGAGGCTGAAGAACGGTATGAATTACAACGTGAGGTCAGAAGAAATGAAAGCAAAACCATATTCCAGCTATGAAATCACGACAGCCGGACCACTCAGAAATTAGATTCCAAATAATTTTCAAGAAGATATCATTGATGGAGAGAAAAAGCGAGGCTGAAGAACGGTATGATGTTGAATCGAGCAGAAATGAATACATTGGGAGTATTTCCTTATCAGTGATATCACTGCCTTGAATCCCCTGATCTCAGAAATTAGATTCCAAGCAATTTTCAAGACGATATTATTGATAGAGAGATGAAGCGAGGCTGAATTACAACGGTATGAATTACAACGTGAGGTCAGAATAAATAAAAGCAAAGATCAAGACTCGAGAACTATGCTATTCAATAATATTTCTAACTTTAAGGTACTAAGCTCATTGTCATTATCTAACCACCTGCCAATGGAAGTCAGTCTGTGGTTGATTTTAGCAGTTTTTCAACAACATGTAAAACTTAGAGGCGGTAATCGAGCAGAAATGAATACATTAGGAGTATTCCCTTATCCGTAATATCACTGCCTCGAATCCCCTGATCTCAGAAATTGGATTCCAAATGATTTTCAAGAAGATATCATTGATGGAGAGAAAAAGCGAGGCTGAAGAACGGTATGATGTTGAATCGAGCAGAAATAAATACATTAGGAGTATTCCCTTATCCGTGATATCACTGCCTTGAATCCCCTGATCTCAGAAATTAGATTCCAAATAATTTTCGAAAAGATATTATTGACGGGCCAGGGAGGAGAGACTGAGAATCGAAACGGACCGGCGAAATCTGGTTAAATTATTATACTGGATAGCAGAGCCAAATAATTTTGTTCACTTTCGTGATTTCACGGTATGATGTTGAATCGAGCATAAATGAATACATTAGGAGTATTCCCTTATCCGTGATATCACTGCCTTGAATCCCCTGATCTCAGAAATTAGATTCCAAACAATTTTCAAGAAGATATCATTGATGGAGAGAAAAAGCGAGGCTGAAGAACGGTATGAATTACAACGTAAGGTCAGAATAAATAAAAGCAAAGATCAAGACTATATTATTAATATTTATAGACGGGCCAGGGAGGAGAGACTGAGAATCGATACGGACCGGCGAAATCTGGTTAAATTATTCTACTGGATAGCAGAGCCAAATAATTTTGTTCACTTTCGTGATTTCACGGTATGATGTTGAATCGAGCATAAATGAATACATTAGGAGTATTCCCTTATCCGTGATATCACTGCCTTGAATACCCTGATCTAAGAAATTAGATTCCAAACAATTTTCAAGAAGATATCATTGATGGAGAGAAAAAGCGAGGCTGAAGAACGGTATGATGTTGAATCCAGCAGAAATGAATACATTAGGAGTATTGCCTTATCCGTGATATCACTGCCTTAAATCCCCTGATCTCAGAAATTAGATTCCAAACAATTTTTAAGAAGATATCATTGATGGAGAGAAAAAGCGAGGCTGAAGAACGGTATGAATTACAACGTAAGGTCAGAATAAATAAAAGCAAAGATCAAGACTATATTATTAATAATTATAGACGGGCCAGGGAGGAGAGACTGAGAATCGATATGGACCGGCGAAATCTGGTTGAATTATTATACTGGATAGCAGAGCCAAATAATTTTGTTCACTTTCGTGATTTCGTTCATAAGATGTGATAAATGTTTAACAATGATTTGTTCTATTCTGAAACGGATCTTCATTTAGTATTGTGATTGGCTGTTTAAACCCTAAAGACTAGGGAGGAGAGACTGAGAATCCATACGGACCGGCGAAATCTGGTTAAATTATTATACTGGATGGCAGAGCCAAATAATTTTGTTCACTTTCGTGATTTCACGGTATGATGTTGAATCAAGCAGAAATGAATACATTAGGATCATTCCCTTATCCGTGATATCACTGCCTTGAATCCCCTGATCTCAGAAATTAGATTCCAAACAATTTTCAAGACAATATTATTGATGCAGAGAAAAAGCGAGGCTGAAGAACGGTATGAATTACAACGTGAGGTCAGAAGAAATGAAAGCAAAACCATATTCCAGCTATGAAATCACGACAGCCGGACCACTCAGAAATTAGATTCCAAATAATTTTCAAGAAGATATCATTGATGGAGAGAAAAAGCGAGGCTGAAGAACGGTATGATGTTGAATCGAGCAGAAATGAATACATTGGGAGTATTTCCTTATCAGTGATATCACTGCCTTGAATCCCCTGATCTCAGAAATTAGATTCCAAGCAATTTTCAAGACGATATTATTGATAGAGAGATAAAGCGAGGCTGAATTACAACGGTATGAATTACAACGTGAGGTCAGAATAAATAAAAGCAAAGATCAAGACTCGAGAACTATGCTATTCAATAATATTTCTAACTTTAAGGTACTAAGCTCATTGTCATTATCTAACCACCTGCCAATGGAAGTCAGTCTGTGGTTGATTTTAGCAGTTTTTCAACAACATGTAAAACTTAGAGGCGGTAATCGAGCAGAAATGAATACATTAGGAGTATTCCCTTATCCGTAATATCACTGCCTCGAATCCCCTGATCTCAGAAATTAGATTCCAAATAATTTTCAAGAAGATATTATTGACGGGCCAGGGAGGAGAGACTGAGAATCGAAACGGACCGGCGAAATCTGGTTAAATTATTATACTGGATAGCAGAGCCAAATAATTTTGTTCACTTTCGTGATTTCACGGTATGATGTTGAATCGAGCATAAATGAATACATTAGGAGTATTCCCTTATCCGTGATATCACTGCCTTGAATACCCTGATCTCAGAAATTAGATTCCAAACAATTTTCAAGAAGATATCATTGATGGAGAGAAAAAGCGAGGCTGAAGAACGGTATGATGTTGAATCGAGCAGAAATGAATACATTAGGAGTATTCCCTTATCCGTGATATCACTGCCTTGAATCCCCTGATCTCAGAAATTAGATTCCAAACAATTTTCAAGAAGATATCATTGATGGAGAGAAAAAGCGAGGCTGAAGAACGGTATGAATTACAACGTAAGGTCAGAATAAATAAAAGCAAAGATCAAGACTATATTATTAATATTTATAGACGGGCCAGGGAGGAGAGACTGAGAATCGATACGGACCGGCGAAATCTGGTTAAATTATTATACTGGATAGCAGAGCCAAATAATTTTGTTCACTTTCGTGATTTCGTTCATAAGATGTGATAAATGTTTAACAATGATTTGTTCTATTCTGAAACGGATCTTCATTTAGTATTGTGATTGGCTGTTTAAACCCTAAAGACTAGGGAGGAGAGACTGAGAATCCATACGGACCGGCGAAATCTGGTTAAATTATTATACTGGATGGCAGAGCCAAATAATTTTGTTCACTTTCGTGATTTCACGGTATGATGTTGAATCGAGCAGAAATGAATACATTAGGATCATTCCCTTATCCGTGATATCACTGCCTTGAATCCCCTGATCTCAGAAATTAGATTCCAAACAATTTTCAAGACAATATTATTGATGGAGAGAAAAAGCGAGGCTGAAGAACGGTATGAATTACAACGTGAGGTCAGAAGAAATGAAAGCAAAACCATATTCCAGCTATGAAATCACGACAGCCGGACCACTCAGAAATTAGATTCCAAATAATTTTCAAGAAGATATCATTGATGGAGAGAAAAAGCGAGGCTGAAGAACGGTATGATGTTGAATCGAGCAGAAATGAATACATTGGGAGTATTTCCTTATCAGTGATATCACTGCCTTGAATCCCCTGATCTCAGAAATTAGATTCCAAGCAATTTTCAAGACGATATTATTGATAGAGAGATAAAGCGAGGCTGAATTACAACGGTATGAATTACAACGTGAGGTCAGAATAAATAAAAGCAAAGATCAAGACTCGAGAACTATGCTATTCAATAATATTTCTAACTTTAAGGTACTAAGCTCATTGTCATTATCTAACCACCTGCCAATGGAAGTCAGTCTGTGGTTGATTTTAGCAGTTTTTCAACAACATGTAAAACTTAGAGGCGGTAATCGAGCAGAAATGAATACATTAGGAGTATTCCCTTATCCGTAATATCACTGCCTCGAATCCCCTGATCTCAGAAATTAGATTCCAAATAATTTTCAAGAAGATATTATTGACGGGCCAGGGAGGAGAGACTGAGAATCGAAACGGACCGGCGAAATCTGGTTAAATTATTATACTGGATAGCAGAGCCAAATAATTTTGTTCACTTTTGTGATTTCACGGTATGATGTTGAATCGAGCAGAAATGAATACATTGGGAGTATTTCCTTATCAGTGATATCACTGCCTTGAATCCCCTGATCTCAGAAATTAGATTCCAAGCAATTTTCAAGACGATATTATTGATAGAGAGATAAAGCGAGGCTGAATTACAACGGTATGAATTACAACGTGAGGTCAGAATAAATAAAAGCAAAGATCAAGACTCGAGAACTATGCTATTCAATAATATTTCTAACTTTAAGGTACTAAGCTCATTGTCATTATCTAACCACCTGCCAATGGAAGTCAGTCTGTGGTTGATTTTAGCAGTTTTTCAACAACATGTAAAACTGAGAGGCGGTAATCGAGCAGAAATGAATACATTAGGAGTATTTCCTTATCCGTAATATCACTGCCTTGAATCCCCTGATCTCAGAAATTGGATTCCAAATGATTTTCAAGAAGATATCATTGATGGAGAGAAAAAGCGAGGCTGAAGAACGGTATGATGTTGAATCGAGCAGAAATGAATACATTAGGATTATTCCCCTATCCGTGATATCACTGCCTTGAATCCCCTGATCTCAGAAATTAGATTCCAAATAATTTTCAAGAAGATATTATTGACGGGCCAGGGAGGAGAGACTGAGAATCGAAACGGACCGGCGAAATCTGGTTAAATTTTTATACTGGATAGCAGAGCCAAATAATTTTGTTCACTTTCGTGATTTCACGGTATGATGTTGAATCGAGCATAAATGAATACATTAGGAGTATTCCCTTATCCGTGATATCACTGCCTTGAATCCCCTGATCTCAGAAATTAGATTCCAAACAATTTTCAAGAAGATATCATTGATGGAGAGAAAAAGCGAGGCTGAAGAACGGTATGATGTTGAATCGAGCAGAAATGAATACATTAGGAGTATTCCCTTATCCGTGATATCACTGCCTTGAATCCCCTGATCTCAGAAATTAGATTCCAAACAATTTTCAAGAAAATATCATTGATGGAGAGAAAAAGCGAGGCTGAAGAACGGTATGAATTACAACGTAAGGTCAGAATAAACAAAAGCAAAGATCAAGACTATATTATTAATATTTATAGACGGTCCAGGGAGGAGAGACTGAGAATCGATACGGACCGGCGAAATCTGGTTAAATTATTCTACTGGATAGCAGAGCCAAATAATTTTGTTCACTTCCGTGATTTCACGGTATGATGTTGAATCGAGCATAAATGAATACATTAGGAGTATTCCCTTATCCGTGATATCACTGCCTTGAATACCCTGATCTCAGAAATTAGATTCCAAACAATTTTCAAGAAGATATCATTGATGGAGAGAAAAAGCGAGGCTGAAGAACGGTATGATGTTGAATCGAGCAGAAATGAATACATTAGGAGTATTCCCTTATCCGTGATATCACTGCCTTGAATCCCCTGATCTCAGAAATTAGATTCCAAACAATTTTCAAGAAGATATCATTGATGGAGAGAAAAAGCGAGGCTGAAGAACGGTATGAATTACAACGTAAGGTCAGAATAAATAAAAGCAAAGATCAAGACTATATTATTAATATTTATAGACGGGCCAGGGAGGAGAGACTGAGAATCGATACGGACCGGCGAAATCTGGTTAAATTATTATACTGGATAGCAGAGCCAAATAATTTTGTTCACTTTCGTGATTTCGTTCATAAGATGTGATAAATGTTTAACAATGATTTGTTCTATTCTGAAACGGATCTTCATTTAGTATTGTGATTGGCTGTTTAAACCCTATAGACTAGGGAGGAGAGACTGAGAATCCATACGGACCGGCGAAATCTGGTTAAATTATTATACTGGATGGCAGAGCCAAATAATTTTGTTCACTTTCGTGATTTCACGGTATGATGTTGAATCGAGCAGAAATGAATACATTAGGATCATTCCCTTATCCGTGATATCACTGCCTTGAATCCCCTGATCTCAGAAATTAGATTCCAAACAATTTTCAAGACAATATTATTGATGGAGAGAAAACGCGAGGCTGAAGAACGGTATGAATTACAACGTGAGGTCAGAAGAAATGAAAGCAAAACCATATTCCAGCTATGAAATCACGACAGCCGGACCACTCAGAAATTAGATTCCAAACAATTTTCAAGACAATATTATTGATGCAGAGAAAAAGCGAGGCTGAAGAACGGTATGAATTACAACGTGAGGTCAGAAGAAATGAAAGCAAAACCATATTCCAGCTATGAAATCACGACAGCCGGACCACTCAGAAATTAGATTCCAAATAATTTTCAAGAAGATATCATTGATGGAGAGAAAAAGCGAGGCTGAAGAACGGTATGATGTTGAATCGAGCAGAAATGAATACATTGGGAGTATTTCCTTATCAGTGATATCACTGCCTTGAATCCCCTGATCTCAGAAATTAGATTCCAAGCAATTTTCAAGACGATATTATTGATAGAGAGATAAAGCGAGGCTGAATTACAACGGTATGAATTACAACGTGAGGTCAGAATAAATAAAAGCAAAGATCAAGACTCGAGAACTATGCTATTCAATAATATTTCTAACTTTAAGGTACTAAGCTCATTGTCATTATCTAACCACCTGCCAATGGAAGTCAGTCTGTGGTTGATTTTAGCAGTTTTTCAACAACATGTAAAACTTAGAGGCGGTAATCGAGCAGAAATGAATACATTAGGAGTATTCCCTTATCCGTAATATCACTGCCTCGAATCCCCTGATCTCAGAAATTAGATTCCAAATAATTTTCAAGAAGATATTATTGACGGGCCAGGGAGGAGAGACTGAGAATCGAAACGGACCGGCGAAATCTGGTTAAATTATTATACTGGATAGCAGAGCCAAATAATTTTGTTCACTTTCGTGATTTCACGGTATGATGTTGAATCGAGCATAAATGAATACATTAGGAGTATTCCCTTATCCGTGATATCACTGCCTTGAATACCCTGATCTCAGAAATTAGATTCCAAGCAATTTTCAAGAAGATATCATTGATGGAGAGAAAAAGCGAGGCTGAAGAACGGTATGATGTTGAATCGAGCAGAAATGAATACATTAGGAGTATTCCCTTATCCGTGATATCACTGCCTTGAATCCCCTGATCTCAGAAATTAGATTCCAAACAATTTTCAAGAAGATATCATTGATGGAGAGAAAAAGCGAGGCTGAAGAACGGTATGAATTACAACGTAAGGTCAGAATAAATAAAAGCAAAGATCAAGACTATATTATTAATATTTATAGACGGGCCAGGGAGGAGAGACTGAGAATCGATACGGACCGGCGAAATCTGGTTAAATTATTATACTGGATAGCAGAGCCAAATAATTTTGTTCACTTTCGTGATTTCGTTCATAAGATGTGATAAATGTTTAACAATGATTTGTTCTATTCTGAAACGGATCTTCATTTAGTATTGTGATTGGCTGTTTAAACCCTAAAGACTAGGGAGGAGAGACTGAGAATCCATACGGACCGGCGAAATCTGGTTAAATTATTATACTGGATGGCAGAGCCAAATAATTTTGTTCACTTTCGTGATTTCACGGTATGATGTTGAATCGAGCAGAAATGAATACATTAGGATCATTCCCTTATCCGTGATATCACTGCCTTGAATCCCCTGATCTCAGAAATTAGATTCCAAACAATTTTCAAGACAATATTATTGATGGAGAGAAAAAGCGAGGCTGAAGAACGGTATGAATTACAACGTGAGGTCAGAAGAAATGAAAGCAAAACCATATTCCAGCTATGAAATCACGACAGCCGGACCACTCAGAAATTAGATTCCAAATAATTTTCAAGAAGATATCATTGATGGAGAGAAAAAGCGAGGCTGAAGAACGGTATGATGTTGAATCGAGCAGAAATGAATACATTGGGAGTATTTCCTTATCAGTGATATCACTGCCTTGAATCCCCTGATCTCAGAAATTAGATTCCAAGCAATTTTCAAGACGATATTATTGATAGAGAGATAAAGCGAGGCTGAATTACAACGGTATGAATTACAACGTGAGGTCAGAATAAATAAAAGCAAAGATCAAGACTCGAGAACTATGCTATTCAATAATATTTCTAACTTTAAGGTACTAAGCTCATTGTCATTATCTAACCACCTGCCAATGGAAGTCAGTCTGTGGTTGATTTTAGCAGTTTTTCAACAACATGTAAAACTTAGAGGCGGTAATCGAGCAGAAATGAATACATTAGGAGTATTCCCTTATCCGTAATATCACTGCCTCGAATCCCCTGATCTCAGAAATTAGATTCCAAATAATTTTCAAGAAGATATTATTGACGGGCCAGGGAGGAGAGACTGAGAATCGAAACGGACCGGCGAAATCTGGTTAAATTATTATACTGGATAGCAGAGCCAAATAATTTTGTTCACTTTCGTGATTTCACGGTATGATGTTGAATCGAGCAGAAATGAATACATTGGGAGTATTTCCTTATCAGTGATATCACTGCCTTGAATCCCCTGATCTCAGAAATTAGATTCCAAGCAATTTTCAAGACGATATTATTGATAGAGAGATAAAGCGAGGCTGAATTACAACGGTATGAATTACAACGTGAGGTCAGAATAAATAAAAGCAAAGATCAAGACTCGAGAACTATGCTATTCAATAATATTTCTAACTTTAAGGTACTAAGCTCATTGTCATTATCTAACCACCTGCCAATGGAAGTCAGTCTGTGGTTGATTTTAGCAGTTTTTCAACAACATGTAAAACTGAGAGGCGGTAATCGAGCAGAAATGAATACATTAGGAGTATTTCCTTATCCGTAATATCACTGCCTTGAATCCCCTGATCTCAGAAATTGGATTCCAAATGATTTTCAAGAAGATATCATTGATGGAGAGAAAAAGCGAGGCTGAAGAACGGTATGATGTTGAATCGAGCAGAAATGAATACATTAGGATTATTCCCCTATCCGTGATATCACTGCCTTGAATCCCCTGATCTCAGAAATTAGATTCCAAATAATTTTCAAGAAGATATTATTGACGGGCCAGGGAGGAGAGACTGAGAATCGAAACGGACCGGCGAAATCTGGTTAAATTATTATACTGGATAGCAGAGCCAAATAATTTTGTTCACTTTCGTGATTTCACGGTATGATGTTGAATCGAGCATAAATGAATACATTAGGAGTATTCCCTTATCCGTGATATCACTGCCTTGAATCCCCTGATCTCAGAAATTAGATTCCAAACAATTTTCAAGAAGATATCATTGATGGAGAGAAAAAGCGAGGCTGAAGAACGGTATGATGTTGAATCGAGCAGAAATGAATACATTAGGAGTATTCCCTTATCCGTGATATCACTGCCTTGAATCCCCTGATCTCAGAAATTAGATTCCAAACAATTTTCAAGAAAATATCATTGATGGAGAGAAAAAGCGAGGCTGAAGAACGGTATGAATTACAACGTAAGGTCAGAATAAACAAAAGCAAAGATCAAGACTATATTATTAATATTTATAGACGGTCCAGGGAGGAGAGACTGAGAATCGATACGGACCGGCGAAATCTGGTTAAATTATTCTACTGGATAGCAGAGCCAAATAATTTTGTTCACTTCCGTGATTTCACGGTATGATGTTGAATCGAGCATAAATGAATACATTAGGAGTATTCCCTTATCCGTGATATCACTGCCTTGAATACCCTGATCTCAGAAATTAGATTCCAAACAATTTTCAAGAAGATATCATTGATGGAGAGAAAAAGCGAGGCTGAAGAACGGTATGATGTTGAATCGAGCAGAAATGAATACATTAGGAGTATTCCCTTATCCGTGATATCACTGCCTTGAATCCCCTGATCTCAGAAATTAGATTCCAAACAATTTTCAAGAAGATATCATTGATGGAGAGAAAAAGCGAGGCTGAAGAACGGTATGAATTACAACGTAAGGTCAGAATAAATAAAAGCAAAGATCAAGACTATATTATTAATATTTATAGACGGGCCAGGGAGGAGAGACTGAGAATCGATACGGACCGGCGAAATCTGGTTAAATTATTATACTGGATAGCAGAGCCAAATAATTTTGTTCACTTTCGTGATTTCGTTCATAAGATGTGATAAATGTTTAACAATGATTTGTTCTATTCTGAAACGGATCTTCATTTAGTATTGTGATTGGCTGTTTAAACCCTATAGACTAGGGAGGAGAGACTGAGAATCCATACGGACCGGCGAAATCTGGTTAAATTATTATACTGGATGGCAGAGCCAAATAATTTTGTTCACTTTCGTGATTTCACGGTATGATGTTGAATCGAGCAGAAATGAATACATTAGGATCATTCCCTTATCCGTGATATCACTGCCTTGAATCCCCTGATCTCAGAAATTAGATTCCAAACAATTTTCAAGACAATATTATTGATGGAGAGAAAACGCGAGGCTGAAGAACGGTATGAATTACAACGTGAGGTCAGAAGAAATGAAAGCAAATTATATTCCAGCTATAAAATCACGACAGCCGGACCACTCAGAAATTAGATTCCAAATAATTTTCAAGAAGATATCATTGATGGAGAGAAAAAGCGAGGCTGAAGAACGGTATGATGTTGAATCGAGCAGAAATGAATACATTAGGAGCATTCCCTTATCCGTGATATCACTGCCTTGAATCCCCTGATCTCAGAAATTAGATTCCAAGCAATTTTCAAGACGATATTATCAATAGAGAGATAAAGCGAGGCTGAATTACAACGGTATGAATTACAACGTGAGGTCAGAATAAATAAAAGCAAAGATCAAGACTCGAGAACTATGCTATTCAATAATATTTCTAACTTTAAGGTACTAAGCTCATTGTCATTATCTAACCACCTGCCAATGGAAGTCAGTCTGTGGTTGATTTTAGCAGTTTTTCAACAACATGTAAAACTTAGAGGCGGTAATCGAGCAGAAATGAATACATTAGGAGTATTCCCTTATCCGTAATATCACTGCCTCGAATCCCCTGATCTCAGAAATTGGATTCCAAATGATTTTCAAGAAGATATCATTGATGGAGAGAAAAAGCGAGGCTGAAGAACGGTATGATGTTGAATCGAGCAGAAATGAATACATGAGGAGTATTCCCTTATCCGTGATATCACTGCCTTGAATCCCCTGATCTCAGAAATTAGATTCCAAATAATTTTCAAGAAGATATTATTGACGGGCCAGGGAGGAGAGACTGAGAATCGAAACGGACCGGCGAAATCTGGTTAAATTACTATACTGGATAGCAGAGCCAAATAATTTTGTTCACTTTCGTGATTTCACGGTATGATGTTAAATCGAGCATAAATGAATACATTAGGAGTATTCCCTTATCCGTGATATCACTGCCTTGAATCCCCTGATCTCAGAAATAAGATTTCAAACAATTTTCAAGAAGATATCATTGATGGAGAGAAAAAGCGAGGCTGAAGAACGGTATGAATTACAACGTAAGGTCAGAATAAATAAAAGCAAAGATCAAGACTATATTATTAATATTTATAGACGGGCCAGGGAGGAGAGACTGAGAATCGATACGGACCGGCGAAATCTGGTTAAATTATTCTACTGGATAGCAGAGCCAAATAATTTTGTTCACTTTCGTGATTTCACGGTATGATGTTGAAGCGAGCATAAATAAATACATTAGGAGTATTCCCTTATCCGTGATATCACTGCCTTGAATACCCTGATCTCAGAAATTAGATTCCAAACAATTTTCAAGAAGATATCATTGATGGAGAGAAAAAGCGAGGCTGAAGAACGGTATGATGTTGAATCGAGCAGAAATGAATACATTAGGAGTATTCCCTTATCCGTGATATCACTGCCTTGAATCCCCTGATCTCAGAAATTAGATTCCAAACAATTTTCAAGAAGATATCATTGATGGAGAGAGAAAGCGAGGCTGAAGAACGGTATGAATTACAACGTAAGGTCAGAATAAATAAAAGCAAAGATCAAGACTATATTATTAATATTTATAGACGGGCCAGGGAGGAGAGACTGAGAATCGATACGGACCGGCGAAATCTGGTTAAATTATTATACTGGATAGCAGAGCCAAATAATTTTGTTCACTTTCGTGATTTCGTTCATAAAATGTGATAAATGTTTAACAATGATTTGTTCTATTCTGAAACGGATCTTCATTTAGTATTGTGATTGGCTGTTTAAACCCTAAAGACTAGGGAGGAGAGACTGAGAATCCATACGGACCGGCGAAATCTGGTTAAATTATTATACTGGATGGCAGAGCCAAATGATTTTGTTCACTTTCGTGATTTCACGGTATGATGTTGAATCGAGCAGAAATGAATACATTAGAATCATTCCCTTATCCGTGATATCACTGCCTTGAATCCCCTGATCTCAGAAATTAGATTCCAAACAATTTTCAAGACAATATTATTGATGGAGAGGAAAAGCGAGGCTGAAGAACGGTATGAATTACAACGTGAGGTCAGAAGAAATGAAAGCAAAACCATATTCCAGCTATGAAATCACGACAGCCGGACCACTCAGAAATTAGATTCCAAATAATTTTCAAGAAGATATCATTGATGGAGAGAAAAAGCGAGACTGAAGAACGGTATGATGTTGAATCGAGCAGAAATGAATACATTGGGAGTATTTCCTTATCAGTGATATCACTGCCTTGAATCCCCTGATCTCAGAAATTAGATTCCAAGCAATTTTCAAGACGATATTATTGATGGAGAGATAAAGCGAGGCTGAATGACAACGGTATGAATTACAACGTGAGGTCAGAATAAATAAAAGCAAAAATCAAGACTCGAGAACTATGCTATTCAATAATATTTCTAACTTTAAGGTACTAAGCTCATTGTCATTATCTAACCACCTGCCAATGGAAGTCAGTCTGTAGTTGATTTTAGCAGTTTTTTAACAACATGTAAAACTTAGAGGCGGTAATCCAGCAGAAATGAACACATTAGGAGTATTCCCTTATCCGTAATATCACTGCCTTGAATCCCCTGATCTCAGAAATTAGATTCCAAATAATTTTCAAGAAGAAATTATTGATGGAGAGAAAAAGCGAGGCTGAAGAACGGTATGATGTTGAATCGAGCAGAAATGAATACATTAGGAGCATTCCCTTATCCGTGATATCACTGCCTTGAATCCCCTGATCTCAGAAATTGGATTCCAAATGATTTTCAAGAAGATATCATTGATGGAGAGAAAAAGCGAGGCTGAAGAACGGTATGATGTTGAATCGAGCAGAAATGAATACATTAGGAGTATTCCCTTATCCGTGATATCACTGCCTTGAATCCCCTGATCTCAGAAATTAGATTCCAAATAATTGCCAAGAAGATATTATTGACGGGCCAGGGAGAAGGGACTGAGAATCGAAACGGACCGGCGAAATCTGGTTAAATTATTATACTGGATAGCAGAGCCAAATAATTTTGTTCACTTTCGTGATTTCACGGTATGATGTTGAATCGAGCATCAATGAATACATTAGGAGTATTCCCTTATCCGTGATATCACTGCCTTGAATACCCTGATCTCAGAAATTAGATTGCAAACAATTTTCAAGAAGATATCATTGATGGAGAGAAAAAGCGAGGCTGAAGAACGGTATGATGTTGAATCGAGCAGAAATGAATACATTAGGAGTATTCCCTTATCCGTGATATCACTGCCTTGAATCCCCTGATCTCAGAAATTAGATTCCAAACAATTTTCAAGAAAATATCATTGATGGAGAGAAAAAGCGAGGCTGAAGAACGGTATGAATTACAACGTAAGGTCAGAATAAACAAAAGCAAAGATCAAGACTATATTATTAATATTTATAGACGGTCCAGGGAGGAGAGACTGAGAATCGATACGGACCGGCGAAATCTGGTTAAATTATTCTACTGGATAGCAGAGCCAAATAATTTTGTTCACTTCCGTGATTTCACGGTATGATGTTGAATCGAGCATAAATGAATACATTAGGAGTATTCCCTTATCCGTGATATCACTGCCTTGAATACCCTGATCTCAGAAATTAGATTCCAAACAATTTTCAAGAAGATATCATTGATGGAGAGAAAAAGCGAGGCTGAAGAACGGTATGATGTTGAATCGAGCAGAAATGAATACATTAGGAGTATTCCCTTATCCGTGATATCACTGCCTTGAATCCCCTGATCTCAGAAATTAGATTCCAAACAATTTTCAAGAAGATATCATTGATGGAGAGAAAAAGCGAGGCTGAAGAACGGTATGAATTACAACGTAAGGTCAGAATAAATAAAAGCAAAGATCAAGACTATATTATTAATATTTATAGACGGGCCAGGGAGGAGAGACTGAGAATCGATACGGACCGGCGAAATCTGGTTAAATTATTATACTGGATAGCAGAGCCAAATAATTTTGTTCACTTTCGTGATTTCGTTCATAAGATGTGATAAATGTTTAACAATGATTTGTTCTATTCTGAAACGGATCTTCATTTAGTATTGTGATTGGCTGTTTAAACCCTATAGACTAGGGAGGAGAGACTGAGAATCCATACGGACCGGCGAAATCTGGTTAAATTATTATACTGGATAGCAGAGCCAAATAATTTTGTTCACTTTCGTGATTTCACGGTATGATGTTGAATCGAGCATAAATGAATACATTAGGAGTATTCCCTTATCCGTGATATCACTGCCTTGAATCCCCTGATCTCAGAAATTAGATTCCAAACAATTTTCAAGAAGATATCATTGATGGAGAGAAAAAGCGAGGCTGAAGAACGGTATGATGTTAAATCGAGCAGAAATGAATACATTAGGAGTATTCCCTTATCCGTGATATCACTGCCTTGAATCCCCTGATCTCAGAAATTAGATTCCAAACAATTTTCAAGAAAATATCATTGATGGAGAGAAAAAGCGAGGCTGAAGAACGGTATGAATTACAACGTAAGGTCAGAATAAATAAAAGCAAAGATCAAGACTATATTATTAATATTTATAGACGGGCCAGGGAGAAGAGACTGAGAATCGATACGGACCGGCGAAATCTGGTTCAATTATTCTACTGGATAGCAGAGCCAAGTAATTTTGTTCACTTTCGTGATTTCACGGTATGATGTTGAATCGAGCATAAATGAATACATTAGGAGTATTCCCTTATCCGTGATATCACTGCCTTGAATACCCTGATCTCAGAAATTAGATTCCAAACAATTTTCAAGAAGATATCATTGATCGAGAGAAAAAGCGAGGCTGAAGAACGGTATGATGTTGAATCGAGCAGAAATGAATACATTAGGAGCATTCCCTTATCCGTGATATCACTGCCTTGAATCCCCTGATCTCAGAAATTAGATTCCAAGCAATTTTCAAGACGATAATATTGATGGAGAGATAAAGCGAGGCTGAATTACAACGGTATGAATTGCAACGTGAGGTCAGAATAAATGAAAGCAAAGATCAAGACTCGAGAACTATGCTATTCAATAATATTTCTAACTTCAAGGTACTAAGCTCATTGTCATTATCTAACCACCTGCCAATGGAAGTCAGTCTGTGGTTGATTTTAGCAGTTTTTCAACAACATGTAAAACTGAGAGGCGGTAATCGAGCAGAAATGAATACATTAGGGGTATTTCCTTATCCGTAATATCACTGCCTTGAATCCCCTGATCTCAGAAATTGGATTCCAAATGATTTTCAAGAAGATATCATTGATGGATAGAAAAAGCGAGGCTGAAGAACGGTATAATGTTGAATCGAGCAGAAATGAATACATTAGGAGTATTCCCTTATCCGTGATATCACTGCCTTGAATCCCCTGATCTCAGAAATTAGATTCCAAATAATTGCCAAGAAGATATTATTGACGGGCCAGGGAGAAGGGACTGAGAATCGAAACGGACCGGCGAAATCTGGTTAAATTATTATACTGGATAGCAGAGCCAAATAATTTTGTTCACTTTCGTGATTTCACGGTATGATGTTGAATCGAGCATAAATGAATACATTAGGAGTATTCCCTTATCCGTGATATCACTGCCTTGAATACCCTGATCTCAGAAATTAGATTCCAAACAATTTTCAAGAAGATATCATTGATGGAGAGAAAAAGCGAGGCTGGAGAACGGTATGATGTTGAATCGAGCAGAAATGAATACATTAGGAGTATTCCCTTATCCGTGATATCACTGCCTTGAATCCCCTGATCTCAGAAATTAGATTCCAAATAATTTTCAAGAAGATATTATTGACGGGCCAGGGAGGAGAGACTGAGAATCGAAACGGACCGGCGAAATCTGGTTAAATTATTATACTGGATAGCAGAGCCAAATAATTTTGTTCACTTTCGTGATTTCACGGTATGATGTTGAATCGAGCATAAATGAATACATTAGGAGTATTCCCTTATCCGTGATATCACTGCCTTGAATCCCCTGATCTCAGAAATTAGATTCCAAACAATTTTCAAGAAGATATCATTGATGAAGAGAAAAAGCGAGGCTGAAGAACGGTATGATGTTGAATCGAGCAGAAATGAATACATTAGGAGTATTCCCTTATCCGTGATATCACTGCCTTGAATCCCCTGATCTCAGAAATTAGATTCCAAACAATTTTCAAGAAAATATCATTGATGGAGAGAAAAAGCGAGGCTGAAGAACGGTATGAATTACAACGTAAGGTCAGAATAAATAAAAGCAAAGATCAAGACTATATTATTAATATTTATAGACGGGCCAGGGAGGAGAGACTGAGAATCGATACGAACCGGCGAAATCTGGTTAAATTATTATACTGGATAGCAGAGCCAAATAATTTTGTTCACTTTCGTGATTTCGTTCATAAGATGTGATAAATGTTTAACAATGATTTGTTCTATTCTGAAACGGATCTTCATTTAGTATTGTGATTGGCTGTTTAAACCCTAAAGACTAGGGAGAAGAGACTGAGAATCCATACGGACCGGCGAAATCTGGTTAAATTATTATACTGGATGGCAGAGCCAAATAATTTTGTTCACTTTCGTGATTTCACGGTATGATGTTGAATCGAGCATAAATGAATACATTAGGAGTATTCCCTTATCCGTGATATCACTGCCTTGAATACCCTGATCTCAGAAATTAGATTCCAAACAATTATCAAGAAGATATCATTGATGAAGAGAAAAAGCGAGGCTGGAGAACGGTATGATGTTGAATCGAGCAGAAATGAATACATTAGGAGTATTCCCTTATCCGTGATATCACTGCCTTGAATACCCTGATCTCAGAAATTAGATTCCAAACAATTTTCGAGAAGATATCATTGATGGAGAGAAAAAGCGAGGCTGAAGAACGGTATGATGTTGAATCGAGCAGAAATGAATACATTAGGAGTATTCCCTTATCCGTGATATCACTGCCTTGAATCCCCTGATCTCAGAAATTAGATTCCAAACAATTTTCAAGAAGATATCATTGATGGAGAGAAAAAGCGAGGCTGAAGAACGGTATGAATTACAACGTAAGGTCAGAATAAATAAAAGCAAAGATCAAGACTATATTATTAATATTTATAGACGGGCCAGGGAGGAGAGACTGAGAATCGATACGAACCGGCGAATTCTGGTTAAATTATTATACTGGATAGCAGAGCCAAATAATTTTGTTCACTTTCGTGATTTCGTTCATAAGATGTGATAAATGTTTAACAATGATTTGTTCTATTCTGAAACGGATCTTCATTTAGTATTGTGATTGGCTGTTTAAACCCTAAAGACTAGGGAGAAGAGACTGAGAATCCATACGGACCGGCGAAATCTGGTTAAATTATTATACTGGATGGCAGAGCCAAATAATTTTGTTCACTTTCGTGATTTCACGGTATGATGTTGAATCGAGCATAAATGAATACATTAGGAGTATTCCCTTATCCGTGATATCACTGCCTTGAATACCCTGATCTCAGAAATTAGATTCCAAACAATTATCAAGAAGATATCATTGATGAAGAGAAAAAGCGAGGCTGGAGAACGGTATGATGTTGAATCGAGCAGAAATGAATACATTAGGAGTATTCCCTTATCCGTGATATCACTGCCTTGAATCCCCTGATCTCAGAAATTAGATTCCAAACAATTTTCAAGACAATATTATTGATGGAGAGAAAAAGCGAGGCTGAAGAACGGTATGAATTACAACGTGAGGTCAGAAGAAATGAAAGCAAAACCATATTCCAGCTATGAAATCACGACAGCCGGACCACTCAGAAATTAGATTCCAAATAATTTTCAAGAAGATATCATTGATGGAGAGAAAAAGCGAGGCTGAAGAACGGTATGATGTTGAATCGAGCAGAAATGAATACATTGGGAGTATTTCCTTATCAGTGATATCACTGCCTTGAATCCCCTGATCTCAGAAATTAGATTCCAAACAATTATCAAGAAGATATCATTGATGAAGAGAAAAAGCGAGGCTGGAGAACGGTATGATGTTGAATCGAGCAGAAATGAATACATTAGGAGTATTCCCTTATCCGTGATATCACTGCCTTGAATACCCTGATCTCAGAAATTAGATTCCAAACAATTTTCGAGAAGATATCATTGATGGAGAGAAAAAGCGAGGCTGAAGAACGGTATGATGTTGAATCGAGCATAAATGAATACATTAGGAGTATTCCCTTATCCGTGATATCACTGCCTTGAATCCCCTGATCTCAGAAATTAGATTCCAAACAATTTTCAAGAAGATATCATTGATGGAGAGAAAAAGCGAGGCTGAAGAACGGTATGAATTACAACGTAAGGTCAGAATAAATAAAAGCAAAGATCAAGACTATATTATTAATATTTATAGACGGGCCAGGGAGGAGAGACTGAGAATCGATACGAACCGGCGAAATCTGGTTAAATTATTATACTGGATAGCAGAGCCAAATAATTTTGTTCACTTTCGTGATTTCGTTCATAAGATGTGATAAATGTTTAACAATGATTTGTTCTATTCTGAAACGGATCTTCATTTAGTATTGTGATTGGCTGTTTAAACCCTAAAGACTAGGGAGAAGAGACTGAGAATCCATACGGACCGGCGAAATCTGGTTAAATTATTATACTGGATGGCAGAGCCAAATAATTTTGTTCACTTTCGTGATTTCACGGTATGATGTTGAATCGAGCATAAATGAATACATTAGGAGTATTCCCTTATCCGTGATATCACTGCCTTGAATACCCTGATCTCAGAAATTAGATTCCAAACAATTATCAAGAAGATATCATTGATGAAGAGAAAAAGCGAGGCTGGAGAACGGTATGATGTTGAATCGAGCAGAAATGAATACATTAGGAGTATTCCCTTATCCGTGATATCACTGCCTTGAATCCCCTGATCTCAGAAATTAGATTCCAAACAATTTTCAAGACAATATTATTGATGGAGAGAAAAAGCGAGGCTGAAGAACGGTATGAATTACAACGTGAGGTCAGAAGAAATGAAAGCAAAACCATATTCCAGCTATGAAATCACGACAGCCGGACCACTCAGAAATTAAATTCCAAATAATTTTCAAGAAGATATCATTGATGGAGAGAAAAAGCGAGGCTGAAGAACGGTATGATGTTGAATCGAGCAGAAATGAATACATTGGGAGTATTTCCTTATCAGTGATATCACTGCCTTGAATCCCCTGATCTCAGAAATTAGATTCCAAGCAATTTTCAAGACGATATTATTGATGGAGAGATAAAGCGAGGCTGAATTACAACGGTATGAATTACAACGTGAGGTCAGAATGAATAAAAGCAAAGATCAAGACTCGAGAACTATGCTATTCAATAATATTTCTAACTTTAAGGTACTAAGCTCATTGTCATTATCTAACCACCTGCCAATGGAAGTCAGTCTGTAGTTGATTTTAGCAGTTTTTCAACAACATGTAAAACTTAGAGGCGGTAATCGAGCAGAAATGAATACATTAGGGGTATTTCCTTATCCGTAATATCACTGCCTTGAATCCCCTGATCTCAGAAATTGGATTCCAAATGATTTTCAAGAAGATATCATTGATGGAGAGAAAAAGCGAGGCTGAAGAACGGTATGATGTTGAATCGAGCAGAAATGAATACATTAGGAGTATTCCCTTATCCGTGATATCACCGCCTTGAATCCCCTGATCTCAGAAATTAGATTCCAAATAATTGCCAAGAAGATATTATTGACGGGCCAGGGAGAAGGGACTGAGAATCGAAACGGACCGGCGAAATCTGGTTAAATTATTATACTGGATAGCAGAGCCAAATAATTTTGTTCACTTTCGTGATTTCACGGTATGATGTTGAATCGAGCATAAATGAATACATTAGGAGTATTCCCTTATCCGTGATATCACTGCCTTGAATACCCTGATCTCAGAAATTAGATTCCAAACAATTATCAAGAAGATATCATTGATGAAGAGAAAAAGCGAGGCTGGAGAACGGTATGATGTTGAATCGAGCAGAAATGAATACATTAGGAGTATTCCCTTATCCGTGATATCACTGCCTTGAATCCCCTGATCTCAGAAATTAGATTCCAAATAATTTTCAAGAAGATATTATTGACGGGCCAGGGGGGAGAGACTGAGAATCGAAACGGACCGGCGAAATCTGGTTAAATTATTATACTGGATAGCAGAGCCAAGTAATTTTGTTCACTTTCGTGATTTCACGGTATGATGTTGAATCGAGCATGAATGAATACATTAGGAGTATTCCCTTATCCGTGATATCACTGCCTTGAATACCCTGATCTCAGAAATTAGATTCCAAACAATTTTCAAGAAGATATCATTGATGGAGAGAAAAAGCGAGGCTGAAGAACGGTATGATGTTGAATCGAGCAGAAATGAATACATTAGGAGTATTCCCTTATCCGTGATATCACTGCCTTGAATCCCCTGATCTCAGAAATTAGATTCCAAACAATTTTCAAGAAGATATCATTGATGGAGAGAAAAAGCGAGGCTGAAGAACGGTATGAATTACAACGTAAGGTCAGAATAAATAAAAGCAAAGATCAAGACTATATTATTAATATTTATAGACGGTCCAGGGAGAAGAGACTGAGAATCGATACGGACCGGCGAAATCTGGTTGAATTATTCTACTGGATAGCAGAGCCAAATAATTTTGTTCACTTTCGTGATTTCACGGTATGATGTTGAATCGAGCATAAATGAATACATTAGGAGTATTCCCTTATCCGTGATATCACTGCCTTGAATACCCTGATCTCAGAAATTAGATTCCAAACAATTTTCAAGAAGATATCATTGATGGAGAGAAAAAGCGAGGCTGAAGAACGGTATGATAATGAATCGAGCAGAAATGAATACATTAGGAGTATTTCCTTATTCGTAATATCACTGCCTTGAATCCCCTGATCTCAGAAATTGGATTCCAAATGATTTTCAAGAAGATATCATTGATGGAGAGAAAAAGCGAGGCTGAAGAACGGTATGATGTTGAATCGAGCAGAAATGAATACATTAGGAGTATTCCCTTATCCGTGATATCACTGCCTTGAATCCCCTGATCTCAAAAATCAGATTCCAAACAATTTTCAAGAAGATATCATTGATGAAGAGAAAAAGCGAGGCTGAAGAACGGTATGATGTTGAATCGAGCAGAAATGAATACATTAGGAGTATTCCCTTATCCGTGATATCACTGCCTTGAATCCCCTGATCTCAGAAATTAGATTCCAAACAATTTTCAAGAAAATATCATTGATGGAGAGAAAAAGCGAGGCTGAAGAACGGTATGAATTACAACGTAAGGTCAGAATAAATAAAGGCAAAGATCAAGACTATATTATTAATATTTATAGACGGGCCAGGGAGGAGAGACTGAGAATCGATACGGACCGGCGAAATCTTGTTAAATTATTCTACTGGATAGCAGAGCCAAGTAATTTTGTTCACTTTCGTGATCTCACGGTATGATGTTGAATCGAGCATAAATGAATACATTAGGAGTATTCCCTTATCCGTGATATCACTGCCTTGAATCCCCTGATCTCAGAAATTGGATTCCAAATGATTTTCAAGACGATATCATTGATGGAGAGAAAAAGCGAGGCTGAAGAACGGTATGATGTTGAATCGAGCAGAAATGAATACATTAGGAGTATTCCCTTATCCGTGATATCACTGCCTTGAATCCCCTGATCTCAGAAATTAGATTCCAAATAATTTTCAAGAAGATATTATTGACGGGCCAGGGAGGAGAGACTGAGAATCGAAACGGACCGGCGAAATCTGGTTAAATTATTATACTGGATAGCAGAGCCAAATAATTCCGTTCACTTTCGTGATTTCGTTCATAAGATGTGATAAATGTTTAACAATGATTTGTTCTATTCTGAAACGGATCTTCATTTAGTATTGTGATTGGCTGTTTAAACCCTAAAGACTAGGGAGGAGAGACTGAGAATCCATACGGACCGGCGAAATCTGGTTAAATTATTATACTGGATGGCAGAGCCAAATAATTTTGTTCACTTTCGTGATTTCACGGTATGATGTTGAATCGAGCAGAAATGAATACATGAGGATCATTCCCTTATTCGTGATATCACTGCCTTGAATCCCCTGATCTCAGAAATTAGATTCCAAATAATTTTCAGGAAGATATCATTGATGGAGAGAAAAAGCGAGGCTGAAGAACGGTATGATGTTGAATCGAGCAGAAATGAATACATTAGGAGCATTCCCTTATCCGTGATATCACTGCCTTGAATCTCCTGATCTCAGAAATTAGATTCCAAATAATTTTCAAGAAGATATTATTGACGGGCCAGGGAGGAGAGACTGAGAATCGAAACGGACCGGCGAAATCTGGTTAAATTATTATACTGGATAGCAGAGCCAAATAATTTTGTTCACTTTCGTGATTTCACGGTATGATGTTGAATCGAGCATAAATGAATACATTAGGAGTATTCCCTTATCCGTGATATCACTGCCTTGAATACCCTGATCTCAGAAATTAGATTCCAAACAATTTTCAAGAAAATATCATTGATGGAGAGAAAAAGCGAGGCTGAAGAACGGTATGAATTACAACGTAAGGTCAGAATAAATGAAAGCAAAGATCAAGACTATATTATTAATATTTATAGACGGGCCAGGGAGGAGAGACTGAGAATCGATACGGACCGGCGAAATCTGGTTAAATTATTCTACTGGATAGCAGAGCCAAGTAATTTTGTTCACTTTCGTGATTTCACGGTATGATGTTGAATCGAGCATAAATGAATACATTAGGAGTATTCCCTTATCCGTGATATCACTGCCTTGAATACCCTGATCTCAGAAATTAGATTCCAAACAATTTTCAAGAAGATATCATTGATGGAGAGAAAAAGCGAGGCTGAAGAACGGTATGATGTTGAATCGAGCAGAAATGAATACATTAGGAGTATTCCCTTATCCGTGATATCACTGCCTTGAATCCCCTGATCTCAGAAATTAGATTCCAAACAATTTTCAAGAAGATATCATTGATGGAGAGAAAAAGCGAGGCTGCAGAACGGTATGAATTACAACGTAAGGTCAGAATAAATAAAAGCAAAGATCAAGACTATATTATTAATATTTATAGACGGGCCAGGGAGGAGAGACTGAGAATCGATACGGACCGGCGAAATCTGGTTAAATTATTATACTGGATAGCAGAGCCAAATAATTCCGTTCACTTTCGTGATTTCGTTCATAAGATGTGATAAATGTTTAACAATGATTTGTTCTATTCTGAAACGGATCTTCATTTAGTATTGTGATTGGCTGTTTAAACCCTAAAGACTAGGGAGGAGAGACTGAGAATCCATACGGACCGGCGAAATCTGGTTAAATTATTATACTGGATGGCAGAGCCAAATAATTTTGTTCACTTTCGTGATTTCACGGTATGATGTTGAATCGAGCAGAAATGAATACATGAGGATCATTCCCTTATTCGTGATATCACTGCCTTGAATCCCCTGATCTCAGAAATTAGATTCCAAACAATTTTCGAGACAATAATATTGATGGAGAGAAAAAGCGAGGCTGAAGAACGGTATGAATTACAACGTGAGGTCAGAAGAAATGAAAGCAAAACCATATTCCAGCTATGAAATCACGACAGCCGGACCACTCAGAAATTAGATTCCAAATAATTTTCAGGAAGATATCATTGATGGAGAGAAAAAGCGAGGCTGAAGAACGGTATGATGTTGAATCGAGCAGAAATGAATACATTAGGAGCATTCCCTTATCCGTGATATCACTGCCTTGAATCCCCTGATCTCAGAAATTAGATTCCAAATAATTTTCAAGAAGATATTATTGACGGGCCAGGGAGGAGAGACTGAGAATCGAAACGGACCGGCGAAATCTGGTTAAATTATTATACTGGATAGCAGAGCCAAATAATTTTGTTCACTTTCGTGATTTCACGGTATGATGTTGAATCGAGCATAAATGAATACATCAGGAGTATTCCCTTATCCGTGATATCACTGCCTTGAATACCCTGATCTCAGAAATTAGATTCCAAACAATTTTCAAGAAAATATCATTGATGGAGAGAAAAAGCGAGGCTGAAGAACGGTATGAATTACAACGTAAGGTCAGAATAAATGAAAGCAAAGATCAAGACTATATTATTAATATTTATAGACGGGCCAGGGAGGAGAGACTGAGAATCGATACGGACCGGCGAAATCTGGTTAAATTATTCTACTGGATAGCAGAGCCAAGTAATTTTGTTCACTTTCGTGATTTCACGGTATGATGTTGAATCGAGCATAAATGAATACATTAGGAGTATTCCCTTATCCGTGATATCACTGCCTTGAATACCCTGATCTCAGAAATTAGATTCCAAACAATTTTCAAGAAGATATCATTGATGGAGAGAAAAAGCGAGGCTGAAGAACGGTATGATGTTGAATCGAGCAGAAATGAATACATTAGGAGTATTCCCTTATCCGTGATATCACTGCCTTGAATCCCCTGATCTCAGAAATTAGATTCCAAACAATTTTCAAGAAGATATCATTGATGGAGAGAAAAAGCGAGGCTGCAGAACGGTATGAATTACAACGTAAGGTCAGAATAAATAAAAGCAAAGATCAAGACTATATTATTAATATTTATAGACGGGC
This sequence comes from Tenthredo livida, assembly GCA_963992785.1. Lineage (NCBI taxonomy): Eukaryota > Metazoa > Arthropoda > Insecta > Hymenoptera > Tenthredinidae > Tenthredo > Tenthredo livida. Next base: position 11,696,138 of record OZ023068.1, read on the forward strand.
CAGGGAGGAGAGACTGAGAATCGATACGGACCGGCGAAATCTGGTTAAATTATTATACTGGATAGCAGAGCCAAATAATTCCGTTCACTTTCGTGATTTCGTTCATAAGATGTGATAAATGTTTAACAATGATTTGTTCTATTCTGAAACGGATCTTCATTTAGTATTGTGATTGGCTGTTTAAACCCTAAAGACTAGGGAGGAGAGACTGAGAATCCATACGGACCGGCGAAATCTGGTTAAATTATTATACTGGATGGCAGAGCCAAATAATTTTGTTCACTTTCGTGATTTCACGGTATGATGTTGAATCGAGCAGAAATGAATACATTAGGATCATTCCCTTATCCGTGATATCACTGCCTTGAATCCCCTGATCTCAGAAATTAGATTCCAAACAATTTTCAAGACAATATTATTGATGGAGAGAAAAAGCGAGGCTGAAGAACGGTATGAATTACAACGTGAGGTCAGAAGAAATGAAAGCAAAACCATATTCCAGCTATGAAATCACGACAGCCGGACCACTCAGAAATTAGATTCCAAATAATTTTCAAGAAGATATCATTGATGGAGAGAAAAAGCGAGGCTGAAGAACGGTATGATGTTGAATCGAGCAGAAATGAATACATTGGGAGTATTTCCTTATCAGTGATATCACTGCCTTGAATCCCCTGATCTCAGAAATTAGATTTCAAGCAATTTTCAAGACGATATTATTGATGGAGAGATAAGGCGAGGCTGAATTACAACGGTATGAATTACAACGTGAGGTCAGAATAAATAAAAGCAAAGATCAAGACTCGAGAACTATGCTATTCAATAATATTTCTAACTTTAAGGTACTAAGCTCATTGTCATTATCTAACCACCTGCCAATGGAAGTCAGTCTGTAGTTGATTTTAGCAGTTTTTCAACAACATGTAAAACTTAGAGGCGGTAATCGAGCAGAAATGAATACATTAGGAGTATTCCCTTATCCGTAATATCACTGCCTTGAATCCCCTGATCTCAGAAATTGGATTCCAAATGATTTTCAAGAAGATATCATTGATGGAGAGAAAAAGCGAGGCTGAAGAACGGTATGATGTTGAATCGAGCAGAAATGAATACATTAGGAGTATTCCCTTATCCGTGATATCACTGCCTTGAATCCCCTGATCTCAGAAAGTTGATTCCAAATGATTTTCAAGAAGATATCATTGATGGAGAGAAAAGGCGAGGCTGAAGAACGGTATGATGTTGAATCGAGCAGAAATGAATACATTAGGAGTATTCCCTTATCCGTGATATCACTGCCTTGAATCCCCTGATCGCAGAAATGAGATTCCAAACAATTTTCAAGAAGATATCATTGATGAAGAGGAAAAGCGAGGCTGAAGAACGGTATAAATTACAACGCAAGGTCAGAATAAATAAAAGCAAAACCATATCCCAGCTATGAAATCACGACAGCCGGACCACTGTAAAAACTCAAGTATATAATTGAAGAATCTCAGCCAATCGAGCCAACGGAGCAAGACATAGTGTGTGTAAGAGAATCTCGGCATACTACACAAGCCCAACCCTATTATTGTAAAAAAGACCAACAGAACAGGTGTTCGACAACGGAGGAATGATTATTGCAAGAAACAAACAATACTATAAGAATATACGGAGGCCGTATACAAGAGCGACGGGTGCATCTCTATGATAACTGAGCATAGGAAAAAATAAACAGAACCAAAAAATAAACAGAACACTAAGGCTTCCTTAGGAACATAGACCCTGAGCAATGAACATGAATTATTCCCAAGAAGAACCCGATATTCAACGCGAGAGGGCGAGACCTCATAGAGTTCACCGAGAGAAACGACCTGTTCATCGCACACGGGAGGTTCCTGAAAGATCAAGACTCGAGAACTATGCTATTCAATAATATTTCTAACGTTAAGGTACTAAGCTCATTGTCATTATCGAACCACCTGCCAATGGAAGACAGTCTGAAGTTGATTTTAGCAGTTTTTCAACAACATGTAAAACTTAGAGGCGGTTATCGAGGTACAGATCGCATGGCCTTCAACATGGTGAATTCAATCAAAGATGTAGCCACAAGCCCAAAATGGTTTGACGAATAATGCGATAAATACAAAATTTTTAAAATTTGTATAAGTATGTGTATGTGTATATTTCTAGACGAAATTTAACATAAGAATTGAATGAAGTTTTACCATCGTCATAACAAAGCTTAGCTCTACCTTTCATATCAGTATAAGTCAAAACCAGTTACGCAATTTCAGGTACATTTTTAATATCAACATTTTTATGTCGGTGACTGATAAAAATACTTGAGGATTCCATCTTTGAATTGTGGTATTTTGATATCAATTTTATTTATGTGCCATCGCAACGAACACTCACCTCCACCCAAAGTTTGCCCGGACTGTATAGGCCTAGCTGTGTTGATTTTTTCGGAAAACATTATTATAAAGTCGTCTTCCGCCTGTGCTTTTAGACTAAGGATTATGCTCCGGAATTTGTGAATCATTCTGGCTTGATACATCACTTAATGAAGAGTAGAACTATGATTCTTTGTCGTGTTGATCCATCGTAGTCAATGAATCTGAGTATAAAAACGAAAATATGAATCGTGAAAATTGGATATATTCTTCAATTTCATAATAAAGTAGGACGAGCAGTTCAAGTCAAAACCAGTTTCGCAATTTCAGGTACATTTTTGATATCAAAATTTTTATGTCGGTGCCTGATAAAAATACTTGAGGATTCCATCTTTGAATTGTGGTATTTTGATATCAATTTTATTTATGTGCCATCGCAACGAACACTCACCTCCACCCAAAGTTTGCGTGGACTGTATAGGCCTATCTGTGTTTATTTTTTCGGATAACATTATTATAAAGTCGTCTGCAGCCTGTGCCTTTGGACTAAGGATTATGCTCCGGAATTTGTGAATCATTCTGGCTTGATACATCACTTAATGAAGAGTAAAACTATGATTATTCGTCGTGCTGATCTATCGTAGTCAATGAATCTGGGTATAAAAACGAAAATATGAATCGTGAAAATTGGATATATTCTTTAATTTCATAATAAAGTAGGACGATTAAAAAATTCAATACCTTCAGATACATGTGCCGACATAGCTGTCAGTGGCGTGTAATATTTTCCACTACTTTGAGAATTGAAGCCGCTGCTTCGTTTCTGATTTTACAGTTTTCTTACATAAAAAAGATATCAAGGATTGCTATAAATCAATTTTGAACAGTTCTCCATCCCAAAGACAAAAATGTTAATACAAATTTTAATTGATTACAGTAAAAAGAAATGATAATTATTCACCTTGTTTTCAATTTATTTTAGAAATATCCCCAGATTCACTTCTAATGATTGAATCGTTCATTATTTTTAAAGCAGATTTCGGTGATGCTTTTGATGATCCGGCAGTGGCAATAACGTAATTGTTATTTAGATCGTCTCGTTGAAGGCTCACTCAGCTTTTTTTAAATCCTTTTACCTGTGTTTTTTGTCACAGATGTATTACGTTTTTTTTTCAACTGACCTATCCGAGCTATGCATTTATAAATATAAATATAAAAATAATAACAATCTAAAAATGTCCGTTTTAAAAAGGACCCATAACGCTTCTTCTTCTTCTTTCACCTCGTATGGGAAGTAGCCACCCATTTTGAGGTTACGCATCGAAAAAGCTGAAAGCTGGTTGAAATAGCAATACCGTCTACGACATTGTGTATTGCATTCTTGCTGTCACTAACAATGTTCACATAATTTACCATTACTGCAATATGATTTATCCACAGTATTTGGTCTAAACTTTGGTTAAAAGTACTTAACTCTTGAAAAGTGGATCTATTTTGCTACTAGGAGCTAACAAAGGCGGCCATTTTTTTTGTTGAGTCCCGCCATCTGTCGGTTATCCCGCTAGATTCGCGTGACAGTTATTTATCGGCCGATCACTGAAGGGTCATTTTTCAAACGCTAATTTTCGCGCTAGCGTTTTGTTCCGCGTAACCAGGTAAAAAATAAATAAGATCTGTTTTATTAAACAATGTCGGCAATGGGCTCGCCGGACAGCGTAAGTATTGATAATTATTAACTACATTTAATATCGAATTTTTTAAATTCATTCATTGCATTAGTTATTTCTCAGTTTTTAGAACTCGAAAATCTAAATATGGAAAATAATGAGGAAGTCCGTATAAATGAAAATGGTATGTTATATCATCTTATTATTAATATTGTTATTTATTTTTCTTTATGCATTTCAATCGTTATTTTTGTACGCTTATATATATAAATATATATACAGTGAATATTCGTATCTCCGGGTCACTTGTATATATTTGTGTAAATATAATATTTTTAGATAATGTATATATTCTGATTATATTTATTTTCATTTATTATTTTATATATTTATTTTTATTATATATAATAATAATGATATGAGTCCGTCTTTACATTTTCATTAGAAGAACAACAGCAACTGCAACAGCAACAGCAACAGCAACAGCAAATGCAACAACAACAACAGCACCTGCAACAACAACAACAACAACAACAACAACAACAGCAACAACAACAACAGCAACAACAGCAACAGCAACAACTGCAACTGCAAATACAACAACTGCAGCAACAACTAATACAACAGCAACAACAACAACAACAACAGCAGCAACAACAACAACAACAGCAACCTGAAGACGATGGTACGGATACGAACGTTGCATATTGTTAATTATATTGAATTAGTTATAATTCGTATCTGTTTTATTTGTAATATTTTTTTCAGTACGAGGACCACGCCGGCACCAGCGGGCGGGCTGGAATAGGCATCAAAGGAGGGCCTATTATAGACAGCGAAATGTAGTAGATTTGTTATTTTCGATTGCGAATGAGTATCGGGGCAGGGGCCGCGGCCGCGGGGGCCAAAATAATCTTTAAAAAAAAAAAAAAAAAAAAAAAAAAATTAAAATTAAAATAAAATTAAAAATAAAAATTGTTCATTTATATTTTATGTTGAATTAAATGAACATTCATATATATTATAACTGTATGATATTATTTATTTATCTACTGAATTTTTTATTTATTATGAAATCAACATGAACATATATTATAATTTTATTATCATTATAGTATTTATTTACAAAGAGTATAACTGATTTTTAACAATTTTAAAATTACTTCCATTTGTAAGTGATCTACAGGGTGTTTCAGATTCGGATTCGTAGTTTCAGTCTTCCAGGTCCTCGGTTTCGTAGTTCACGTACTCCATGTCCTCCGCTTCGCAGTTCTCGTAGTCAAGGTTCTCTGCTTGAGGATCTCTGGTTCAAGCGTCTTACGAGCAACGTAAAGTGATCTACAGGGTGTTTCAGATTAGGATTCGTAGTTTCTGTCTTCCAGGTCCTAGATTTCGTAGTTCACGTACTCCATGTCCTACGCTTCGCAGTTATAGGGGCAGAAAGGGCGTTGTTTATGCGCGCAGCCGGGAATAAAGTACGCACTTTATTCCCTAGGTGCATAAAGGTACTTTCGTCTTAGAATTCCACAAGAAATCTGCCTGTTCAGTTCGGTGCTGTAGTTATTGGTCACCCTTGTATGCACAGGGGGTGTAGCTCATTTGTTTAAAAAGAAACTGGCTACAACTGTCAACTCATCCAGAATTCCCACTTCTTCCACATAAGAATGAGTTTATTAATATATTTGCTATATTGATATTGAAAAATGCATTATTTATTAATTTGGAAGAAGGAAAGAACGGTGAGCGTGGTAGAGTCTGCTGATATAAATAAACGGTTCCGTGATAATTGGGTAACTGTTCGATGGGGCCGCAAATTCCACGCTGCAAGAATAATCGCAGAAAGTGGTAAATTTTATTTTTATTTTTATATCCTATCTAACGATCATTAACGAGCTATTATGGCAGCAAAAGTAAATATTTATTCGGTGTCTATATATTTTCTAGCTGATATTGAATTTCTAAAGAAAATGATTGTCAATACTGACGGTATAGTAACCGGATTGTCAATCACGTCTGCTTCTGACGATGAGAGTATTGATAGTGGTGATGGCAATGTCGATGATGTCGTTGATGATAATGGCGAAGATCAAAATGAAGAAAATGTCGGTGTTGTGGATGATGACGGTATAGATAGCGATGTCGCTGATGATGATGATGATGGTGGCAATGAAGGCGTCGTCGATGAGTCAAATGATAAAGATGGTGACGTTGTTGCTGATGCTGGCAGCGATGATCATCAGAATGATAACGTCGTACGTCATGTTGAGGGGCAGGATAATGATGATGATGACAATGATGATAACGATGAAGATGATAATGATGATCGTGATGATGATGATCATGATAATGATGATCATGATAATGTCGATGACTCGGAAAAAACCGAACTCCTGCAAGGAAGCAGCATTTTTATTCAAACTGCCACACTTGACGCCATCAATCAAAAATATTCGAATAATCCTAGAAAAATGGTAACACAATTGCTATTAAAATTGGTTGGCAGACAAGCGTTGAAAGAAATGACTCTAAATGGGAGAAATGGGAGAGCTGTCCCAAAAAATGTTGTCAAATATATTAAAAGTAGGTCAGTTATAATCATAGACTTTTCATTGACTACCCTGCATAAAATGCCGGATAAGAATCCGGAGTCCAAATTCTATACGGCCCGATACGGCAAAGTGTCGTATTTTGAATGCCAATTCCTTACGGTTTTATGTCATTCTATTCGGACGCTTCTTCGGTGTCCCTATCCGGGTCTATGCGTGACAGAACCGCGATTTTTAATCGGTACGCCTCTTATACGGTTTTATACGGAGTGTAGGATGCCCCCTGCGTATGCGGTTCTATACGGAGCGTATTCGGTCAATCTGTAATGTACGCGCACATAAAAGTATGTTCGGGATACTGTCCTATCCGGAACGTACAAAAATTACATCAATTAACATAGCATGGAGCATCATCGGAGTCGTTTTTTTTTTTTTTTTTTTTTTTATCTTCAAGCATCAGCGCTTTAGGGGGGAGCCCATATATCGACAACATACATACTGATAACACATGACCAATACAGGAATTAGACGACGCTTGTAGATGATATTCTCCGCCTACGAGAGAATATTGAAGTAATGTACATTACATGGAAACCGGATAGGTACGGATAGAACCCCGATCACAACTTAGAAAATTTTGTGTGAATAATCACATGATGAATCGCGGGATAGAACCCGGATAGGTACGGACAGAGCCCCGATTGGGACTTAGAAATAATGACACAAACGGCAAATATTTCTACGGCCTTGCAATGCGCAGCATCCAAGCCCGACGGTAACGGATATAGCCCCGTGACGTACTTTAAAATATTATAGACGCGATTTTGATGACGAACGCTGACCGGATAGAGCCGAATACATCACTGACCTCGAGTTTTCGGTCCCGAATATATTCCTGATAGGGACGGATAGAGCGCCGCGTGGGACTTTGATGTTAGAAAATGCGCGAACGAAACCAGATAGGGATGGGTATAGCCCCGTGACGTACTTTAAAATATTTTAGACGCGATTTTGATGATGAACGCTGACCGTATAGAATCGTATACATCACCGGACTTGGGTTTTCGGTCCCGAATACATTCCTGATAGGGACGGACAGAGCGCCGCGTCGGACTCTGATGTTAGAAAATGCGCAACCGAAACCAGATAGGGACGGATATAGCCCCGTGACGTACTTTAAAATATTTCAGGCGCGATTTTAATGACAAACGCTGACCGTATAGAATCGTATACATCACCGAGCTTGCGTTTTCGGTCCCGAACATAATCCGGATAGGTCCTCCAGCGGGCCGAGTACATTCTGTCGATGCGATAGGATGTGGATAGAACCGCATGAACTGGTGTCGGACATAAATACTGAATTCTATACGAAATTCTATACGTTCCTATAAAATACTATACGGCATTTTAACCAGGGTAGCTACTGCAAATTTATTATTATTATTTATTATTATTTTTTTTTTTTTGATTTTTGTTATTTATTCAAAATTTATTCAACTACAAATATTTTAAACTCTCATGCGCATTTTTTGATTAAAAATTACAGAATATATGATGACGAAAATTCCGTCAAGAATGATGCTTACTGATAATGAATTTAAGAGATGTATCACTCTTTTTATTGGAAATTTGAAAATAAGCAGAAAATAAGCTGGATAACGTACGTTGAAATCATAATTCTGATAATCTATTATACTTTTATCTATTAGTCCTTTCTTTACCCATGACAATATAGAAAAATACAACATACTCGGATCACTAAAGTAAAGTTTTGGAACACAGCCCTGGATTCTCTTTTATTTTAAATTCGAAAATAAGCACAAAATAAGCTGACGTACGTTGAAATAATAATTCTGATAATCTATTCGTATGAATATAGTTCAAGTTATAGTTAAATTATTAGTTATAGTCCTTTCTTCACCCATGACAATAGAGAAAGATACAACATACTCGGATCACTATGGTAAAGTTTTGGAACACAGCTCTGGATACCTTGTAATATTTTGAAGCCCACCACAGTTAAAGCTATTGAAACGGAGAATTATTTGAAAGCTGTTGAACTGCGTCATGCTCCTGAAGGTCCGCCAGAAGCTTCGTGGAAATCCTGTACAGGTCGTGAAAATCCATTTATAAAAGAACTTGCTGAAGTTCATTCCAATCGATAAATTGAATAACCTTGCTTTTGTGCAATTCATGGAGCATTATTGTCGTCGGCCACTTCCTGATGCTCGTACTCTTCGAGAAACGTATGTTCACACAGATTACGTCATGTGACGTCGAACGATCCTATATAATACATAGATCGAGTACATGATTATTAGTATTCGAATCTCCTTGATTGAGCCGGCTTTGTTGAAAAAAATAAAAATCCAAAATAAAATAAATAAATAATAAATAAAATGGATATGGCAAAACGAGGCTGCTTTGCGCCATAATATGAGGCTGCTTTGCGCCATAATATGTGGCTGCTTTGCGCTATAATATATGGCTGCTTTGCGCCATAATATATCGCTGCTTTGCGCAATAATATATAAAGCAGAGAACCTTGACTACGAGAACTGCGAAGCGGAGGACATGGAGTACGTGAACCGAGGACCTGGAAGACTGAAACTACGAATGCTAATCTGAAACACCCGGTAGATCACTTTACGTTGCTCGTAAGACGCTTGAACCAGAGATCCTTAAGCAGAAAACCTTGACTACGAGTATTGCAAAGCGGAGGACATGGAGTACGTGAACTACTAAACCGAGGACCTGGAAGACTGAAACTACGAATCCTAATCTGAAACACCCTGTAGATCACTTCACGTTGATCGTAAGACGCTCCTCGAAAATGATTCATTACAAACTAAAGTAATTTTAAAATTGTTAAAAATCAGTTATACTCTCTGTAAATGAAGAAATATTGTAATGATAATACAATTATAATATATGTTCCTGTTGATTTCATAATAAATTTTAAATTCATTGAATAAATAAATAATATCATACAGTTATAATATATATGAATGTTTATTTAATTTCAAATAAAATATACAACAATTTTTAATTCCATTTTCAATTTTAATTTTGATTCTTAATTTAAATCAGTGATCGGCCGATAAATAACTGTCACGCGAATCTAGCGGGATAACCGACAGATGGCGGAATCCGGGACTCAAAAAAAATGGCCGCCTTTTTTAGCTCCTAGTAGCAAAATCACTGAACTCTAATAATACTGGAACGCGCTCAGGCTATGTTCTTCCATAGAGAAGAGGCGAGCCGAGAGAGAGAGCGACTTGATGTAGCTCAGAGACGTCTGAGCGCGTTCCAGTATTATTAGAGTTCAGTGAGCAAAATAGAGACACTTTTTAAAACCCTGCACGTTTGAGCAGAAGAGACTACTTCGGGACCACGTGACTTGACCGCTGCTAGCGCCTCTATCGGTCGTGAGCATCGCGAATATATGAAGTGATAAAGAGTTAAGTACTTTTAACCAAAGTTTCGACCAAATGCTGTGGATAAATCATATTGCAGTAAGGGTAGATTATGTGAACATTGTTAGTGACAACAAGAAAGCAATACACAATGTCGTATACGGTATTGCTATTTTAACCTACCGACTGCGTAGTTACTACAGCTTTTGTGATGACTAACCTCAAAATGGGTGGCTACTTCCCAAACAAGGAGATTATAATAATCTTCATGAAGAATTAGGAGAAGACGACTTTACTGTTTTATCGGTACACAAGAATGAACATACCAACCTTTGACAATTTACTCGACATGCCCACATTTATCTACGGCGAGTCTTTGTGCTCTTCTGCCTGAGCAACGGCTTATCGTGACGCTGAGGTACATACATGATTTTTTAGTAATCCTACGAACTATTTAAAAGAGTCGATAATATCCGATATATTATATTATATATATAGATATTACGTTTGTCGAGTTGACGTGGAAGGCCCCACATATAATATGATATAATCATAATATCATATATTCATGAAGCATGCCTGTTTTCAGATTCATTACCTTCGGCAAAGCATTTCCGAGTACACGGAGCTGTATAAACCTAGAAGAACCCTTGTTCTGCCAAAAATTTCGAAACGAGGCACCCGCTAACACTATAGCACACTAGAGTACACCGAGAGCACTTGAAAAACTAATTTTTAATTATTTTATACAAATTCGTCCACCTCGCTAATCATTTGAAGGAGTTTTCGTCAACGTATATTCTTAAATTTTTATGCCACAAACGCGAATGAATAAATTGAAAATCAAAATCAAAATAAATAATAATAAGTAATAATAGTAAATTTGCAGTCAATGAAAAGTCTATGATTATAACTAATTATGAATGAATAATTCACAATTATCAATTTTTAAATACTTATTTGTTTTATTGAATTAAGAAATATATATAATCAGTAGTTTCGTGGTGCGAAGCTGTTAACAAAAATATTATCGGTTCTATAATTTCTTTATTCAACTTTGTGGATTTCACGTCTTAATTTGGTGTAGAATTGTGACTGTTCAATGCGGAAAATATGAATGAAATTTTTTTTTAAAATCCATTTTTTGCTTGTAACTCAAATCACATGAAGAAAAACACTTAATACAAGTACTATTCAAACATAAATTTTTTTAAATTAATAAAAAAATTGAAAAGTGATCTACAGGGTGTTTCAGATTAGGATTCGTAGTTTCAGTCTTCCAGGTCCTCGGTTTCGTGGTTCACGTACTCCATGTCCTCCGCTTCGCAGTTCTCGTAGTCAAGGTTCTCTGCTTTATATATTATTGCGCAAAGCAGCCATATATTATGGCGCAACGCAGCCATATATTATAGCGCAAAGCAGCCACATATTATGGCGCAAAGCAGCCACATATTATGGCACAAAGCAGCCTCGTTTTGCAATATCCATTTTATTTATTATTCATTTCATTTTTGATCTTTTTTTAACAAAGCCGGCTCAATCAAGGAGATTCGAATAATAATAATCATGTACTGTCATGCGGGTTCATCCGGGATATTACATGTTATTGTAATTAACCGAAACAAATTTTCCTAAATCTTCAATCGTAAAACCTCTTCGATTCGACCTGAAAATGTTTTTGTAATGATTGAAGGATCGTTCGACGTCACATGACGTAATTCCCGCAAACGCCATACGTCTGACGTCATCAATGTCCCAATTAGCGGGGAGGTTTTCGTATTCATTCGTCAGTAGGCACCTTTCAGCTACGGCTAACACTTCGTGAAAGGCACTGTTTCTCGTCATAACTTCAATTAACTTCTCTTTGATACGATCCTGAACTAATGGATTTCCTAACAAATTGTTGCATACTTCACGGACAATTTCGCATGATGCATGCAAATGAAGACCCTGGGCTTCCAACTTGGTGATCGAATTCGCAATGATGCAGTAATTCGTGTGGATGTTTATGAAATCCTGATGATTTTCATGTCTTTGAAAATATTCTTTCACATTACGAACTGTTTGTGAGTCAGGTTCAAGTGCATCAATCACGCGTTTTACTTGGTCGAAATGATCATGGTAGTAGGCAGCCGCATTTATCCATGTACCCCAACGGGTGATAATTGGAGCTGGAGGTAACGTGAGGTTAGGGCACATACGATTAAACTGCCCTACTCTTAATGGGGCTTTACTGAACACAGATTTAGTGTTAGCGATGATACCGTTAACATCTGGAAAACATTCCCGCACAGTTTCTGCGACTCGATGCAGCCCATGTGCAAGGCAAGTCACATGTTTGAGCTTCGGATAAGTTTCTTGCAACATATTCCCGGCTCGTACCATGTAGGGTGCTGCGTCAGAGACAAAAAGAAGTACTTTATCATACTGAATCCCATTCGGCCATGAAACTCCCAAGCTGTTATTGAAGAAATCAACCACGTTATCACCATTTCCAACATCGTAAAAATCTTCATTTATGAGTTGTGGTCTTCCAGGGTGATCTAAGCATAGCGGGGAAACAATCGCATGGAAAACACACCGCTTTTCCGCATCCGTAGTTTCATCGATGGAAACTGAAACAGAGTTATCGCCAACTTCTTCCCTAATCCGTGTCACGAGATTGTCGTGTATTTTAGAAACATACGTTTCTCGAAGAGTACTAGCATCAGGAAGAGGCCGACGACAATAATGTTCCATGAATCGCACAAAAGCAAGGTTATTCAATTTATCGATTGGAATGTCACTAACCATGAGAACTTCGGCAAGTTCTTTGAAAAATGGATTTTCACGATCTGTACAGGATTGCCATGATTCTTCTGACGGACCTTCGGGAGCATTACGCAGTTCAACAGCTTTCAAATGTTTATCCGTGTCAATATGACGTCTAATTTTTGACGTTAAAACTGTACGAATAACGCAGCAGCATAATAAACAACGCACATGATCAACGCGGACCTAGAATAGCAAAAATAATTCGTATAGAATTGGATACAGTTTATAACTTAAATTGAAAACATACAAGTGGTATCGCTTATGGTTTATAGTTTTTGTTGAAAATTTAAATTTAAAATAGCCTCGCTCACACCACCTGACTAAATAACTTAGCCATGGGTACTACCGATTATAGATGTAACTAGATTTATGAGATAGATATATGTTTAGATTTATGTTTAGATTTCTGTTTAGTTCCTACAACAAAATTATTGGTTAATATAATTCAAACAAGCGATTTGTTCAGTGAACAAAAATTATTTGTTCTTGTAAACAAATTATTCCAACAAAATTTTTTAGCTACCTTAACAAAATATTTGATTGTACGTATATTAACAAACGATTTTGGTTATAACAACCAAAATTTGGTTGTGTCAACCAGACTTTTTTATCAGTGTATACCCCGCAAATACTACCCGTTCAACCTTTTTTCATCTGATAGCTGTCATAAATCGCTGTTAGCCTCCGACAGTCCATGAAGGTTGAACGGGTAGTATCTGCGGGGTAACCTACGGGTTATTTAAACCCACGTTTATAGAACTGGGCATTATACATGTAGATTCGGGTGGTCCTTAAGTTGGGATGAAAGATAAATTTTCCGTAAGGCAACTCAAATCAACTCCAAGTAACTCAAAAAAAAAAATACCTGCCAAGTTTGAGTTATTAATATTAATATTGACCCGCCCACCAAGACGTATAAAGTTTCAAATGTGGAATTGCATTAATTTAAGGACCACCCTAATGTAGATGTATAGAGTCTTCTCTCCCCACTACGCTGTACTGCATAGGAGGTTCTCCTGTTCTGTTCTCTATCCGGAGCAATGAGATGCAGATATCAATAAAGAACCTATTCCTGAACACGAGTCTAATCTTATTTCTTGCCTGAAATACTCCAGGTTCGATATCCAGTTGGTCAAAGATTTGTTCACACTTTTCAACAAATGCGTCTTGGTCAAGATGAATCATTTTTCATGAATATATGACAAGTAAATTAAAGAAAAAAAATTGGTATTTTTTTTTATTTTTTATTTGTATTTGTATTTTTTGGATTTACTGTACTTGTGTTTTGTAAGCAAAATGCAAGTAAAAGTAAACAGTTTTGAGTTGCTTTGGAAACATTAGATGCGAAACAAAAGCTAAAAATGGTTAAAAATCAGTTCTACTCTTTGTAAATAAATAAATACTATAATGGTAGTACAATTATAATATATGTTCCTGTTAATTTTATAATGAATAAAAAAAAAAAAAATAATAATATCATACAGTTATAATATATATTAATGTTTATTTTATTTGAAATAATATTCAACAATTTAAAAATTTAATCCTTTTTTGTCCAAAAAAACGTTGTTAAATATATTAAAAGTAAGTCAGTTATAATCATAGACTTGTCATTGACTAGCTACTGCAAATTTATTATTATTCATAATTAATTTGTTGAGGATTTTCAATATTTATTTAAAATTTATTCAACTACGAATATTTGAAACTCGCATGCGCATTTTTTGAATAAAAATTACAGAATATATGATGACGAAAATTCCGTCAAGAATAATGCTTACTGATAATGAATTTAAGAGATGCATTACTCTTTTTATTGAAAATTTGAAAATAAGCACAAAATAAGCTGGATAACGTAAGTTGAAATCATAATTCTGATAATCTATTCTCATGAATCTAGTTAAAGGTATAGTTAAATTATTAGTTATAGTCCTTTCTTTACCCATGACAATAGAGAAAGATACAACATAGGGGAGAGCAGGGCAATGTGGTCATGCGGGGTAAGATGATCATCTCAAATATTTTCCACTCAAGCAATATTCAGAAAAAATAAATATTGCTCAAGTGGAAAATATTTGAGATGATCACCTTACCCCGCATGACCATATTGCCCTGCTCTCCCCTACTCGGATCACTATATTAAAGTTTTGGAACACAGCCCTGGATACCTTGTAATATTTTGAAGCCCACCACAATTAAAGCTATTCATATTGAAACGGAGAATCATTTGAAAGCTGTTGAACTGCGTAATGGTCCCGAAGGTCCGTCAGAAGCTTCGTGGCAATCCTATACAGATCGTGAAAATCCATTTCTAAAAGAACTTGCTGAAGTTCATTCAAATCGATAAATGGAATAACCTTGCTTTTGTGCAATTCATGGAACATTATTGTCGTCGGCCACTTCCTGATGCTCGTACTCTTCGAGAAACGTATGTTCATAAAATTCACGTAGTCACACAGATTCGGAAAGAAGTTGGCGATAACTCTGTTTCAGATTCCGTAGATGAAACTACGGATGCGGAAAAGCGGTTAAAAAAAAAAAAAATCCAAAATAAAATAAATAAATAATAAATAAAATGGATATGGCCAAACGAGGCTGCCTTGCGCCATAATATGTGGCTGCTTTGCGCCATAATATGTGGCTGCTTTGCGCCATAATATGTGGCTGCTTTGCGCTGTAATATATGGCTGCTTTGCGCAATAATATCGACAGCTCAATAACATAGCCGCGTAAGCGCCAAAATTTTTTTTCTTCTAGTTCAGACGGACTTACCTCCAGAAAAATTTTGCCCTGCATTAGAAATTATTTGGCGAATAGGTCAATAGGTCGTCAACTGCTAATCAGAGCAACGAACCTCCCTGGCGTGATGGTCACGAAGTATCTGGATTATCATTTGGAATTTCTTCCACATCTTTCTTCAGATTGATTATTATAGGCCTTATTCTGAGTATTTGTGTTTGTATTTATTTAAGGTCTTTTTCCATCCTAAGATGGTTCTACCTGCAGATCATTTGGTACTGGTATTCAGGATGTTCTAATGGAAAAACCCAAACCTATAATATTTTTGTTAACAGCTTCGCACCACGAAACTACTGATTATATATATTTCTTAATTCAATAAAACAAATAAGTATTTAAAAATTGATAATTGTGAATTATTCATTCATAATTAGTTATAATCATAGACTTTTCATTGACTGCAAATTTACTATTATTACTTATTATTATTTATTTTGATTTTGATTTTCAATTTATTCATTCGCGTTTGTGGCATAAAAATTTAAGAATATACGTTGACGAAAACTCCTTCAAATGATTAGCGAGGTGGACGAATTTGTATAAAATAATTAAAAATTAGTTTTTCAAGTGCTCTCGGTGTACTCTAGTGTGCTATAGTGTTAGCGGGTGCCTCGTTTCGAAATTTTTGGCAGAACAAGGGTTCTTCTAGGTTTATACAGCTCCGTGTACTCGGAAATGCTTTGCCGAAGGTAATGAATCTGAAAACAGGCATGCTTCATGAATATATGATATTATGATTATATCATATTATATGTGGGGCCTTCCACGTCAACTCGACAAACGTAATATCTATATATATAATATAATATATCGGATATTATCGACTCTTTTAAATAGTTCGTAGGATTACTAAAAAATCATGTATGTACCTCAGCGTCACGATAAGCCGTTGCTCAGGCAGAAGAGCACAAAGACTCGCCGTAGATAAATGTGGGCATGTCGAGTAAATTGTCAAAGGTTGGTATGTTCATTCTTGTGTACCGATAAAACAGTAAAGTCGTCTTCTCCTAATTCTTCATGAAGATTATTATAATCTCCTTGTTTGGGAAGTAGCCACCCATTTTGAGGTTAGTCATCACAAAAGCTGTAGTAACTACGCAGTCGGTAGGTTAAAATAGCAATACCGTATACGACATTGTGTATTGCTTTCTTGTTGTCACTAACAATGTTCACATAATCTACCCTTACTGCAATATGATTTATCCACAGCATTTGGTCGAAACTTTGGTTAAAAGTACTTAACTCTTTATCACTTCATATATTCGCGATGCTCACGACCGATAGAGGCGCTAGCAGCGGTCAAGTCACGTGGTCCCGAAGTAGTCTCTTCTGCTCAAACGTGCAGGGTTTTAAAAAGTGTCTCTATTTTGCTCACTGAACTCTAATAATACTGGAACGCGCTCAGACGTCTCTGAGCTACATCAAGTCGCTCTCTCTCTCGGCTCGCCTCTTCTCTATGGAAGAACATAGCCTGAGCGCGTTCCAGTATTATTAGAGTTCAGTGATTTTGCTACTAGGAGCTAAAAAAGGCGGCCATTTTTTTTGAGTCCCGGATTCCGCCATCTGTCGGTTATCCCGCTAGATTCGCGTGACAGTTATTTATCGGCCGATCACTGATTTAAATTAAGAATCAAAATTGAAATTGAAAATGGAATTAAAAATTGTTGTATATTTTATTTGAAATTAAATAAACATTCATATATATTATAACTGTATGATATTATTTATTTATTCAATGAATTTAAAATTTATTATGAAATCAACAGGAACATATATTATAATTGTATTATCATTACAATATTTCTTCATTTACAGAGAGTATAACTGATTTTTAACAATTTTAAAATTACTTTAGTTTGTAATGAATCATTTTCGAGGAGCGTCTTACGATCAACGTGAAGTGATCTACAGGGTGTTTCAGATTAGGATTCGTAGTTTCAGTCTTCCAGGTCCTCGGTTTAGTAGTTCACGTACTCCATGTCCTCCGCTTTGCAATACTCGTAGTCAAGGTTTTCTGCTTAAGGATCTCTGGTTCAAGCGTCTTACGAGCAACGTAAAGTGATCTACCGGGTGTTTCAGATTAGCATTCGTAGTTTCAGTCTTCCAGGTCCTCGGTTCACGTACTCCATGTCCTCCGCTTCGCAGTTCTCGTAGTCAAGGTTCTCTGCTTTATATATTATTGCGCAAAGCAGCGATATATTATGGCGCAAAGCAGCCATATATTATAGCGCAAAGCAGCCACATATTATGGCGCAAAGCAGCCTCATATTATGGCGCAAAGCAGCCTCGTTTTGCCATATCCATTTTATTTATTATTTATTTATTTTATTTTGGATTTTTATTTTTTTCAACAAAGCCGGCTCAATCAAGGAGATTCGAATACTAATAATCATGTACTCGATCTATGTATTATATAGGATCGTTCGACGTCACATGACGTAATCTGTGTGAACATACGTTTCTCGAAGAGTACGAGCATCAGGAAGTGGCCGACGACAATAATGCTCCATGAATTGCACAAAAGCAAGGTTATTCAATTTATCGATTGGAATGAACTTCAGCAAGTTCTTTTATAAATGGATTTTCACGACCTGTACAGGATTTCCACGAAGCTTCTGGCGGACCTTCAGGAGCATGACGCAGTTCAACAGCTTTCAAATAATTCTCCGTTTCAATAGCTTTAACTGTGGTGGGCTTCAAAATATTACAAGGTATCCAGAGCTGTGTTCCAAAACTTTACCATAGTGATCCGAGTATGTTGTATCTTTCTCTATTGTCATGGGTGAAGAAAGGACTATAACTAATAATTTAACTATAACTTGAACTATATTCATACGAATAGATTATCAGAATTATTATTTCAACGTACGTCAGCTTATTTTGTGCTTATTTTCGAATTTAAAATAAAAGAGAATCCAGGGCTGTGTTCCAAAACTTTACTTTAGTGATCCGAGTATGTTGTATTTTTCTATATTGTCATGGGTAAAGAAAGGACTAATAGATAAAAGTATAATAGATTATCAGAATTATGATTTCAACGTACGTTATCCAGCTTATTTTCTGCTTATTTTCAAATTTCCAATAAAAAGAGTGATACATCTCTTAAATTCATTATCAGTAAGCATCATTCTTGACGGAATTTTCGTCATCATATATTCTGTAATTTTTAATCAAAAAATGCGCATGAGAGTTTAAAATATTTGTAGTTGAATAAATTTTGAATAAATAACAAAAATCAAAAAAAAAAAAATAATAATAAATAATAATAATAAATTTGCAGTAGCTACCCTGGTTAAAATGCCGTATAGTATTTTATAGGAACGTATAGAATTTCGTATAGAATTCAGTATTTATGTCCGACACCAGTTCATGCGGTTCTATCCACATCCTATCGCATCGACAGAATGTACTCGGCCCGCTGGAGGACCTATCCGGATTATGTTCGGGACCGAAAACGCAAGCTCGGTGATGTATACGATTCTATACGGTCAGCGTTTGTCATTAAAATCGCGCCTGAAATATTTTAAAGTACGTCACGGGGCTATATCCGTCCCTATCTGGTTTCGGTTGCGCATTTTCTAACATCAGAGTCCGACGCGGCGCTCTGTCCGTCCCTATCAGGAATGTATTCGGGACCGAAAACCCAAGTCCGGTGATGTATACGATTCTATACGGTCAGCGTTCATCATCAAAATCGCGTCTAAAATATTTTAAAGTACGTCACGGGGCTATACCCATCCCTATCTGGTTTCGTTCGCGCATTTTCTAACATCAAAGTCCCACGCGGCGCTCTATCCGTCCCTATCAGGAATATATTCGGGACCGAAAACTCGAGGTCAGTGATGTATTCGGCTCTATCCGGTCAGCGTTCGTCATCAAAATCGCGTCTATAATATTTTAAAGTACGTCACGGGGCTATATCCGTTACCGTCGGGCTTGGATGCTGCGCATTGCAAGGCCGTAGAAATATTTGCCGTTTGTGTCATTATTTCTAAGTCCCAATCGGGGCTCTGTCCGTACCTATCCGGGTTCTATCCCGCGATTCATCATGTGATTATTCACACAAAATTTTCTAAGTTGTGATCGGGGTTCTATCCGTACCTATCCGGTTTCCATGTAATGTACATTACTTCAATATTCTCTCGTAGGCGGAGAATATCATCTACAAGCGTCGTCTAATTCCTGTATTGGTCATGTGTTATCAGTATGTATGTTGTCGATATATGGGCTCCCCCCTAAAGCGCTGATGCTTGAAGATAAAAAAAAAAAAAAAAAAAAAAACGACTCCGATGATGCTCCATGCTATGTTAATTGATGTAATTTTTGTACGTTCCGGATAGGACAGTATCCCGAACATACTTTTATGTGCGCGTACATTACAGATTGACCGAATACGCTCCGTATAGAACCGCATACGCAGGGGGCATCCTACACTCCGTATAAAACCGTATAAGAGGCGTACCGATTAAAAATCGCGGTTCTGTCACGCATAGACCCGGATAGGGACACCGAAGAAGCGTCCGAATAGAATGACATAAAACCGTAAGGAATTGGCATTCAAAATACGACACTTTGCCGTATCGGGCCGTATAGAATTTGGACTCCGGATTCTTATCCGGCATTTTATGCAGGGTAGTCAATGAAAAGTCTATGATTATAACTGACCTACTTTTAATATATTTGACAACATTTTTTGGGACAGCTCTCCCATTTCTCCCATTTAGAGTCATTTCTTTCAACGCTTGTCTGCCAACCAATTTTAATAGCAATTGTGTTACCATTTTTCTAGGATTATTCGAATATTTTTGATTGATGGCGTCAAGTGTGGCAGTTTGAATAAAAATGCTGCTTCCTTGCAGGAGTTCGGTTTTTTCCGAGTCATCGACATTATCATGATCATCATTATCATGATCATCATCATCACGATCATCATTATCATCTTCATCGTTATCATCATTGTCATCATCATCATTATCCTGCCCCTCAACATGACGTACGACGTTATCATTCTGATGATCATCGCTGCCAGCATCAGCAACAACGTCACCATCTTTATCATTTGACTCATCGACGACGCCTTCATTGCCACCATCATCATCATCATCAGCGACATCGCTATCTATACCGTCATCATCCACAACACCGACATTTTCTTCATTTTGATCTTCGCCATTATCATCAACGACATCATCGACATTGCCATCACCACTATCAATACTCTCATCGTCAGAAGCAGACGTGATTGACAATCCGGTTACTATACCGTCAGTATTGACAATCATTTTCTTTAGAAATTCAATATCAGCTAGAAAATATATAGACACCGAATAAATATTTACTTTTGCTGCCATAATAGCTCGTTAATGATCGTTAGATAGGATATAAAAATAAAAATAAAATTTACCACTTTCTGCGATTATTCTTGCAGCGTGGAATTTGCGGCCCCATCGAACAGTTACCCAATTATCACGGAACCGTTTATTTATATCAGCAGACTCTACCACGCTCACCGTTCTTTCCTTCTTCCAAATTAATAAATAATGCATTTTTCAATATCAATATAGCAAATATATTAATAAACTCATTCTTATGTGGAAGAAGTGGGAATTCTGGATGAGTTGACAGTTGTAGCCAGTTTCTTTTTAAACAAATGAGCTACACCCCCTGTGCATACAAGGGTGACCAATAACTACAGCACCGAACTGAACAGGCAGATTTCTTGTGGAATTCTAAGACGAAAGTACCTTTATGCACCTAGGGAATAAAGTGCGTACTTTATTCCCGGCTGCGCGCATAAACAACGCCCTTTCTGCCCCTATAACTGCGAAGCGTAGGACATGGAGTACGTGAACTACGAAATCTAGGACCTGGAAGACAGAAACTACGAATCCTAATCTGAAACACCCTGTAGATCACTTTACGTTGCTCGTAAGACGCTTGAACCAGAGATCCTCAAGCAGAGAACCTTGACTACGAGAACTGCGAAGCGGAGGACATGGAGTACGTGAACTACGAAACCGAGGACCTGGAAGACTGAAACTACGAATCCGAATCTGAAACACCCTGTAGATCACTTACAAATGGAAGTAATTTTAAAATTGTTAAAAATCAGTTATACTCTTTGTAAATAAATACTATAATGATAATAAAATTATAATATATGTTCATGTTGATTTCATAATAAATAAAAAATTCAGTAGATAAATAAATAATATCATACAGTTATAATATATATGAATGTTCATTTAATTCAACATAAAATATAAATGAACAATTTTTATTTTTAATTTTATTTTAATTTTAATTTTTTTTTTTTTTTTTTTTTTTTTTTAAAGATTATTTTGGCCCCCGCGGCCGCGGCCCCTGCCCCGATACTCATTCGCAATCGAAAATAACAAATCTACTACATTTCGCTGTCTATAATAGGCCCTCCTTTGATGCCTATTCCAGCCCGCCCGCTGGTGCCGGCGTGGTCCTCGTACTGAAAAAAATATTACAAATAAAACAGATACGAATTATAACTAATTCAATATAATTAACAATATGCAACGTTCGTATCCGTACCATCGTCTTCAGGTTGCTGTTGTTGTTGTTGTTGCTGCTGTTGTTGTTGTTGTTGTTGCTGTTGTATTAGTTGTTGCTGCAGTTGTTGTATTTGCAGTTGCAGTTGTTGCTGTTGCTGTTGTTGCTGTTGTTGTTGTTGCTGTTGTTGTTGTTGTTGTTGTTGTTGTTGTTGCAGGTGCTGTTGTTGTTGTTGCATTTGCTGTTGCTGTTGCTGTTGCTGTTGCAGTTGCTGTTGTTCTTCTAATGAAAATGTAAAGACGGACTCATATCATTATTATTATATATAATAAAAATAAATATATAAAATAATAAATGAAAATAAATATAATCAGAATATATACATTATCTAAAAATATTATATTTACACAAATATATACAAGTGACCCGGAGATACGAATATTCACTGTATATATATTTATATATATAAGCGTACAAAAATAACGATTGAAATGCATAAAGAAAAATAAATAACAATATTAATAATAAGATGATATAACATACCATTTTCATTTATACGGACTTCCTCATTATTTTCCATATTTAGATTTTCGAGTTCTAAAAACTGAGAAATAACTAATGCAATGAATGAATTTAAAAAATTCGATATTAAATGTAGTTAATAATTATCAATACTTACGCTGTCCGGCGAGCCCATTGCCGACATTGTTTAATAAAACAGATCTTATTTATTTTTTACCTGGTTACGCGGAACAAAACGCTAGCGCGAAAATTAGCGTTTGAAAAATGACCCTTCAGTGATCGGCCGATAAATAACTGTCACGCGAATCTAGCGGGATAACCGACAGATGGCGGGACTCAACAAAAAAAATGGCCGCCTTTGTTAGCTCCTAGTAGCAAAATAGATCCACTTTTCAAGAGTTAAGTACTTTTAACCAAAGTTTAGACCAAATACTGTGGATAAATCATATTGCAGTAATGGTAAATTATGTGAACATTGTTAGTGACAGCAAGAATGCAATACACAATGTCGTAGACGGTATTGCTATTTCAACCAGCTTTCAGCTTTTTCGATGCGTAACCTCAAAATGGGTGGCTACTTCCCATACGAGGTGAAAGAAGAAGAAGAAGCGTTATGGGTCCTTTTTAAAACGGACATTTTTAGATTGTTATTATTTTTATATTTATATTTATAAATGCATAGCTCGGATAGGTCAGTTGAAAAAAAAACGTAATACATCTGTGACAAAAAACACAGGTAAAAGGATTTAAAAAAAGCTGAGTGAGCCTTCAACGAGACGATCTAAATAACAATTACGTTATTGCCACTGCCGGATCATCAAAAGCATCACCGAAATCTGCTTTAAAAATAATGAACGATTCAATCATTAGAAGTGAATCTGGGGATATTTCTAAAATAAATTGAAAACAAGGTGAATAATTATCATTTCTTTTTACTGTAATCAATTAAAATTTGTATTAACATTTTTGTCTTTGGGATGGAGAACTGTTCAAAATTGATTTATAGCAATCCTTGATATCTTTTTTATGTAAGAAAACTGTAAAATCAGAAACGAAGCAGCGGCTTCAATTCTCAAAGTAGTGGAAAATATTACACGCCACTGACAGCTATGTCGGCACATGTATCTGAAGGTATTGAATTTTTTAATCGTCCTACTTTATTATGAAATTAAAGAATATATCCAATTTTCACGATTCATATTTTCGTTTTTATACCCAGATTCATTGACTACGATAGATCAGCACGACGAATAATCATAGTTTTACTCTTCATTAAGTGATGTATCAAGCCAGAATGATTCACAAATTCCGGAGCATAATCCTTAGTCCAAAGGCACAGGCTGCAGACGACTTTATAATAATGTTATCCGAAAAAATAAACACAGATAGGCCTATACAGTCCACGCAAACTTTGGGTGGAGGTGAGTGTTCGTTGCGATGGCACATAAATAAAATTGATATCAAAATACCACAATTCAAAGATGGAATCCTCAAGTATTTTTATCAGGCACCGACATAAAAATTTTGATATCAAAAATGTACCTGAAATTGCGAAACTGGTTTTGACTTGAACTGCTCGTCCTACTTTATTATGAAATTGAAGAATATATCCAATTTTCACGATTCATATTTTCGTTTTTATACTCAGATTCATTGACTACGATGGATCAACACGACAAAGAATCATAGTTCTACTCTTCATTAAGTGATGTATCAAGCCAGAATGATTCACAAATTCCGGAGCATAATCCTTAGTCTAAAAGCACAGGCGGAAGACGACTTTATAATAATGTTTTCCGAAAAAATCAACACAGCTAGGCCTATACAGTCCGGGCAAACTTTGGGTGGAGGTGAGTGTTCGTTGCGATGGCACATAAATAAAATTGATATCAAAATACCACAATTCAAAGATGGAATCCTCAAGTATTTTTATCAGTCACCGACATAAAAATGTTGATATTAAAAATGTACCTGAAATTGCGTAACTGGTTTTGACTTATACTGATATGAAAGGTAGAGCTAAGCTTTGTTATGACGATGGTAAAACTTCATTCAATTCTTATGTTAAATTTCGTCTAGAAATATACACATACACATACTTATACAAATTTTAAAAATTTTGTATTTATCGCATTATTCGTCAAACCATTTTGGGCTTGTGGCTACATCTTTGATTGAATTCACCATGTTGAAGGCCATGCGATCTGTACCTCGATAACCGCCTCTAAGTTTTACATGTTGTTGAAAAACTGCTAAAATCAACTTCAGACTGTCTTCCATTGGCAGGTGGTTCGATAATGACAATGAGCTTAGTACCTTAACGTTAGAAATATTATTGAATAGCATAGTTCTCGAGTCTTGATCTTTCAGGAACCTCCCGTGTGCGATGAACAGGTCGTTTCTCTCGGTGAACTCTATGAGGTCTCGCCCTCTCGCGTTGAATATCGGGTTCTTCTTGGGAATAATTCATGTTCATTGCTCAGGGTCTATGTTCCTAAGGAAGCCTTAGTGTTCTGTTTATTTTTTGGTTCTGTTTATTTTTTCCTATGCTCAGTTATCATAGAGATGCACCCGTCGCTCTTGTATACGGCCTCCGTATATTCTTATAGTATTGTTTGTTTCTTGCAATAATCATTCCTCCGTTGTCGAACACCTGTTCTGTTGGTCTTTTTTACAATAATAGGGTTGGGCTTGTGTAGTATGCCGAGATTCTCTTACACACACTATGTCTTGCTCCGTTGGCTCGATTGGCTGAGATTCTTCAATTATATACTTGAGTTTTTACAGTGGTCCGGCTGTCGTGATTTCATAGCTGGGATATGGTTTTGCTTTTATTTATTCTGACCTTGCGTTGTAATTTATACCGTTCTTCAGCCTCGCTTTTCCTCTTCATCAATGATATCTTCTTGAAAATTGTTTGGAATCTCATTTCTGCGATCAGGGGATTCAAGGCAGTGATATCACGGATAAGGGAATACTCCTAATGTATTCATTTCTGCTCGATTCAACATCATACCGTTCTTCAGCCTCGCCTTTTCTCTCCATCAATGATATCTTCTTGAAAATCATTTGGAATCAACTTTCTGAGATCAGGGGATTCAAGGCAGTGATATCACGGATAAGGGAATACTCCTAATGTATTCATTTCTGCTCGATTCAACATCATACCGTTCTTCAGCCTCGCTTTTTCTCTCCATCAATGATATCTTCTTGAAAATCATTTGGAATCCAATTTCTGAGATCAGGGGATTCAAGGCAGTGATATTACGGATAAGGGAATACTCCTAATGTATTCATTTCTGCTCGATTACCGCCTCTAAGTTTTACATGTTGTTGAAAAACTGCTAAAATCAACTACAGACTGACTTCCATTGGCAGGTGGTTAGATAATGACAATGAGCTTAGTACCTTAAAGTTAGAAATATTATTGAATAGCATAGTTCTCGAGTCTTGATCTTTGCTTTTATTTATTCTGACCTCACGTTGTAATTCATACCGTTGTAATTCAGCCTCGCCTTATCTCTCCATCAATAATATCGTCTTGAAAATTGCTTGAAATCTAATTTCTGAGATCAGGGGATTCAAGGCAGTGATATCACTGATAAGGAAATACTCCCAATGTATTCATTTCTGCTCGATTCAACATCATACCGTTCTTCAGCCTCGCTTTTTCTCTCCATCAATGATATCTTCTTGAAAATTATTTGGAATCTAATTTCTGAGTGGTCCGGCTGTCGTGATTTCATAGCTGGAATATGGTTTTGCTTTCATTTCTTCTGACCTCACGTTGTAATTCATACCGTTCTTCAGCCTCGCTTTTTCTCTCCATCAATAATATTGTCTTGAAAATTGTTTGGAATCTAATTTCTGAGATCAGGGGATTCAAGGCAGTGATATCACGGATAAGGGAATGATCCTAATGTATTCATTTCTGCTCGATTCAACATCATACCGTGAAATCACGAAAGTGAACAAAATTATTTGGCTCTGCCATCCAGTATAATAATTTAACCAGATTTCGCCGGTCCGTATGGATTCTCAGTCTCTCCTCCCTAGTCTTTA
The DNA here is from genome assembly GCA_963992785.1 of Tenthredo livida. Classification (NCBI taxonomy): domain Eukaryota; kingdom Metazoa; phylum Arthropoda; class Insecta; order Hymenoptera; family Tenthredinidae; genus Tenthredo; species Tenthredo livida. The sequence continues at coordinate 11,722,864 of OZ023068.1, forward strand.
GGGTTTAAACAGCCAATCACAATACTAAATGAAGATCCGTTTCAGAATAGAACAAATCATTGTTAAACATTTATCACATCTTATGAACGAAATCACGAAAGTGAACGGAATTATTTGGCTCTGCTATCCAGTATAATAATTTAACCAGATTTCGCCGGTCCGTATCGATTCTCAGTCTCTCCTCCCTGGCCCGTCTATAAATATTAATAATATAGTCTTGATCTTTGCTTTTATTTATTCTGACCTTACGTTGTAATTCATACCGTTCTGCAGCCTCGCTTTTTCTCTCCATCAATGATATCTTCTTGAAAATTGTTTGGAATCTAATTTCTGAGATCAGGGGATTCAAGGCAGTGATATCACGGATAAGGGAATACTCCTAATGTATTCATTTCTGCTCGATTCAACATCATACCGTTCTTCAGCCTCGCTTTTTCTCTCCATCAATGATATCTTCTTGAAAATTGTTTGGAATCTAATTTCTGAGATCAGGGTATTCAAGGCAGTGATATCACGGATAAGGGAATACTCCTAATGTATTCATTTATGCTCGATTCAACATCATACCGTGAAATCACGAAAGTGAACAAAATTACTTGGCTCTGCTATCCAGTAGAATAATTTAACCAGATTTCGCCGGTCCGTATCGATTCTCAGTCTCTCCTCCCTGGCCCGTCTATAAATATTAATAATATAGTCTTGATCTTTGCTTTCATTTATTCTGACCTTACGTTGTAATTCATACCGTTCTTCAGCCTCGCTTTTTCTCTCCATCAATGATATTTTCTTGAAAATTGTTTGGAATCTAATTTCTGAGATCAGGGTATTCAAGGCAGTGATATCACGGATAAGGGAATACTCCTGATGTATTCATTTATGCTCGATTCAACATCATACCGTGAAATCACGAAAGTGAACAAAATTATTTGGCTCTGCTATCCAGTATAATAATTTAACCAGATTTCGCCGGTCCGTTTCGATTCTCAGTCTCTCCTCCCTGGCCCGTCAATAATATCTTCTTGAAAATTATTTGGAATCTAATTTCTGAGATCAGGGGATTCAAGGCAGTGATATCACGGATAAGGGAATGCTCCTAATGTATTCATTTCTGCTCGATTCAACATCATACCGTTCTTCAGCCTCGCTTTTTCTCTCCATCAATGATATCTTCCTGAAAATTATTTGGAATCTAATTTCTGAGTGGTCCGGCTGTCGTGATTTCATAGCTGGAATATGGTTTTGCTTTCATTTCTTCTGACCTCACGTTGTAATTCATACCGTTCTTCAGCCTCGCTTTTTCTCTCCATCAATATTATTGTCTCGAAAATTGTTTGGAATCTAATTTCTGAGATCAGGGGATTCAAGGCAGTGATATCACGAATAAGGGAATGATCCTCATGTATTCATTTCTGCTCGATTCAACATCATACCGTGAAATCACGAAAGTGAACAAAATTATTTGGCTCTGCCATCCAGTATAATAATTTAACCAGATTTCGCCGGTCCGTATGGATTCTCAGTCTCTCCTCCCTAGTCTTTAGGGTTTAAACAGCCAATCACAATACTAAATGAAGATCCGTTTCAGAATAGAACAAATCATTGTTAAACATTTATCACATCTTATGAACGAAATCACGAAAGTGAACGGAATTATTTGGCTCTGCTATCCAGTATAATAATTTAACCAGATTTCGCCGGTCCGTATCGATTCTCAGTCTCTCCTCCCTGGCCCGTCTATAAATATTAATAATATAGTCTTGATCTTTGCTTTTATTTATTCTGACCTTACGTTGTAATTCATACCGTTCTGCAGCCTCGCTTTTTCTCTCCATCAATGATATCTTCTTGAAAATTGTTTGGAATCTAATTTCTGAGATCAGGGGATTCAAGGCAGTGATATCACGGATAAGGGAATACTCCTAATGTATTCATTTCTGCTCGATTCAACATCATACCGTTCTTCAGCCTCGCTTTTTCTCTCCATCAATGATATCTTCTTGAAAATTGTTTGGAATCTAATTTCTGAGATCAGGGTATTCAAGGCAGTGATATCACGGATAAGGGAATACTCCTAATGTATTCATTTATGCTCGATTCAACATCATACCGTGAAATCACGAAAGTGAACAAAATTACTTGGCTCTGCTATCCAGTAGAATAATTTAACCAGATTTCGCCGGTCCGTATCGATTCTCAGTCTCTCCTCCCTGGCCCGTCTATAAATATTAATAATATAGTCTTGATCTTTGCTTTCATTTATTCTGACCTTACGTTGTAATTCATACCGTTCTTCAGCCTCGCTTTTTCTCTCCATCAATGATATTTTCTTGAAAATTGTTTGGAATCTAATTTCTGAGATCAGGGTATTCAAGGCAGTGATATCACGGATAAGGGAATACTCCTAATGTATTCATTTATGCTCGATTCAACATCATACCGTGAAATCACGAAAGTGAACAAAATTATTTGGCTCTGCTATCCAGTATAATAATTTAACCAGATTTCGCCGGTCCGTTTCGATTCTCAGTCTCTCCTCCCTGGCCCGTCAATAATATCTTCTTGAAAATTATTTGGAATCTAATTTCTGAGATCAGGAGATTCAAGGCAGTGATATCACGGATAAGGGAATGCTCCTAATGTATTCATTTCTGCTCGATTCAACATCATACCGTTCTTCAGCCTCGCTTTTTCTCTCCATCAATGATATCTTCTTGAAAATTATTTGGAATCTAATTTCTGAGTGGTCCGGCTGTCGTGATTTCATAGCTTGGATATGGTTTTGCTTTCATTTCTTCTGACCTCACGTTGTAATTCTGTTGGATATAGGTTAATCTATCTATAACATTATGACTATATAGAATCTATGTAGTCTATGGGCGTTCCACCGTTCCTATGTTTAAAAAGAAGGAACAGGCGTTCCCTCTCTATATACCTCTACTGTTTTCATGGCTGACGCCATCCTGTTTTAATAAACGTTATGTGACAATATATTAACAAAAACAATCGTAGTTATTTATGGCCATCCTGTTCCTGAAAAGCTTAAACTCTACCAGGTTATGGGCCCAGGTGTATTAACTAATGAATCCGGTGAATAGTGAGAACTGAACTGCTTAAAAAAAGTGATCCCTTATTACTTTAAAAAAAAAAAAAAAAAAAAAATGAGTGATGCGGACGGACCACATGGCGGCGGGATCCCACTGTCGGGTATTGGAAAATTGGAAGGCCGTGATAACTTCAACGACTGGAAATTTGCAACGAAAATGTTTCTCATTCGGGAAAATCTTTGGTCGTGTGTAATTGGCTACGTTGCCGAAGACGACACAACTCAAGCTGTCAAGGAACGAAGGGACATGAAAGCTTTAGCAAATATTTGCCTCATGGTGAAGCCAACAGCCTATGCTCATGTAAGATCAGCAGCAACGGCGAAGGAGGCTTGGAATAATCCAGAGAAGGCATACGAAGACAAAGGTATGACAAGACGCATCAGGCTTTTAAGATCATTCTGCTCGACCAAGTTGGAAAACTTTGACTCAATGGAGGGCTACGTCAGTGAGGTGTTATCGATCGCTCAGAAACTCGCAGCGATGAATAAACCAATGGATGACGAATTGATTGGTGCCATGCTGCTACAAGGTCTTCCTGCTGAATTTGATCCCATGGTGATGGCTCTCGAGGGTAGCGGAACACAATTAACGAGCGACTTTATAAAATGCAAATTAATGCAAGACAGCAAATGGGGTAAAGAAACCGTGGGTGATTCTGCGCTTATGGCTAAAGGCAAGCCTTTCAATAAAGCAAAGAAGAAGAAACCTCCTACGTGCTGGAATTGTGGAACGAAGGGTCACACGAGGAACGAATGTCCTACTCTGAAGACGTCAAGCGGTGGGTCAGAGGCTAAGTCAAACAAAGATGACAACAAGAAGCCTAAGGACCGGGCACTGCTAACAGCTTTGGGAGTAACGACCAACACGAGTGACTGGTACATCGATTCTGGAGCAACCACCCATATGTCATCGAGAAAAGACTGGTTGGTCAAGTATCAAAGCAACATAAACACTGGTTTGGAGGTAACAGTAGCTAATAACGAAAAAATATACACTCAAGGTATAGGAGACGTAAAAGTAAGTCTTCAAACTGAATCAAATGTAAGGTCTATTTCGAATGTTCTGTACGTCCCCAAACTTAACGCTAATTTGCTTTCAGTAAGTAAACTCGTTAGTAAAGGTTTTGTAGTTGTATTTGATAAAGAAGGCTGTAAATTGGTTAATGAAGGTGATTGTGTTGTAAACTGAGACGTTCTAGCAACGGCTTCGGTATGCAATGGTATTTATCACTGATCTCTATACTAACTGGATGGCTGGTCCTTATGGGCCCGGCATGCCGAGATTATGTCGAGTTGAAGGCTCATTCAGCGCCCCTAACACCGGGAATCGTACTAATCACCATCTCAATGCGCATGTGCCCTCGAACACGGCCAATCGTAGGGATGGTAAATCAGTGCCCCGCATGCGCATTGATGTCAACCTTAGTACCGCTCCCGGTATTAGGGGCGCTAGGTTAGCCTTCAATCGGCCTCAGCCTTGCTTTAGGGGACCAGCCATCCAGTTAGTATAGAGATCAGTGGTATTTATCGTCTTGATGTAAAACACGAGGAAGCAAAAGTCAGTCTGTTAAATGGTCAAGATTTATGGCATCAAAGGCTAGGGCATTTGAGTTTGCAAAGTATGAAACTGCTTAAGAATTCTTTAGCTACAGGTATAGATTTTGAAGAGGTACAAAACGAGAAGCCCTGTGTTGCTTGTCTCGAAGGGAAACAACGAAGACAACCTTTTCCGAAGACGGGAGCAACAAGGGCCAAGGAAATTTTGGAGCTGGTACATTCTGATCTCTGTGGGCTGATGCCAGTAAAATCATGGAGCGGAGCAAGGTATATGATGACACTAACTGATGATCACTCTCGCAAGGTATTTGTCTACTTTATTGAATCAAAGACTGAAGTCAAGAACTGTCTTATGGAATTTAAAGCCATGACGGAGACAGAAACTGGTAAAAAGTTAAAGAAGATTAGATCAGACAATGGTACCGAATATGTGAATGCCGATTTACAGTCATATCTAAGGAAGGAGGGTATCCAACACCAACTCACTGTCCCGTACACCCCTCAACAAAATGGAGTAGCTGAACGCGTCAACAGGACTATTCTAGAAAAAGTCAGGTGTATGATGTCAACTGCAAAGTGCGATAAACGCATGTGGGCAGAAGCAGCAAACACGGCAGTATTCCTGATAAATAGATCCCCACACAAATCTGTTGAAGGAGCTACGCCTGAAGAGGTGTGGACAGGTGAGAAAGTATCATTGGATAACCTAAAAGTTTTTGGATGCGATGCATTCATGCATATACCAAAAGAAAAAAGAGACAAGCTCGACACAAAAACCAAGAAACTAACTTTCGTTGGTTATTGTCTTGAAACAAAAGGCTATAGATTACTAGATATAAAGAACCCAAAGAAAATAATTGAAGCTCGAGATGTGGAATTCGATGAAAGAAAAATTAACGAAAACAGACATGACGACATGGAATCAAGAACCGACAAAGAGGAATATGAATTGTTGCCATCGCAAGGTTCTGACGAAGAAGAAGAAGAATGTGCTATACAACAGGAAATCCATGATAATTCCGATGTCGAAGATCAAGAAAGTATGTTTGATGTTGATTCTGAAAATGAAAATGGTGTCCAAATTGTCCAGGATCAACCAGTACTTCAAGAAGAACCACAAGCAGAAGAGGATCGAAGGTATCCATTGAGGGAGAGACATCCAAAACAGTTCAATGACTTTGAACTGTATCTGGCAATGGATGAACCTGTCGAGCCTAAATCTGTTGAGGAAGCTTTAAATGGAAAGGACAGCGAGCGATGGAAACTAGCAATGCTAGAAGAACTCAAATCCTTCCAAGAGAATGATGCATGGGAACTAGTAGAAAAACCTGTGGGTAAAAACATAGTTAAATGTAAATGGGTTTTCAAGGTCAAAAGGGATTCAAAGGGAAACACTTTCCGTTTCAAAGCTAGGTTAGTTGCAAAGGGTTGCTCGCAACGAAATGGGGTAGACTACGACCAGACTTTTGCTCCCGTTGTTAGACATTCAAGCATCAGATTACTTTTTGCTCTGGCTGCGAAAAAAGACTTGATAGTACATCACTTAGACGTAACTACTGCCTTTTTGAATGGAAAACTTGAAAACGAAATTCACATGACTCAACCTGAAGGATTTATAAAAGATGAAAACAAAGTTTGTCTTCTCAAAAGGGCAGTATATGGCTTGAAACAAGCCTCTAGGGTTTGGAACGAAAAGGTACACTCGATTCTCATTGCGTTAGGTTTTCAACAATCAAACTATGAGACGTGTGTCTATTTTAAGAAGGAAAATAATACAATAGTGATTATTGCATTGTATGTAGATGATTTCTTGATCTTTTCTGATGATCTGAACAAAATTGAATCTCTAAAAGCAAAGTTGAAAGCTAAATTTAAGGTTAAAGACTTAGGAGAAGCTGTGCAATGCTTAGGTTTAAGAATACAGAGAAATTATGACAAGAAAGAGATAAAACTAGACCAAAGACAATACACTGAAGAAATACTGGAAAAATTCGGCATGCAAAATGCAAAACCAGTATCTAGTCCTGCGAATACTAATATTAAAACATTAGATACAGAAAAAGCAAACGTACAAAGATTAAACGCACCATATCAACAAGCCATTGGGTCATTGTTATACTTGTCAGTTTGTACAAGACCAGATATTGCTTATGCTACAAATTACTTGAGTCAATTCAATGATAAATACACTGAAGAACACTGGCAAGGTGTGAAACGAATAATGAGATATTTAAAAGGAACAATAGATAAAGGACTCGAGTTTAAACAAAGTAATACAGATATACAAGGGTTCGTAGATGCCAATTGGGGGAATGATATTTTAGATAGAAAATCAGTAACAGGATTTGTTTTTAAATACGCTGAATCAGCAATCAGCTGGGAAAGTAAAAAGCAAAGAATTACAGCTTTATCGAGTACTGAGTCTGAATATGTAGGTATTACAAGTGCAGCAAAAGAAGCCATTATCCTAAAGAATTTTTTGTCTGAATTATGCGGTAGAATTGGGCCAATTGTTATATTCAATGACAACCAGAGTGCCAAAGCAATTGCTGAAAATCCAGTCCACCATAACCGCACTAAGCATATTGATATTAGATATCATTTTATAAGACAAGCGATTAAAGACGATCAAGTCACTTTGTTGTACATGCCAACAGAAGTAATGATTGCAGATGCGTTAACAAAAGGGGTCCCAGGTCCTAAACATTTATTTTGCACTAAGGGAATGGGAGTTGTTTAAAATAAATAAACGCAGAAAAATGACTGAAAATATAAGTATTATTAATTACAAGATTTATAGTATGGATATAAAATGAATAGCATTAATAAATGAGACTGTTATTCGGATTAGATTAAGGGAGAGTGTTGGATATAGGTTAATCTATCTATAACATTATGACTATATAGAATCTATGTAGTCTATGGGCGTTCCACCGTTCCTATGTTTAAAAAGAAGGAACAGGCGTTCCCTCTCTATATACCTCTACTGTTTTCATGGCTGACGCCATCCTGTTTTAATGAACGTTATGTGACAATATATTAACAAAAACAATCGTAGTTATTTATGGCCATCCTGTTCCTGAAAAGCTTAAACTCTAACAAATTCATACCGTTCTTCAGCCTCGCTTTTTCTCTCCATTAAAAATATCGTCTTGAAAATTGTTTGGAATCTAATTTCTGAGATCGGGGGATTCAAGGCAGTGATATCACGGATAAGGGAATGATCCTAATGTATTCATTTCTGCTCGATTCAACATCATACCGTGAAATCACGAAAGTGAACAAAATTATTTGGCTCTGCTATCCAGTAGAATAATTTAACCAGATTTCGCCGGTCCGTATCGATTCTCAGTCTCTCCTCCCTGGCCCGTCTATAAATATTAATAATATAGTCTTGATCTTTGCTTTTATTCATTCTGACCTTACGTTGTAATTCATACCGTTCTTCAGCCTCGCTTTTTCTCTCCATCAATGATATTTTCTTGAAAATTGTTTGGAATCTAATTTCTGAGATCAGGGAATTCAAGGCAGTGATATCACGGATAAGAGAATACTCCTAATGTATTCATTTCTGCTCGATTCAACATCATACCGTTCTTCAGCCTCGCTTTTTCTCTCTATCAATGATATCTTCTTGAAAATTGTTTGGAATCTAATTTCTGAGATCAGGGGATTCAAGGCAGTGATATCACGGATAAGGGAATACTCCTAATGTATTCATTTATGCTCGATTCAACATCATACCGTGAAATCACGAAAGTGAACAAAATTATTTGGCTCTGCTATCCAGTATAATAATTTAATCAGATTTCGCCGGTCCGTTTCGATTCTCAGTCTCTTCTCCCTGGCCCGTCAATAATATCTTCTTGGCAATTATTTGGAATCTAATTTCTGAGATCGGGGGATTCAAGGCAGTGATATCACGGATAAGGGAATACTCCTAATGTATTCATTTCTGCTCGATTCAACATCATACCGTTCTTCAGCCTCGCTTTTTCTCTCCATCAATGATATCTTCTTGAAAATCATTTGGAATCCAATTTCTGAGATCAGGGGATTCAAGGCAGTGATATTACGGATAAGGAAATACTCCTAATGTATTCATTTCTGCTCGATTACCGCCTCTCAGTTTTACATGTTGTTGAAAAACTGCTAAAATCAACCACAGACTGACTTCCATTGGCAGGTGGTTAGATAATGACAATGAGCTTAGTACCTTAAAGTTAGAAATATTATTGAATAGCATAGTTCTCGAGTCTTGATCTTTGCTTTCATTTATTCTGACCTCACGTTGTAATTCATACCGTTGTAATTCAGCCTCGCTTTATCTCTCCATCAATAATATCGTCTTGAAAATTGCTTGGAATCTAATTTCTGAGATCAGGGGATTCAAGGCAGTGATATCACGGATAAGGGAATGCTCCTAATGTATTCATTTCTGCTCGATTCAACATCATACCGTTCTTCAGCCTCGCTTTTTCTCTCCATCAATAATTTCTTCTTGAAAATTATTTGGAATCTAATTTCTGAGATCAGGGGATTCAAGGCAGTGATATTACGGATAAGGGAATACTCCTAATGTGTTCATTTCTGCTGGATTCAACATTAACACAGATCGCTTCACCATGCTATTCGTTCTTAAGCGAGTTTTTTCTTTCCCCCTTTCGACTCCGTTTACCATGCTACGAAACATGGAGAATCTGTAAATGAATTCACTCTACAAATTAGAGAGCAGTTCTTCAAAGTATCTTTTTTTTTTTTTTTTTGAACATATTTCAGTAAATCTTTCAGTATCGATGGAACAACGTCAAATTCATCCTTCAGCATGTCGCTCAGTAATATATCCATATTTTTGTTCAAGTGCTCCAAATTTTTTTTTTTTAAATTCACGCTGTGACTAAGGTCACTCGTATATACCTGACTTATGTCCAACGGCGTATGACTCGCAAAAATGAATGCACTTGATGAGAAGCTTTTTCAGTATATATAATCTTGCGTTCAAGTCCACCGTAGTCATGAAATACTTGCACCAAATATCCAGAGATTATTTCGATCCGCAGGTATACATTTTTAATATTCATCGAGGTAACGGCTGTTCTCAAGTCTGATCTTCTGTAATTTTCAAATTATAAGTCAAGATTTCGTAGCTATAGATTGATGATAAAAAATTTGAATGAATTTTAACTGACATTGTAACTAAGAACAAATCATTGTGAAAAATTTATCACAGCTTATGAACGAAATCATAGTGATCTTCAGGATTTAGCTTCATCGAGGTAACGGCTGTTCTGAAGTCTGATTTTTTGTAATTTTCAAATTATAAGTCAAGATTTCGTAGCTATAGATTAACGATAAAAAATTTGAATGAATTCTAACTTTTTGTGAAAAATTTATCACAGCTTATGAACGAAATCACGAAAGTGAACAAAATTATTTGGCTCTGCCATCCAGTATAATAATTTAACCAGATTTACCAGACGGTCTGTATCGATTCTCAGTCTCTCCTCCCTGGTCCGTCTTCGCTGTAGTGCATAATATGCAGCTCGGTTTGCTTGATTGTAAGCCACCATCGAAGCCATTGATTATGTCCATATACTTGCTGAAATATTCTGTACTACCATAACGATCCTTTATCTGTAGTAAAGTCAGCTTGGATGGTCTTACTCCGTTACATTCATTTTTTTTTTTTTATTAGTCTTTAGGGTCTATTCTAAAGTCTACAGTGTATAATATGCTCTTCTCTTCCACCACTTAATATTTGGTCATAATTTTTCACACTGTTACCCCAACTCTTATAGCCACTCTTGTATTAAGACATAATAAATTAATTTGAAATTAAGTGAACTTATAACCAGTTATGTTTTAAAAAATATGTGCCATCCCAATGATACTCATTATGTAAAAATCATGTAAAAATGTACAATAATATATAGCATATTGTACATATATTATATTATATTACTGTTTATATTGTATAAACTGTACTTAATGTATAATTGTATATATTATATATTATATTATATTACTGTGAGGTCAAATTGAAGCCTAAAAAAAAGGATTTTGATTCATCGAGGTAACGGCTGTTCGGAAGTATGATTTTCTGTATTTTGAACCTTCTGTTTTACTACAATCTGCATTTCGCTGCGCTGTTATTTTCAAATTAGGACGGAGACTTTTAGGTATAAATGTGCTTAGCATATTTTCATGAATTGTGAAAAAGCACTTCGGCATTATGGTTTCTTGTAATATTTAAATGAGGATTGATGACTGTTCGTCAGTAACGGTATCCGGGTATCCGATTTTCTGTATTTGTGTCATTATGAATTTTGGTCTTTTTGTTATATTTTTTGTAATTTTTTTTATTGTTTTTCGACCACAACCAACATATACTGTGTGAGCAGTTGTCGGGTACGGATTGTACGTACAGAATAAGGTTGCAATTATTCGCGTTCCTATAAATTTATATGAGAGATTTTTAAGTAAATATTATTCATATTGATGATTTTTACGATTATGCGTATGTGAATGAATATTTGGAATAATTATATTGTTACAAATGAGTTCGTGTTTATATTCATTTCACTGAACTGACCTATTCCAGATTGATACTGGAATGCCGGATTCATTTTTATGATTAACTCTGTTCGTAACAATATTCGTTATTCAAAAATAATTCAGACTATAATAATTTTATGTTTTGATTTTTATCTTATTTTCTGTCTTGATTTTCGTCTTATTTTTCGGTATTGATTTCTATCTTATTTTCTGTATTGATTCTCGTATTCTTTTCTGTCTTGATTTTCGTCTTATTTTTCGTATTGATCTTCGTCTTATTTTTCGTATTGATTTTCGTATTATTTTCTGTCTTGATTTCCGTCTTATTTTTCGGTTTTGTTTTTTATCTTATTTTCTGCATTGATTATCGTATTATTGTCTGTCTTGATTTCTCGTATTATTTTCTGTATTAATTTTCGTCTTATTTTCTGTCTTGATTTTTGTCTTGATTTTTGTCTTGATTTTTGTCTTGATTTTTTTATAATATTATTTTCTGTCTTGATTTTCGTATTATTTTCCAGTATTGATTTTTAACTTATTTTCTGTATTGATTCTCGTATTATTTTCTGTCTTGATTTTTGTCTTGATTTTCGTCTTGATTTTCGTCTTGATTTTTGTCTTGATTTTTGTCTTGATTTTTTTATAATATTATTTTCTGTCTTGATTTTCGTCTTATTTTCCAGTATTGATTTTTATCTTATTTTCTGTATTGAGTCTCGTACTCTTTTCTGTCTTGATTTTTATCTTATTTTCGGTATTGATCTTCGTCTTATTTTCTGTATTGATTCTCGTACTCTTTTCTGTCTTGATTTTTATCTTATTTTCGGTATTGATCTTCGTCTTATTTTTCGTATTGATTTTCGTCTTATTTTATGTCTTGATTTCCGTCTTATTTTTCGGTATTGTTTTTTATCTTATTTTCTGTATTGATTATCGTATTATTTTCTGTCTTGATTTCTCGTATTTTTTTCTGTATTAATTCTCGTATTATTTTCTGTCTTGATTTTTGTCTTGATTTTTGTCTTGATTTTTGTCTTGATTTTTGTCTTGATTTTTGTCTTGATTTTTTTATAATATTATTTTCTGTCTTGATTTCCGTCTTATTTTTCGGTATTGTTTTTTATCTTATTTTCTGTATTGATTATCGTATTATTTTCTGTCTTGATTTCTCGTATTATTTTCTGCATTAATTCTCGTATTATTTTCTGTCTTGATTTTTGTCTTGACTTTTGTCTTGATTTTTGTCTTGATTTTTTTATAATATTATTTTCTGTCTTGATTTTCGTCTTATTTGACAGTATTGATTTCTAACTTATTTTCTGTATTGATTCTCGTATTATTTTCTGTATTGATTCTCGTATTATTTTCTGTCTTGATTTTTGTCTTGATTTTCGTCTTGATTTTCGTCTTGATTTTTGTCTCGATTTTTGTCTTGATTTTTGTCTTGATTTTTTTTCATATTATTTTATGTCTTAATTTTCGTATTATTTTTCTGTATTGATTTTTATCTTATATTCTGTATTGATTCTCGTATTATTTTCTGTCTTGATTTTTGTCTTGATTTTTGTCTTGATTTTTTTTTAATTTTATCTTCTGTCTTGATTTTCGTTTTATTCTCGTATTTCTGTATTGATTCTCGTATTATTTTCTGTATTGATTCTCGTATTATTTTCTGTCTTGATTTTTGTCTTGATTTTCGTCTTGATTTTCGTCTTGATTTTTGTCTTGATTTTTGTCTTGATTTTTGTCTTGATTTTTTTTCATCTTATTTTAACTAGGCGGAAGCGCGTCTGAACGTGTCATATCATCAGGGTAATTTCAAGAGAGCAGTTATTTTATTCCATCATTAATCTCATTTTGTGTATTGATTCTCGTATTATTCTCTGTATTGATTCTCGTATTATTTTCTGTCTTGATTTTTTTCTTGATTTTCGTCTTGATTTTTGTCTTGATTTTTGTCTTGATTTTTGTATTGATGCTTTATTTAATTCTATTCAGTTTTTCATGGGCTTGCCAATCGTTGTTGCTTCCAAACTAGGCAGAAGCGCGTCTGAACGTGTCATATCATCAGGGTAATTTCAAGAGAGCAGTTATCTTATTACATCATCGCATGAGGAACGGAGGAGTTTTTTCACACACGGAAATCATTGAATATGCAAGGGTAGGCTCGCAAATCACAGTTGCCCCAAAAATGAGCACAGATATGTCCGAGCGGGTCAAATTTCCGACAGGACAATCATTTTCAAATTCAATTTACCAAGTTATGTCGAGCTGTCCGTTTTCCTAAGGGGCATTCTTTCATTCACTTCTCGCAGCAGCTGCCGCTATGAGTCGAAACTCACCTGACTATGTAACAACGAGAAAATTTTTTTAAAGTGGATATATTTTATCTAAAATATTTTAATTTGAAATATTTTTTTTTATACCTAAAGCTGCCTGTTTTTTATGTGCTTGATTATGCACAGATGGGCTCGGAAATCTGAGAAGCACCAAAAATCAGCTGTAACATGTCTAAGTGCGTCTCATCTTCTGAAATTTCGGATAGGATAATTATATTTAATTTTAATTGCTTGAGTTGCGGAGAGCTGCTCGTTTTCATACACACTCGCACTCTTGAATACGCCCAGTGGCTTCGCATGCTGCGTCAAAGTACCGCGTTGTAATCGAGCGAAGCGAGGTTAGAATAGTGGTTTTCGATACGCAGTGACATAAATAGCTTTTCCTATATCTAAGTCACGGAGAGCTGCCCGTCATCCACACACGGGCAGTCTCGAACTTGCATGTATACTTAAATGTACTACATTTAAATGGTCTACACTTATCGGACTTGTCAGGAGGGTTAAGTTCAACATTTTATTCTGACATCTGAACTTTGTCACTGTTGAACCGGAAACGAACAATCATTGCCGATTACACAGATGTGTTTACATGTGTTAGTTTTCGTTGACATCTGAAATTTTTCACTGTGGAACCTGAACATTGCCATCACACAGACGTGGTTCATGTGTGTTAGTTTACCCCCACCGGACGAAGTCCCTGGCCCTACTGATTATCCACGGGTTGAAGGCTGAGCCAAACGAAAATCACCTATCTCTCCAAAATTCTATTTCCCAGCTTCTAGCAGCGACTATGGGTAAGGAGTTCTCAATAAACGACATAAACTTCGCCAAAAGAGTTGGTAAGAGAATCCCAGGTCGTACCTCTCCTATCCTGTTGAGCCTGACTTCCCATAGAAAGAAACTGGACATACTCAGTGCATCCCCCAAACTGAAAGGCTCTGAAATCTCAATCGCAAATCACTACAGTGAAGAAACGCTTGAAGCACGCAGACTCCTACTACCCTTAACCAAAGCCCTGAAAGAGAAGGGAGTCCAAGAACAACTAAGAGACGCGACAATCCTTATCGACAAAAAACCCTGCACAAATCCACAGGCAGAATCTATTCTACGCTCTCTAAACAAGGACAGGAAACGAGACAATTCTGCCTTCGACGACGACCAAGACAAACTCACAAAGGATGCAGAAAACTTCCCTCCCGTTACTCAACACCCCCAACCCCCAAAAAAGCCAAAAAACATTTTACGAACGAAAATTACCACCTCCTCCCCCCCTCAGCTAAACCAACCAATACCTGGAAATACCATCACCCAGAACTCCGTTTGTGCCTTAAACGACCTACGCAGCTTTCTCAGCCCAACAACCTACAAAAATCACACTGAATCCTCCTAAACCCATCCCCACCTGCTCAAACACCCGAGCACACCCCGATTCCCCCTCTTTCATGCCCAAAAATGTGCCCTACTCACATAATCAGGAACTCAACATCATCTACTGGAACGCAGAAGGCTACAGCAATTTCTGCTCCATCGACAACCGAGTTGAAGAACTCTTTCTCCAATGCAACATCATCACCATCAACGAAACATGAAACCTGTACACCTTAGCTAATTCCCCAGCCTTACTCACAAACTACAAACTCTATCAGAGGGTGGCAACCAGAGACGGAGACCGTGGCAGGGGCAGCGGTGGCCTTCTACTATTTATAAAGAACGATTCACCCGACCATCCAGATAAAATTCTGGATACCAGCGACCACTGGATCTCTGTCGAAACGAAAATAAAAAACATCAGGTTCGTTTTCATCCACATATACCTTAGCCCTAGTCTCAACGATACCACCACCATAGGCAAACTGGCCGACCACCTAAATACTCTCGTACTCAGTAGCAGCGCCGGATTTAACTTGGAGCCGCCTGTGGTCCCGAATGTATTTGCCGCCCCCCTACCTAGTCATCTGTTCACTTATGAGATTTTGTCAATGAGGATAGATCAATATTCAATAATTTGTATTACACATGCTTATAAACAGTCGCTTCATTTAAGATCTTCCGAAATAGCTGCATATTAGAGTGTCCGTTATTTCCCGAATTGACTTTTTCTACTTGGGTATGGAGCAAATTATTAGTTCATAGCCTAAGAACAATCATGCTATTTTTTTTTAAGTGCTATTAACCCCTGCCTGTAGGACGATACTTGTCCCATTTGATTAACATGGGATTCTTGCCCTTTTTAGATTTTAATTTGTTTTTCGCTTACTACTTTCATTACCTCATCAAATATTGTTGATCCTACAACTGTTCTGACCTTTTTGAATGGACACATTCTTACATTAGTGAAAAAAAAAAATTTCATAAGTTTTGAAGTTTTTTTCAAAATTTATTTTTACCGTATTTTTCAGCAATTTTCGAATATTCTCGAGGATTTTTGAATTTATTGACTTTTCAATGCTTTTGGTTTAAATTAAAAAGTATTCGAAACATATTGAACAATATGATAGAAAAAAATTTTACCGCTTCAAAACTTAACATTTGTTTTCCATCAATGCAAAAATATGTCCATCCAAAGAGGTCAGAACAGTAGTAGAATCAACAATATTTAGTGAGGTAATGGAAGTAGTACGCGAAAAAAAAATTAAAGTCTAAAAAGGACCAAAAACCCATGTTAATCAAATGGGACAAGTATCGTCCTACAGGCAGGGGTTAATGGCACTGAAGAAAAAAAAAGAAAATAGCATAGTTGTTTTTAAGCTATAAACTGATAATTTGGCCCATACCCAAGTAGAAAGCGTCAATTCGGGAAGTAACGGACACCCTACTGCATATGGGGTATTCCACCTCAACTCGACGTGTCCCCAGACCTTGACAATTCCGATTTCGCTAATTTATTTTGTGCATGTTGCACCATCAGATACAACTACTCTCACCAAAGCTTTTAGGGATTGGTCTCATCGTTTTGATGAGGCAAAATATTGAAATTTCAGTGTTGTCGTTGATACGAAGATTTCAAACGCATGTAACTTGAAATCTATCTGTCCTATCGAGAAAATGAATAACGCAAAATTTCTTGTTTTTTGAATGTTCTACGTGAAAATAATTTTTTCAAAACTCTTTAACCCTTGTGTCAGTTGTTATTCGGGAATAAAAGCTTATATGCTGTTTTTCGAAGAATAGGCCACCTTCGATTTCATTGAAATGTTCACACGATATTTCACGAAAAATTACGCAAATTGCAAGACCTTGTTTGAGATGGCTCGACTTTTGGATCAGAAGTTACAATTATTTAAAAATCTGTAAAAGCCTATAACGGAACGAAGCCGCATGAAAATGGAACGATGGGAGGATTGGAAATTAAAACAGTCATAGTTTGCGTAAGCAGTAAGTAAGCTGTACTGTATTTGAAAATGAAATGGAGAATTAATTTAAATACCAACGACTATTTTGATTTCCAATCCTTCCATCGCTCCATTTTCAAGCGGCTTCGTTCCGTTACAGGCTTTTACAGATTTTCAAATGATTGTAACTTCTGAACCAAAAGTCGAGCCATCTCACACAAGGTCTTGCAATTTGCGTAATTTTGCGTGGAATATCTTGGGAAAATTTCAATGAAATCGAAGGTGGCCTATTCTTCGAAAAACAGCATATAAGCTTTTATTCGCGAATAACAACTGACACAAGGGTTAAAGAGTTTTTAAAAAATTATTTTCACGTAGAACATTCAAAAAACGAGAAATTTTGTGTTATTCATTTTCTCGATAGGACAGATAGATTTCAAGTTACATGCGTTTGATATCTTCGTATCAACGAAAACACCGAGATTTCAATATTTTGCCTCATCAAAACGATGAGACCAATCCCTAAAAGCTTTGGTGAGAGTAGTTGAATCTGATGGTGCAATATGCACAAAATAAATTGGCGAAATCGGAATTGTCAAGGTCTGGGGACACGTCGAGTTGAGGTGGAATACCCCATATATATGATAATGATGATAATAATTCTGTTACATATTTCATAGATGAGAATTTATATCTTTTCATAGGCACATTTTTCTAACCTTAGGACTTCTTCATTTGTACAAAACAAAAAATAATAATTTCATCATACAAGTTGCATATAATTTGGATTGTTAAACCCAATTTTTGCCGCCCCTAGATAATGCCGCTCTAGGTCCGGGCCTCTCGGGCCTATAGGTAAATCCGGCGCTGCTCAGTTGGCCACGCACGCCGATTATTCCCATGGGAGATATGAACGCATGCGTTCAAGACCTAAACCAGCTAAACATTCTCGATGTCTGAGGGACCGAACTAACCCCTCATCGGACGTCGCACAGTGGGCTAGAATCCGAAATATGCGGACATAATTATGAGCTGTTGTCCGATTTCCACGAAAATTCGCATAGTGAGGTTTCTGGGGTCGCTGATCACGAATCTGGCAATAATTTTCCCGAAAACAAAATGGCGGATGCGAAATGGCCGGCACTTTTTCGAAAAACGAGTCTGTTAGTCAGGGAAATTTGCATAGTGGGGTTTTTGCGGTCACTGATCACGAATCTGGCCATGATTTTCCCGAAAACAAAATGGCGGATGCGAAATGGCCGGCACTTTTTCGAAAAACGAGTCTGTTAGTCGGGGAAATTTGCATAGTGTGGTTTTTGGGGTCGCTGATTATGAATATGGTATTATTATTACAGAAACAATGCACTAAATAAGTTTTGCGGGGGAAAATTTATTCGTACTTACAAAAACGGTAGGATTGCAAATATTTAATTAGCAACTAGTTCAAAATCACCTATCAAGTGAATATGATTAGATGACTAATCGGAATCATATTCACTTTCGTGACTCGATTCGTCGGTACTTCCAACATCCTCCGGACGCAACAATAACTGAATAGCATCAGATGACAATTGTTTCTTTTTCTTCATGTAATTGTTGCTTTTCATTGTAATCAGCGGATCTGATGTTAGAAGTAAACGATTGAAAACGTCCTGCATCGTCGCAATCCTGGACGTTTTTCTGGAATGTCGTGCACGAAAACTTTTACATCCTTGTTTCGCGCTTCTTGGGCGTCTTCAGACAATTGCCCAATTGGTAGTGGCGCCCATTCTACGATTTCAGAACCGTGAATTAATACTTTATGTACCGTGGTCGGCATATGATACCAACTATATAGTGCTACGTAAAGTTCTGCAATTTCCATACAGTATTTACTGAAAGCTGGCACATTTACTGCAAACCCGCTAGAAATTACTTGCAGTATGATTTGACATTTCTTCAACAAATTTACGTCGACTCCGAGGATGTTGGCAGATACTTCGACGTTATCGAAAAATCGACGCGCCGTGTTGCCATCGTTGCTACTACCTAACCCGCCTTTAGGCTGGTCGACGGTTAAGTGCAGTTGCTTTTTGAACGCGGCTTGAATATTCTTTTTTCGCTCTGCAATTTTCTCGGCCATATCTGGGCCTTTTCGTCTCCATGCTCCAGTTTTCATTTTATAGCCAATTTTCAAAAAGCATTCGAAAAACCGTATTCGCGCATGCAACGTCGACAAACCTAGTTTCAGATTGCAAACATTGATTTTCGCATTTTTCATCAATTCGATGTTATTGAATTGAGTAATTGTATGATCGCACAGATAGCAACGCATTGCTGATGTTGTGCCTGTCACCGAATTACACACTTTCCCGTCGATCATCGTGAAATAAAGTTCGTATTTGACCACAACGTCTTTTGCGTCTAAAATGATGCTTAGGGGAACAAGGGATTCAATTTGAGTATCGATATAATGTTTTTCAAGATTAGTAGATTCGACAGTTTCTTTCATGAATTGAACCCGAATTGGCCGACAAAAACGCGGGGACGACGGCCGAGTATTTTCCCATACAATCACTTGTTTTTTGGTTTCATCGTCGAAGCCTACAATACGCAGAGGAACTCATGACGTCAGAAAAATAGATTTGTCGGAACTTCCCGCATTCTCGAATTTTTGATTATATTCGCCGTGACCGGAACTACCATCACAACCCCATTTGTAAATACATCTGAGATTTCTCGCAACTGCAGGATCTAGATTGTTAATGAAGTCCGTTTGCACAGTCAATATTCTACCAGTCGTGTGATCTAGCAGAGATTGCAACTGTACCTCCGCTGAGGTTTCAGTGATTGTAATATCTGGTGGATAACAACGCTTTTTCGCCTTTGCAATTTTTTCATACGCTGGAAACGCATTGAAATTGTCAATCCGCAACGATTTTCTAAGGCCCTTATAGGAATTTTTAGTCATTGGCATAGCAACGAAATCAATTAATGCCCTGTCTCCAGACAGTTCGCTCGGTTGTGGAGTTGAAGCTAATTTGTAAGCCGCCACATATTTTCCTGCTCTTGTTGGGGAATTTGATGTGACTTCCCTCACGACCGAAGCTGCTTCAATTGCACCTGATGCGCGTAGATTCTTCCTGGCAGCGAACGACAATTCTTCAGCGCTGTAGTTAGCACAAATCTCTGTGACCCTTCGTCTCTTATTTCGTTCACAGAGTTCCTCGAATCCTTTCGCTGGTGCGCCCTTTTTTTTAAATTCCGCCGATCTATGATCTGTGTCTCCAGAATTTGATGTGGCAGCATTCTGAAATTAACATAGTAATGTGTATTTTATATTTTGTTTTGTTATATTTTTAGTATGATGGATCACTATATTTTATTTAACTCACAGTGAAGGTTATCTCATGTTCCAGCCACTTTACATGCAATTTCAAAAAATAATGCTTATTCCTACCGGCAGCCTTCCACTTTTGTTTAATTTGGGATAACATGTTTAATAATTTTTTTGTGTCATCCGCAGTTAGTGAAAAAGTATTATGCGTCTTTTCAGTCCACTTGCTTTCCACAGTTCGTACGAGATCGTTTCCTCCCATGCCCATGTTATTTGCCATCATGTGGAAAATTTCCTTCCTAGTGCCACTGACTTCTCTGGTACTGGAACTTGTGGCTAAAATTGAACAAAGTGAGAATATTATTCTATTCGATGATATCATAGTTTTGTTCCAAGTACGCGACCACAAGAACGTCAAATTACACATTTTCCGAAAAATTCTATGCATTTTAAAAAAATGACTACGCCATTTTGTATCCACTATCTTGCTTTCGACAAATTCCATAACAAATACGTAATCAGTAACCTGAAAAACCTCAATATATGCAAATTTTTAGAAAAGTCGGATGTATTTTGCTAAGATACGTACGCCTTTTTGCACCCGCCATTTTGATTATCGAAAATGTAGTACAAAAATCAAAATCGGTGACCCTACAAACCTCAATGTACCCACTCTCAACTATATTAATTTGTCACTATGCCACTCATGTACTTTTAGAAACAGATTTCGTCCATTTCATTAAACAGCTGCATCACGCGTTCATGTTATAGGCTACGCCAAAGTCGGAGTAGCAGATTGTAGCATCCGAAACATGGCTATTTTCATTCAATAGGGTTCACTTAACATGAAAAAAGTGGAATCAATACCAATAAACACCAATAACGTTTTGTGTGCATACTTGAATATTGAAAAGTGATTTCGTAATCTATTTGAACATGCAATTTTTTATCATTCGAACAAATAATGAACAATGATAATTTTGTAAAAACCTGATACATATAAATGATCTACATACCTTCAGAATCATCATCCGCGATTCAGAATTGGAATCACTGTATTAGAAAAAAAGTTATGAGCACTTGACGGACACACTTTTTCGGAGCGATTTCACGCGACGCAGGCCGCTCGGAGGTACCCGACTACCGGATACCAGAAAATCGCTGACAACGAAGGTAGCTGCCTATCCCCTCGGTTTCAGATGCAGGAAAGCACCCTTTACAGGATTTTATGGGAATTTATTTAAAACTGAAAACTCCATTTTTCGATTGATGTCCGCATATTTCGGATTCTAGCCCACTGTGCGTCGGCGGACACGGCCGTCCCCAGTACCAGAGGCAAACTTCTAGTCGACACCCTGGAACCACTGGGCTCTATTCTGGTAAATGGGAGATCTAGATCCGATTCTCCAGCCGCATACACCTTTCTTTCACAAAGGGGCTGCATCACTAACGACCAAGTCTGGGTAAATAACCTAGGCGCCCAATTAGTCTCAAATAGCACAACACTTTCACATGGTACAACAGCCCCATACGTGTTATACAAACTGTCACTGTCAAAATCACACGAGGACAGACAGCCCAACTCTAGTCTTTCTCACCAGAAACCGGCCAACCAAGAAAAATTCACGTGGCCCTCAAACAAAAGTAGAACTCTCGAATATCAACGCCGTCTGGACAACTCCTGGAAAAACGCTAAAACTCCAAACCTATCACCAGGTGAGCTAGAATACAGCATTAAATCCTGCATCAAGAAAGCGGCCAAAGAATGCCAAATGTGCACAACTCACACGTCCAGAAACACTAACATCGCCCACTATTGGTAACTGGCAATCGCACGATACCACCTCGTGGTCGAAGAGAGCACTACTCAAACCGGGTCATGTATTCTTATGGCGGTGACGTACTCGCCATCTGCTGTTTGAAAATTTGACCACTGAAACCGGGTCATGCTAATGTATAGGTTGCCAGTTACCAATCGTCATCCCTGGATGAATGAGAGAATAAGTGACCTCAAAAAGGCGAGTAAGTATCTCTTCACACTGGCAAAGAAATCCGGCATCAGTAATACGCCGAAGCAGCAATATATCGACTCCAAAAACAGCTCAAAAAAACGATCGACTCTAAGAAGAGTGCATACCGCGGTAAAGAACTCCTAGCATTATATCGCACAAACTCTTCCGAAGACTTTTGGTCAGTAATCAATCGCTACAAACGCAAAAAGTCCCCAACGTGTCCGATAGACATCCAATCCTGGGAAAGATATTACTTGAACAACTACTCCTCCTCCCAACTACAGAACTATTCGATGTTTAAGCAATCACATAACCCAAACCTGGACCGAGCGATATCACCCGAGGAGTGTAAAAAAGTACTATCACAACCAGCGAACAACAAAAGCCCAGGCCCCGACAATCTCCCCAACGAATTCTACAAATACCTTTCTACAACAGGAATCTCCAACATAACTAATCTCTTCAACCTTATTCTAGAAACAGGAGACATCCCTGAAGCCTGGGGTAATATCCGGAACATTGTTCTATACAAGAAAGGGGGCAATTGCAATCATGTGAACTACAGAAATATCGCATTATTCAACACAATCACGAAGATCTCCACTCAAATAATCGCAAATCGTATCACTAAGTGGGCAGAATCGAATGATATACTACCGGAGCACCAATGCGGCTTCAGGGAAAAGAGGAGCTGCACAGACAACCTGTTCTGCACCCTCACAATGATAGAATCAACCCTCGAACAAAGAGGCAGATACCTATACTGTCTCTTCGTGGATTTTAAAGCTGCTTCTGACTCGGTCCCTCACACCAAACTATAGGAAAAACTAAACTTCCTGGGCCTACGTTCCAAGGTACTCAATACGATCATCTGCCTATATTCAAAACTGATACTACAGTACAGTGTCATTGGGACGTTATCTCAGCAACTGAGAGTCACAAAAGGTGTTCCACAGGGCGAAACTCTAAGCCCTCTACTTTTCTCCCTCTACCTGAGCGATATCGAGACCAAACTTAAGAGCGCAGGAATCTCGGGAGTTGGCCTCGGAGGATCTCTCGAAATTCTAATGCTTGGCTTTGCTGATGACCTAATCTTCTTCGCCGAATCACCAGTTAAAATGAAAGGGCTTCTCAACATCCTTCCGGAGGTATGCGCAGCATTGGAACTGACAGTCACCGTTCAAAAAACCCAGATCCTAATTATGCACAAGAGCCCTCGCTGCAAAGCAGCACCAACCTTCAAATTTGGACATTCAGTCATCAGCATTACCAACAAATATACGTATCTAGGGATCGTATTCACTAACACCAGCAGCTTCATTTGAGCCGCAAGAGACCGCATTTCGAAAGCACACAGAGCGATTGGCTCGTCTAGACAACTGCTGACCTTCATTCATTCATTCACTCATACTACAATTTCGGATACGACCGTACTGCTATATTAGTGCTCTATGTTTCTACCTTTTTATTCTATGTGTACTATTTTGAACTATTTTAAGCTGCTCCAACCACATATGTCTATACTTTTATGCTTATGGCGACACCCCCCCCTTGTATATGCGCAAATGCACTGTAGATACAATAAATAAATAAATATATACGACATATGACATTTTTGGCCGAACTGTATGTATGTCTCATATAACCGATATGTATCTGATAGTTTATATACGACTTATATTCCAGATATTATATGTAAGATATATGCGAGTGTATATGTCGCATATATACAAGGAGAATTCTTATCGTCCACTCACTCGGAGTAGCGTTGAGGTGGCCGCGAGCCCAAATCGGCGAATATTCACCACGAAACAGCCAATGAGTGAGTCTATACCAGCTGAAACATTTGCCAATTTGGACCCGCGACCATCCTGTTGAAAACGTCTAATACAATCTGATAAAAAAATGTTTGAATTATGTTGGAGTGGGAATGTGCACCATATATTCCTCATATAATCTTATAAAATTTTCTAAAGTTCGGTGAATAATTCAAAGAACTAGTTGCAGATACACTGATAAGTATATACAAGGTTTTATCAGACACGGTATAACAAATTCTAGTAAAATTATTTTCTGGATGATATTCTACTAGATTATTTCTGACTACTTTTTTTTTACAAGAACTTAAAAGTATCAATTACAGATTGCAAATTATACTTACTTCTATTTTTTTTATGGAAATTATTGACCCACAAGATTTTATGGGATTTTGCATTGCCTTATGATCACAAAGTTTTATAAGAGTTGAAAGGTTTTTTCTAATATAACCGTAATTTGAATTATTCAATCTTCCCAGCGGTATTTTCAAACAAAATTAATTTATTTTTCACATTAGTGTATCTAGACTT
Organism: Tenthredo livida; assembly: GCA_963992785.1. NCBI lineage: Eukaryota > Metazoa > Arthropoda > Insecta > Hymenoptera > Tenthredinidae > Tenthredo > Tenthredo livida. Next base: position 11,747,426 of record OZ023068.1, read on the forward strand.
TGCAGAAACGTTAAAACAAGATTATATTTCTATTTTTTTTATTTGTTTCAACGAGATTCTACAATATTTGAGCGCAACATTTATCACATGAAACAAAAATCTTTATTTTATTTGACATTTCAAGAAATGGAATAAGTTAGAACATGTAAATAATACATACTCATTAAGACAAATGATAATTGAACAGTATGATGATTATTATTAAAAATACTGTAGTGTTTAGTTATTGTTTAAAATATGATCTAGCGAAAAAATTATTAATTTGAAGTTATGAATAATTTTAGGTATTAAAATGAACACGTTTCTGAGCGATAAATTATGTTGTAAAAAATATGCTATGAAAAAAATACTTTTGAAATATCATAGCTTGAAACTTAATATTAATCGCTATCACTAGAACCTGAATCTTCATTACTATTCGAATCGCTTTCACTTTGATCATCATCCTCATCACTCTTATTTTCATCATCATCATCATCATCATCAGATTCTGACGACTCATCACTTTCACTTTCATCTTTCTTTTGACTTATTCTTTTGTTATTCATTGCCTTATTTTCCTCATTCTTTTCATCGTTCTTATTATCCTCGGTTTTTGCTTTAGATTTCCTTTTGTTATTCTTTCCCTTATTTTTCTCATCCTTTTCATCGTTCTTTTTATCCTCGGATTTTGCTTTAGATTTTTTGTTGAGATCAGAAATTTTTGATGCTATGTACGCATGTACACTTCCTACTTCCTGCTCCGCTGCCACACGATCCAAGCCCCGCTCTTGCACCAAGTAATATTTGAAAATACCTGTAGGCCCAAATTAATATTTTAATTAAGTATTATAGTTATTGCGTATAATTAAAAAAAAAACGCATAAATATTTTTTTGCCTTTCACAGCTAATATTTTGTTGTCGTCAAGCTTTGGCTTAGCAACAGAATTTTTGACAGCATTGCATTTTCTACCACTTACGCTTTTGTCTTTCAAAACCTCTCTTCCAATTATAGCCTCTGCTGCGTCCTTGACGAACATGGAATATCCTTTGTCTTTAGACCTAAGTTTAGCCTCTGTCATGGACGAGTTCACAGCCTTGCGATAGGCATTTGTAGATATATATTCGTTGAACCCACAGTACATCTAAAAAAATTGAAATTATGCATGTTAATTTGATTGATAGTTTATCGACATTCAAAGCCCTTGATAGTTTTCAACTTTACGTGATTTGTTTCTTTATCATCAAATTCTACAGGGATATCACTTAAGGCTTCAAGAGCAAACGGATTAACACCTCTAGCTGCTAAAATAATATTTGAAATTGCAAATGAATAAAAACGTATTTTATAAAGTATTTATTCATTAGCCTCAAAAAATGTATCAACTTGTGATTGGTAAAAACTTTGAAAAATTACTATACTCATCAATTTTAAGTAAAATTTTCTGCTGTAATCCGATGTTGAGTCGATGCAATTCATCATGATCTTTTCTAAATTTTTTTGTGATTTCATGTTTTTCATTCAACAGGCGTACAAGGTGACTGCAGTTAACACATTCGGTGTTTTCTTTTTTTTTCAACTTTATCTTTGTTTTTCGACTTTTCAGTTTTTTTATTCTCTTTTGCTTTTTGATGTTTTTTATCTTTAGACTTTTTTTGCGTATTTTTCTTGTTTTTAGTAGTGCCTTTCTTCTTTTTTGGCAGCTCATTTTTCTGATCATTGTTGACTTTAAAATCACATTTTTCTTGTTGAGATGAAATCTCTTTTTCACAATCTGCAACTGATTTTTCTATACTTTGATTTTCAATACTCTCCTCCTCATTTTCCCCTGTGTCACTAAGAGCATCTATTTTGTCAAGATCTTTTTCTACTTGTTCAAGTTTGCCACTACAATCTGTTATTGTCGCGTCAAATGTTCCATTTGTAAATTTACTGGTAAAATCATCTAAGGCCTGTAAATATATGTTGCACTTAGATCAATTGTGAAGTTAAATAATGTTCAAAGATATCATTTTAATTTTAAAGAAATGAACATAGTTTTTGTCGACCAACCATATCTTGAAGTAGTTTTTGCTTTTGAATACGGAATTGATGTGAAAATTTATGAACTGAATATTTAATTAGGAATTGTAAGTGACATTCTACGTTTTTGACAATATCTACTTGAAACATTTGATCTGTTATAATGTTTAAAATATGACTTAAGGGAGTACCGCATATTTACGAATTAGGTGCGAAAATTCTTAAACTTTGTGGGAGGTAGGATGTATGTCTGATAAAGACACAGTTCAAATTTTGAAGACCTACAGAGCTTAATGAAAAAGTGATCAATGCTTCAATTTTTTGATTCCTAATACGGCGTCTTATGGGAAACGGTAAATTTGTATGGTTCAGTTACGTATTTCTAAGTAAATGACGGTTGGAATGTAATGAAACTTTTGTAATTAGTTAATAATTATTCCAGTATTATGAATCATTTGTTCAATTCATGCTACAGAGCCTGTGAAAAAATAAATAAATTAATAACTGATGAAAAACGTGGTTTTACTAGACTATGGTATGTGTACAGGTTACGATATATACGATTTTGCGGAGCAGCAACTATGGAAGTTCGTCCTGACTATATACAGAGTAGTACGTGCGGTACTCCCTTAATAAGAATTAATCGAGAATTTTCATTTTACTTATTAACACACTGATAGAAAGGTTTAGTTATAGTAAGTGAATCCATTTAGTTGGACATTTTTTGCCGATTCATTCCTTTGAAATATGGATTCGTTGACTATCAACGAATATTCATTTGTTACTATCAACTTTTACCCTCAACTGAATATTCGTTAACTATGAACGAATATTTATTTGTATTAACAAATATTCATTTGTTCGTATCCAACTCTGCCCTTCGTTAATAATTATCGAGCCTCGTCAGTAATAACTAAACCTTTCTATCAGTGCATAGTTTTATCAAAGTCATTCATTTAAATTTATTGAATCGTAAGAAAAATTGAGAAATATGTGAAATACTAGCAGTTAGTCGCTAACGCTCACTCGGATCTAGAGACATTTGTATCAATTATTCAAATGATTCAGATGAAATTTAAATAAAAAACACATAGTGTTACTTGCTCTTGGGAGTTTTAAACAATTTAAAAGAAACCTCGTGTCAAAATGTTTATTAGTAACCAATAAGTTACTCTCGTAATGAGGCCGAAATTTTTCGACTGAAGGGTATGAACTTTGGTATATACAGTCCGACCTCCAAATAAGACACCCGGCAATAAAAAACTTCCCCCACTCCAAGCTCGAATTGCACTTAAGTGCGAATGAGAGAAAGAAACAGAGAGAGTGAGTCGGCGCAGAGCGCACGCATGGTGGGGGTACTCGAATTCTTGGAAAGACTCTTCCCCTCGGGGGCTTTTGGTTTCTTATTTGGGGGTCGGACTGTATATGACTTGATTTAAATAATTAATTTTTCAAGTGAAAATTGGAATCTGCTTGATAGTTTCTACAAACCATTAAAATACTTGCACGATCTTCGCACTTTTTTGAAGCGCTATCTCCCAATTCGACAATAGATTGGTTTTTTGGTTTAATTCCCAATTTCTGTGAACAGAACATTATTTATTTATATTGTAAATGGAAGAGGAATATTATTAGTTCTATTTTCATATCGATAGTGGAACAGGTTCGGTTAATTTGTGATCTTGAATAATTCGAGGTTTTTTAGGTTTAGGTGGTAGTAAGTCCAGCTCAGGTGAATCAATTTTACGTTTTTTTATTTCATTCTCCTGCGAATTATTAAAATGTAATATAAACATCATTCAAAAATTAGTGATAATATTTATGTATGATATTTTCATTTACAAAATTTTTCATAATTTACCAAAATTAGCTGAGAAAAATTTGTTTTTAAAAAGATTATTAAGACTCTGTGATATAATTTACTAAATTTGTTTAACATTTTTACAAATATTTCGTTATTCAATGATATAAATATTTTAATTCTTCCTTATTTGAAATTATAAACTTTAGTCTCTATTGTGAAATTGAAATAATCATTTGACTTTATCGAGTTTATTTATTGATAATTTATCACGCAATATTTTTTAAAATTATTTTGACTAATAATCCTAAAAATAGGAATAGTTTCATTTACATACCTTATTCATAAAAGGTGACTTATTATTCTTTCCTTTTTTGCCGCGTTTCCTTTTTGTTTTTTTTGACGATTTTGATGCGGTTTTATCACGATCTTTTGATCCTTCTGATTCATTCGAATGCTGAAAATAAATATTATGGTATACAACATTTTTTACTTTCATTCTTTCGTAAAAAATTTTAATTTTCATCATACAACAAAATGAAACTTTTTTTTTATTTCGAGTCGCTATTATATATCTTATAATTAAACTCTGAACTTTTACTAAATTTTGAGTAATTTAATGCAGCTAAGTTTAAGAACTGTAATAAAATATATTTATAACTTTATTATTATTACGAGCCGCTCACGTATTGAGAATATGATACATTACGGCGTAATGATTACGCTACTAGGGAGGAAAAATAAAGGTCAGTCCGTACCTTGTGTACATTGACACCCGAGCCGAAGACGAGCTACGGGCTGACCATTTTTCCTCCCGTGTAGCGTAATGTACTATTTTAGATATGGAAGAGTTTGACGGAAAGAGTGTGTTTCATGTTCGAAAGAACATTTTTTTTTCATGCTTTTAACTGCAAAATGTCAACTTTGATAGCAGATTTTGAGGTATCAGCATGGAATAGTACATTTCAGTACGAGTACGGACAGGCTTTTTTGACGAAGCGAGAGGTTTACGGCACGAGCCGAAGGCGAGTGCTGTAACGAGGTTCGTCAAAAAGCCTTTACACTCGGGCCTCCGCCATTTGAACACCCGCTATTTGACGGACGCCGCTATTTGACCACATTCGTCCTCCGCTATTTGACGGGCGTTACCCCCACTATTCGGCAGCGTTCCCCTTAACATCGGGGCCGTGAATGACACGGAGTGGCGTGAACTGGCTGCGCAGAAAACCGTCCACAAGGAGTGGGGGACCCCTACTTTCGTCAAATAGCAGAAACGCTCGGTCCCGACTCGGTCAAATAGCGGAGGCCCGAGTGTACGTACAAGTAACGATTATTATTTTTCATCACGAAAGTCAGGAAATCGCGACAAAGTCGCGATTTCGAGGCTAGAATGATGAAAAATATTTTTCCTAACAGCGTGCGCAAAATTCGCCTTAGTCCCGCATTGTTGAATTGGTAACGCCATCCAGTCGTGTAGGGCAGGGCCCGCGGCACACTCATTAGTCCAAAGAGCCAAAGCTCTAAATCCACTTAGCCCGTTCACCGGCACTGATCCCTTCAACGCCATTTCTTGGATTTCAGTAGGTATGGGTGGGAATATGCAGGTATGAAAAGATCTGGACGGTCGAACGCAGTTCTTGCCGTCGCAAATAGAGCAAACCACCCCTCAGTTTCTTTTATTTCTCCTGAACGCTGCCCCTACCATTGCACTTCCAGGTAAGGACGAGTGGCTGTTTTTAGGTAGACCCATGGTGTAAATATTAGATGGTGTGCCTAGAACTACCAAGACACACCCACTTTTCGAGGCCAAACAGAGTTAAGTAAGAGCGAGTACCAACTGTCTAGAAAACCCTATATTGCTGGGGAATAATTTTTTATTCAACTATGGCACCACTTCTTGGTGACGTCACAGCACATTGAATACATGCCGCGCTCGTGAAATTTGAAATTTGAAAACGCATCGTTGCGCCGCGTTGACTGATCGCCAATATGTTGTAAAACAAATTGTGCATTTCTCTCCCGTTGTTTGCATGCATGATGCAAGACGTGATAGAAGTTTGATTGCGGTTGACGGTTGCTGAAATGGCGTATGCGTGTATTATCGAAGGCTGCAAAAATAGTCGCATGAACGTTCGGAAATCTAACGAATATATAAGTTTTTTTCGTTTACCACAATCCAGCGTGATGCGTGAAGGTTGGTTGAAAAAGAATGGGAAGGTGAAAATGCCGGTGAACTCTGAGAATGGTGAGTATCAATTATCGGTATAAATGTAAGCAGTTATTTAACCCTTCGCGGTCACCCGGGGTCAATACGACCCCAGTAATTTTCGTCGTTTTTTGTCTAAGTTCACATTTCAAGCATTTTCCACATTTTTTTCAACGTATGTTGTCATTAGTTTCTTATATATTAACTTTTGCTACATATTCTACAATGTTCAAAGTACGTTCCATAATTTTTTGCTCCCGAAGGGACAGATAATTTTCATACGGCAAACGTTTGCAATCAGCCGGGATCCGTTCAACCCCATGTAGCCGTCCGATAAATGTATAGGAACGTGTGACCGCAAAGGGTTAAGATCATAGACCATATTCCTTGGCAATTATAGGCAATTGTCTGTGAATTGCCTACCAGTTATTGCTTACTGTGGAGTTACGAGGAACCATACCTCCTTCAATTATAACAATTTTTGTCTTGTTCTTTCAGTTAGAATATGTAAAATCTGAATGAAAGATCACATGGAAAATCTGAATGGATACAACTAATTTCGAGAGTTCATCTCAGAGCCTTCGAAGAGCTGCTCCATGCAGCGAGGATTACGGAGAAGTGTTTTTTCTATCATGCAGTGAAAACTTCGACTCCGACCGACCTTATTCCTCGATTGACCGAGAAATTCATAACTTGGACACATCAAACGAATAAATTCAGTATATTATTATAGTTATTATAAACGTGATTCACAAAATAGTAATTTTGCCATATAATGATTTTTCATCATTTCTGATCATCAGAATAATAATCTAAAATAAGTTTGTACTGTAAATTTTATGAGATTCGTAATCTCATTATTATAATTATTATTTGGTTTTATTGTTTTTGTCTTGCGACCTTACAATTTCATATTCTCTATTCTTTACATTGTTCTTGAGCTCGGTTTTATTTGTTTTGCTATGTATGTTTACAATACTGTGCTTCTCACTCTATCTCTGCCTAATGCTCTGTTTATACTTGGCTTTATGTCTATCTGTATTTACCTATATCTGTACTTGTATTATGCCTCAATTACATCTATATATTTAATTATGCGTTGCCTGCTTCTTTGTCTTCTGCCTGCTGCCTTCTTACTTTGGGTTTTCGCCGCTGTCTTTTCTTTCTTCCCTGCTTCCCTCTCTTCTATTCCGTTTCTTTCTTCTTCCTTTCATCCTTTCCTTCTTCTCTTCTTAGCTCATCTAGCACTTCTGCTAGCTTGTCTAATAGGTCTTTTTTCTTTGGGGCTTGCTCTGCCTCTTCTCTCTCTTTCGCTGCTTCTTTTGCTGCTCTGTTTCTTTGCTCTTTTCTTTCCTCTTCTCCTTCTGATTCTCGTTCTCTCTCTCTCTTCTGTTCTTCCGTCTTAGTTTCTTCTTTCTTCTTCCTTTCGCTTTCTGCCGCTTCCTTCATTGCGCAGGTTCTTTTGTATCTTTCTTCGGCTAGCCTTGCCTTCATCCTCCACCTCATTTCTCTCTCTTTAAATGATAGTTCTTCTTCCAGGATTATATCCTCCTTCATTTCAACCCTTGCTTTGCCTTTCAGTACTTCAGTTCTTTCTTCTTCACTCCACAGCTCGACTAACGCGGTGCCTCTTTCCTTTGTTAGGTCTGTCCCTCCGCATTCTCTTTCTTTAACGATTTGCACCGTCTTTCCGGCTGCAGTGTATATTACCTTTTTCACTTCCTCTCTCCATTTCTTTGAGCCTCCGACACCCTTTACCACTACGCACCTTCTCCTTTTCTCTGCTGCGTATCTCTCTGCATCTTCGCTCTCTTTCTCTCTCGTTTCTTGTGCGTTCGGCTCTTCTTTGCCCTCTTCTCTTTTCCTTCTTTCACTGCTGCTTGCGCCTATCTCATCGTCATGGTTGTCACTTCTCGCTTTTTCCTTTAACTTCGCCACTTCCTTCTTCAGCTCTTCTACTTCTCCTTTGTCCGCCTTTTCTTTTAGCTCGTTCTTTAGTCTCCCGATTTCTTTCATTAGTTCTCTCACCTCCTTTGCACGAGGCTGAAGCTAGCAGCCGCATCTAGCAGCCGAACAGGGCCGCAGCAGCACGTGGGCCCCTTGGCATTAAAACGTGGTTTCATGCAACTATTATGCGTGATATTCGATCGCTATCAAGTCAAATGATCTTGAACTATGAACAAGTGATTCTCGGGTAAAAAAAAACCATGAAGATTCAGGTTTTCCAAACTTTTTACGTAAACTGTGAGTTGGGGAATATGACAGCAGCCACCAACTCGGCGGGGTGTTAAAGGGTTGGTTATTTACACATATGTTCGTTACTTGACTAACTATTGTAAACTATCAACTTTTTCAGGGAGCAACCGGTTTTTATGGTTTTTTGAATTTTTGAATCAGTAAAAATGACGAAATTCGGTGAAATTCGCAACAGCCACCAATTCGGCGGGGTAGTAGAGGGTTGTTTATTTACACAGGGGTTCGTTACTTGACTAACTATTGAAAACTATTCGTTTTTAAGGGGAGCAGACGGTTTTTGTAGTTTTTTGAATTTTTGAATCAGTAAAAATGACGAAATTCGGTGAAATTCGCAACAGCCACCAACTCGGCGGGGTAGTAGAGGGGGGTTTATTTACACAGGGGTTTATTACTTGACTAGCCATTGAAAACTATCAACTTTTTTAGGGAGCGACCGGTTTTTATGGTTTTTTGAATTTTTGAATCAGTAAAAAGGATGAAATTCGGTGAAATTCGCAACAGCCACCAATTCGGCGGGGTAGTAGAGGGTTGTTTATTTACACAGGGATTCGTTACTTGACTAACTATTGAAAACTATTCGTTTTTAAGGGGAGCAGACGGATTTTGTAGTTTTTTGAATTTTTGAATCAGTAAAAATGACGAAATTCGGTGAAATTCGCAACAGCCAACAACTCGGCGGGGTAGTAGAGGGTTGTTTATTTACACTGGGGTTCATTACTTGACTAACCATTGGAAACTATCAACTTTTTTAGGGAGCGACCGGTTTTTATGGTTTTTTGAATTTTTGAATCAGTAAAAAGGATGAAATTCGGTGAAATTCGCAACAGCCACCAATTCGGCGGGGTAGTAGAGGGTTGTTTATTTACACAGGGATTCGTTACTTGACTAACTATTGAAAACTATTCGTTTTTAAGGGGAGCAGACGGATTTTGTAGTTTTTTGAATTTTTGAATCAGTAAAAATGACGAAATTCGGTGAAATTCGCAACAGCCAACAACTCGGCGGGGTAGTAGAGGGTTGTTTATTTACACTGGGGTTCATTACTTGACTAACCATTGGAAACTATCAACTTTTTCAGGGAGCAACCGGTTTTCATGGTTTTTTGAATTTTTGAATCAGTAAAAAGGACGAAATTCGGTGAAATTCGCAACAGCCACCAATTCGGCGGGGTAGTAGAGGGTTGTTTATTTACACAGGGGTTCGTTACTTGACTAACTATTGAAAACTATTCGTTTTTAAGGGGAGCAGACGATTTTTGTAGTTTTTTGAATTTTTGGATCAGTAAAAATGACGAAATTCGGTGAAATTCGTAACAGCCACCAACTCGGCGGGGTAGTAGAGGGTTGTTTATTCACACTGGGGTTCATTACTTGACTAACCATTGGAAACTATCAACTTTTTTAGGGAGCAACCGGTTTTCATGGTTTTTTGAATTTTTGAATCAGTAAAAAGGACGAAATTCGGTGAAATTCGCAACAGCCACCAATTCGGCGGGGTAGTAGAGGGTTGTTTATTTACACAGAGGTTCGTTACTTGACTAACTATTGAAAACTATTCGTTTTCAAGGGGAGCAGACGATTTTTGTAGTTTTTTGAATTTTTGGATCAGTAAAAATGACGAAATTCGGTGAAATTCGCAACAGCCACCAACTCGGCGGGGTAGTAGAGGGTTGTTTATTTACACTGGGGTTCATTACTTGACTAACCATTGGAAACTATCAACTTCTTCAGGGAGCAACCGGTTTTCATGGTTTTTTGAATTTTTGAATCAGTAAAAAGGACGAAATTCGGTGAAATTCGCAACAGCCACCAATTCGGCGGGGTAGTAGAGGGTTGTTTATTTACACAGGGGTTCGTTACTTGACTAACTATTGAAAACTATTCGTTTTTAAGGGGAGCAGACGGTTTTTGTAGTTTTTTGAATTTTTGAATCAGTAAAAATGACGAAATTCGGTGAAATTCGTAACAGCCACCAACTCGGCGGGGTAGTAGAGGGTTGTTTATTCACACAGGGGTTCGTTACTTGACTTACTTCCGGAAACTATTTACTTTTTCAGGAAGCAGTTGTTTTTTTTTTGTTTCAATATTTTTCATAGATAATAAAATGATAATATGATAAAATAGAAGCAATCGGTCAGTCGGCATAGGTGGAAACAGGTGAATATTTACACAAGGGTAGTTCTTGTGACTAGAACTCTGACAAAGTGGACATTTTTCGGAGGAGCAAACGTTTTTTTTTTTTTTTTTCAATATTTTTTATAGATAATCAAATGCATTATATGATAAAATAGAAGCAGCCGGTCAGTAGGCATAGGTGAAAACGGGTGAATATTTACACAAGGGTAGTTCTTGACTAGAACTCTGACGAAGTGGACATTTTTCGGAGGAGCAAACGTTTTTTTTTTTTTTTTCAATATTTTTTATACATAATAAAATGCATAATATGATAAAATAGAAGCAGCCGGTCAGTAGGCATAGGTGAAAACGGGTGAGTATTTACACAAGGGTAGTTCTTGACTAGAAACCTCACAAAGTTGCCATTTTTCGAAGGAGCAAACGGGTTTTTTTTTATAGTAATATTTTTCTTTCGTTGAAGGATTGTACGTCGACAGGCAATCTCCAGCAATCTTCGTATGTAATAATTTTCTTTGTCATCGGTTATATCTATATTATATTATATTATATTATGTTATATTATATTGTATTATATTATATTATATTATATTATATTATCATAAGCCGTCGTGCACAACTCACATTTCCATGTTGGATCTACGCGTTTTTCACACAGAGCTAACCTTCAGAAATTCTTTCCATAACTTCAATTACTATATGTTATGGATCAACGACAGACCTACAATCACGTCACGTTGCAGTGATCAACACGTGCAGCGATGCGCAGTACTCTAGGGTGCTATCGGAACTTAGCGGCGGCTCTCGGATCATTGTTATATTCGGGTGATTGTCGAATTTCCTCGTGGATTTCGATGAAGGCGGGTCAAGCAGACTGTCATCAAGCATCAAACCACGTTTCCGAGTTGTTTCCTTTTGACTTAGTTCGTCGATTTCTGCATTCATGAGTATACATGCTATTCCCTTACGAGCCGTATTCATGTCTCTCTCAGAAAATTGTGAGTACGATCCCGTGCATACTATGTACGCCCATGTACACACGTGTACCCCGCAATTACCGTAAGTGCCTTCTCCTGAAATTTGCGATGGAATGTCATGTGGAACGTTAACCTTCCACAATGGCCAACACAAATTCTGTTTTGCCTTTCGCAAACTGGGATTTGGGTGCCTTTCCATGAAAGTGCACAAATTACGGATTAGATTGGGTGGTGGTAACCCGTGCAGCGAGTCGAAGTATGTGAAAACTTTGTGACTAATGTCGACCAGCAGTAAGGTCCAGTGATTTCCTAAGTGCACAGGTATCAACCACACATTATAGCCCCAGATATTTGCGGCAGCTGCCCATCTTCTATACCCGCAACTCAATTGTGCCGATTTCATCAACACTTCTGTGAAGAAGGTTTCAAAGTGAAGGACTTGAAAGTTGTTCGAACCTGCGAGTTTCGTTGTTATAGCTAGAAACCCGTTGACAATATTATCGTCTAACCATTTATTTGGCAGTAGTGTCGTCAAAGCTTTTTCATTTATATATAGTCCAGAAATGTGCTTCTCCAATTTAGGAAAACCTGGGGGATACATGAGCTTTTGGTCAAATAACCTCGTTTTTGCGTCGATTTCACGGTCTTTCTCGAAGTTATGCACGCCGGGAACAACGTCAGGCACTGTGTCCATTTGTACGTGTGGTGGCGATGGAGAGAGAAGTTCTTCTCTTTCGCCAGCCAAGTCAGGTTCATTCTGAAATATCATTTCTGGCGATCGCGATGCCAGGAGTGATTCTTCATCGTCCAGTGTGATCATCGGATCATCTACGTCTTCTTCGATATTTTCCGCCACATGTTCAGAAACATTTTGTCTTTCCGCGTTTCGATTTTCACTCGACCTCAAGTATCGTGTGCATGTGAAGAATCGGTTAATGCGACTTTTGCGTTTTTTTTGCCAGGTTTCTTCGGCAAAGATTTCAGTATTAGCGATCGCTTGTTTTCGTTGCAGCGACTGCTTCTTCCTACACCGAGTCGTCACCAATGAAAACCTACGTTCCCGGATTCTCGACTGTAATATCGATTCCATGCGCATAATAAATCGGGGGGCGGGTATTCTTAACTTACCTCGAAAGATGTCTTTTTTAACAATTTTAAACCAATTTTCAGCGGAAGCATTCGAATCTCTGCAAATGGAAAACCTACAAATAACAATAGCTGACCATAGCGGAAGGTATGGTAGCAAATACTCCATGAAGTACGATACGAACTCAGCTGAATAATGAGGATTTCGTACGGCCCTATCGTCAGTTTTTGACTCAACAGAACGTTGGATATCTCTTGAAAAGATATAAAATGGGGATGCTCTGCGCATACCCACTTCATATTCATCGTCATACTCTTCTGGCCGGTTCCCAACTTCCTCAAAATCAAATTCTTCGGCTTCTGACGAGATACTGACAGCAGCTATAGCACTTTTCAAATCAGCTCGTTCCCTTTCTGTCCCAAAAATGATAATTAAGTACCGCACACCAAGTTTAACCTTCTCCAGAGTGTCGCAATGGATGAGGTGTGTAGTTACGGCACCAGCGAGCTTACGTGTGTCAGCGTCCTTAAAATTCGTCTTTATTTTACGTAAAACTGTATGTATGAAATGGGAAGAGCAGATATGCAGAATTGTCATACGCTTTATCGGTTTGATACCCTGAATTTCGGCGTACACTTGCTTGATATATTCCGACAAAGTCATGCCCGTGAATGCTTGCACAACCGATTGAATTATCGCTAGACCAAAGTCAGTTTCGATTTTATCGATGATAGGCCATCGGGGCGATAGCTGTTTCAACTTAAACACAAACACCTGAAGGAAGTGCAAAATGTAGGGAACGCTGTGGACAGATGATATACATTCTGCTACGGGAAGTGGACCAAACTCCTTCGAACCAGGTAAAATCATGGCATAATAATAAATTTGTTTATGCACACCTGGTGGCTTATCTACAATAGAGCCTGTTGCGTCAAGATGACAAAATACGGGACCGGGTCTCAGCGATGACAAATAGCGTACTTGTTCCTCGGTGAATAGTACAATAAAAAAAGGGTATAGAGAATACTCTTGGATGTATCCTTCAACATGTTTTCCTGGCCAAGAAATTCTGAACGCGTCGCTCAATTTCAATAAAAAACGAGTGATATCGCTGTCTAAATCGGCTTTGGTGTTATTTTCGCTGGATATTCCTTGCAAAACAGATGAACTCAGGGCATTATTCATATTGCCAGATTCCAAAATTTCATCCGACACTCCATTCAACATTTTATATTTGAGAAAACCTGGCGAATTGCTCTCTAGCTCCTTAGCAATTGCTGCTCGTTTCTGATTTCGGACAAAACGTCGATGTACTTCACCAACGTTATGACAGATATCGCCTTGCGTGGCCACCATCACTTCTTGATCGATATGAGGCGTGCTGATCTTACTGTGCACCGTGAATTTGAACGAAGTGCAAGAGCTATGCTTACAAGTCGCGACAGCCTGGAAGGATACTAAATTATCGCCAAGTTCTTTTTCGTACTCTCGATAGCGGCATTTGTGCCACTTGAATGATAAGACGCAAATTGGAAAGGATTTTTCAAATATATCGTTAAAGGCTTCGCACCAACCCAGTTTTAATGTTTTACCCTCGGACCAATATAACTCCCAAAAATTTCGTGGCAACACAATGTGTTTGTCAGTTCTCAGCCACACGTCTGTTTTTTCTTTAAACTTTGTTATTGGTCTATCAGGAACCGATACTAAAGTAGCATCAGATTTTTCATCGTGTTGTTTATCGGCAAAAGAAATGGCAGTATCTGAATTTCTTTCGGATTTTATACCACAAACAGTACTACTCTCAGTGGCGGGTGCGTCGTGTTTATCAAGATCAGTCAACGTGCTTCTCGGTATCTCGGTCTGCGTCAGTATCCAATGTTCCGTCATGTCACCGTCGAAATTGCGATAATTATTTTCAATATCGCTCACTCCGTCGTTCAAACTCAATGGGGTTCGACCCATCCCACTGGTGATGGGAGACGAATAGACTCCACATGCTGATTTTATCTCTAAGTAAATCGAATCTGTGGCTTCGTTATCGTCAACAAAATCGTGATCAGGAAAATCTTTTTGTTTCGAAAGACCATGGTATGGCAGAGATTCATTATGATCGAACGAAGCTGTCGGTTGCAGGGCTCTATTCTCAATGATACCGATAAAACGCTTCATAGAACTCAGGTGTCTTTTAAATCTATAAAAGTATTTTTGCGCGTATTTCGAAATCGTTCTCTGTCGATTGGTATCTCGATGAATTTTACGACAGACTTGGAACCAGAAGCCATCTTTCGTTTTGTACGACGATGCCAATAGAGTCTCTATAAAACTCTCAATATGAGTCGTACTCGGGCAGACCTCGAAGATAGCTTTAGCTATCGCTTCATCGCATCCCGACATTTCGTGACCAGCTGAGTCTATCTATAGACACCAGTAAATCAATAATTTTCAAAACAATTCTGGAAAAATATTTCGGAAAAAAGGAACTATACAATAATATACATGAGCATCGAGAGGATTGTAAAATATGGAGCGGTTGTGCACTGCAATGTTTCAATCGCTCGCAGATTAACTGTGGGGATTGTAGTAGAGCTGGGGTTCTCACATTCACATATCTGTGGCCTGGCTACGGACTTGACCGTAGAGAATAAGGCAGCGGCATGCACTGCGCAGCAATACGACGCAGCGCAAAAGTAGAGGGGATAGAGGCATACCAACTGGGGACCGAAGCGGACGACAGCAGTGGTGGTGGCCCGGGGCATCAATGGGAGAACAAAATAAAGACAATCAAAATTTAAAACGATGATAACTCGAGGACGGATTCGAAGGATTTTGATAAATCTTAGTACTTCTAAGTTTTTTGAATCGCTGATCACGAATCCGATGCCAAATTTCAGGAATGCAAAGTGCCGACCCTAATATGACAGTCTGAAATCCGAAAATGACTGATGATTTCAATAGAAACTAGTACGAAATGGTGTTTTTTGAATCGCAATTTTTATTGCCCTCATTTTGTTCGATTATTTTCAATCATTGACCACATCTCCGTGGTAGTATATTGTCATTTCTACTGATTCAAAAATTCCAAAAACTACAAAAACCGTCTGCTCCCCTTGAAAACGAATAGTTTTCAATAGTTAGTCAAGTAACGAACCCCTGTGTAAATAAACAACCCTCTACTACCCCGCCGAGTTGGTGGCTGTTACGAATTTCACCGAATTTCGTCATTTTTACCGATTCAAAAATTCAAAAAACTACAAAAACCGTCTGCTCCCCTTGAAAACGAATAGTTTTCAATAGTTAGTCAAGTAACGAACCCCTGTGTAAATAAACAACCCTCTACTACCCCGCCGAGTTGGTGGCTGTTGCAAATTTCACCGAATTTCGTCATTTTTACTGATTCAAAAATTCAAAAAACTACAAAAACCGTCTGCTCCCCTTAAAAACGAATAGTTTTCAATAGTTAGTCAAGTAACGAACCCCTGTGTAAATAAACAACCCTCTACTACCCCGCCGAATTGGTGGCTGTTGCGAATTTCACCGAATTTCGTCCTTTTTACTGATTCAAAAATTCAAAAAACCATGAAAACCGGTTGCTCCCTGAAAAAGTTGATAGTTTCCAATGGTTAGTCAAGTAATGAACCCCAGTGTAAATAAACAACCCTCTACTACCCCGCCGAGTTGGTGGCTGTTGCGAATTTCACCGAATTTCGTCATTTTTACTGATCCAAAAATTCAAAAAACTACAAAAATCGTCTGCTCCCCTTAAAAACGAATAGTTTTCAATAGTTAGTCAAGTAACGAACCCCTGTGTAAATAAACAACCCTCTACTACCCCGCCGAGTTGGTGGCTGTTGCGAATTTCACCGAATTTCGTCATTTTTACTGATCCAAAAATTCAAAAAACTACAAAAACCGTCCGCTCCCCTTAAAAACGAATAGTTTTCAATAGTTAGTCAAGTAACGAACCCCTGTGTAAATAAACAACCCTCTACTACCCCGCCGAATTGGTCGCTGTTGCGAATTTCACCGAATTTCGTCCTTTTTACTGATTCAAAAATTCAAAAAACCATGAAAACCGGTTGCTCCCTGAAAAAGTTGATAGTTTCCAATGGTTAGTCAAGTAATGAACCCCAGTGTAAATAAACAACCCTCTACTACCCCGCCGAATTGTTGGCTGTTGCGAATTTCACCGAATTTCGTCATTTTTACTGATTCAAAAATTCAAAAAACTACAAAATCCGTCTGCTCCCCTTAAAAACGAATAGTTTTCAATAGTTAGTCAAGTAACGAACCCCTGTGTAAATAAACAACCCTCTATTACCCCGCCGAATTGGTGGCTGTTGCGAATTTCACCGAATTTCGTCCTTTTTACTGATTCAAAAATTCAAAAAACCATGAAAACCGGTTGCTCCCTAAAAAAGTTGATAGTTTCCAATGGTTAGTCAAGTAATGAACCCCAGTGTAAATAAACAACCCTCTACTACCCCGCCGAGTTGGTGGCTGTTGCAAATTTCACCGAATTTCGTCATTTTTACTGATCCAAAAATTCAAAAAACTACAAAAATCGTCTGCTCCCCTTAAAAACGAATAGTTTTCAATAGTTAGTCAAGTAACGAACCCCTGTGTAAATAAACAACCCTCTACTACCCCGCCGAATTGGTGGCTGTTGCGAATTTCACCGAATTTCGTCCTTTTTACTGATTCAAAAATTCAAAAAACCATGAAAACCGGTTGCTCCCTGAAAAAGTTGATAGTTTTCAATGGTTAGTCAAGTAATGAACCCCAGTGTAAATAAACAACCCTCTACTACCCCGCCGAGTTGTTGGCTGTTGCGAATTTCACCGAATTTCGTCATTTTTACTGATTCAAAAATTCAAAAAACTACAAAATCCGTCTGCTCCCCTTAAAAACGAATAGTTTTCAATAGTTAGTCAAGTAACGAATCCCTGTGTAAATAAACAACCCTCTACTACCCCGCCGAATTGGTGGCTGTTGCGAATTTCACCGAATTTCATCCTTTTTACTGATTCAAAAATTCAAAAAACCATAAAAACCGGTCGCTCCCTAAAAAAGTTGATAGTTTCCAATGGTTAGTCAAGTAATGAACCCCAGTGTAAATAAACAACCCTCTACTACCCCGCCGAGTTGTTGGCTGTTGCGAATTTCACCGAATTTCGTCATTTTTACTGATTCAAAAATTCAAAAAACTACAAAATCCGTCTGCTCCCCTTAAAAACGAATAGTTTTCAATAGTTAGTCAAGTAACGAATCCCTGTGTAAATAAACAACCCTCTACTACCCCGCCGAATTGGTGGCTGTTGCGAATTTCACCGAATTTCATCCTTTTTACTGATTCAAAAATTCAAAAAACCATAAAAACCGGTCGCTCCCTAAAAAAGTTGATAGTTTTCAATGGCTAGTCAAGTAATAAACCCCTGTGTAAATAAACCCCCCTCTACTACCCCGCCGAGTTGGTGGCTGTTGCGAATTTCACCGAATTTCGTCATTTTTACTGATTCAAAAATTCAAAAAACTACAAAAACCGTCTGCTCCCCTTAAAAACGAATAGTTTTTAATAGTTAGTCAAGTAACGAACCCCTGTGTAAATAAACAACCCTCTACTACCCCGCCGAATTGGTGGCTGTTGCGAATTTCACCGAATTTCGTCATTTTTACTGATTCAAAAATTCAAAAAACCATAAAAACCGGTTGCTCCCTGAAAAAGTTGATAGTTTACAATAGTTAGTCAAGTAACGAACATATGTGTAAATAACCAACCCTTTAACACCCCGCCGAGTTGGTGGCTGCTGTCATATTCCCCAACTCACAGTTTACGTAAAAAGTTTGGAAAACCTGAATCTTCATGGTTTTTTTTTACCCGAGAATCACTTGTTCATAGTTCAAGATCATTTGACTTGATAGCGATCGAATATCACGCATAATAGTTGCATGAAACCACGTTTTAATGCCAAGGGGCCCACGTGCTGCTGCGGCCCTGTTCGGCTGCTAGATGCGGCTGCTAGCTTCAGCCTCGTCTCCTTTGCCCATTCTTCCTGCACTATTTCCACTAGGTGCAGTCTGCCTCTGTCTTCTTCCTGCATTCTTTTTTTTTTTTCTTTTTTTTTTTTTTTTTTTTTTTCTTTTGTTTGTATCTGACTGCTAAATTCACTTTCGCTGCTATTTGGCTACTGTCTACTGGGCTTGCTTCGTTCTGTGTTTCCTTCTTGACTGCCCCCACTCTGCGGGCTCTGTCCCTTCCACTCGGCGGTGCCTCTTGTCACTATCATGTGTTCCTTAACCCACTCCTTTGCGTCGATTTCCGCTCTCGTTCTGTTTCTCTGTCACCTTGGACTTCCTCGTCGGTAACTTGCCGTTAGCTCTGTCGCGGCCGTTCTCCTTTACCGGCCGTTGGTGTCTTCTCTCTGTCTCCTGTTCCTCTCACCTTCTCTTCTTTCGGCTGCCTCTCCGGCCTCACCAGTGGGGGGGTCGACCCCTCGGCCCCACTTGCAAGTAGAGTAGCCTTTTATGCTTCTTCGACGTCTCCTCTTATTCTTCTTGCTTCCTTCCTGATGTCTTCGATTTCTCTCATCCATTTTGTTCCGCTTCCGTCGTCCATTAGGATCTCTTTTATTCTGTCTCTTCCTCCCTGTTCCCCTCCGCCTGTGCATCTCTCTAGTACGTGTTCCCAGCTTTCTTCTTCTGCTTCACACACTCTGCACTTCCTCTTCTCTTCTTCTTCCCAGTAGTTGCCTTCTCTCATTTCGTTGCCTAGTCTGAACCTAGCCGTCCTTATCATTTCCTTCTCGTTTCCCGTTGATTTTAGGTACCTCGGCAGGTCTCCTGATGCTATCTCCTTGTATATTCTGTTGTACTTTGAGTTTCTTATCTTCTCGTATCTCTCCTGTGCCTGTATTTCTCTGTCCCTCTCCTCCAGTTCTTGCTTTACATCCTCTCCGCGCGCTCTTTTGCGTTCAATTTCTTCCGCGCAGTATCCTCTCTCTTCGTAGAACTTTCTTCTTTCTTCTTCCCAGCTCGATCTGTCCTCTATTTTGCTTCTTTTTATTTCTTCCCAGCAACCTCTGGCTAGTTCATTTCCTCCTCCGTTCTGTAGTTTTTCTTCGTACCTCATCGCTCTTCTTCCGGCTTTCGTTCTTAGCATATCTCTTTTGGCTTCTTCTCTTATCATGTAGCCTGGGGTTCTCCAGTCTAGTCCTAGCGTCCATCTGATGAATCTTTCCTGCACTCTCTCTATCTGCTTTCTTTCATTCCATCCCCATATCTCCGCGCCGTACATTATTATGCTTTCGACTAGAGATTCGAACAGCCTTATCTTCCTCTTCCAGTCCCCTGGCATTTTTCTTTTCCCTATGCCCCATACCTGACCCATTGCTAGAGAGGCCTTCTTTGCTCTGTCCCTTGTGTGTTCGTCCATTCCGCCGTTCTTTTGTACCATGTATCCTAGGTATTTTAGCTTCTTAACTTCTTCTATCTGTTTACCTTTCCATTCCCACCTCTCTTCTGTTTCTCTTCCTCCTCCTTTCCTGAACCTTATTATTTTTGTCTTCTCCGTATTTAGCTCTAGCCTTTTTCTGTCCAGGTACTTCTCTGATCTCTTCAACATTTTCTTCAGTTCTTTCTCTTCTTTTGCTAGCAGTACTATGTCGTCAGCGTACGCCAGTGTCCATATTTTCTTTTTTGCCACTACGACTCCCCCGTCTTGTCCTTTTCTTAGTGTCTCCTCCCAGTCTGCGAGGTATGCGTTGAACAGGTACGAGCTGAGCGGGCACCCTTGTCTTACTCCTTTTATCGTCCAGAATCTTTTTCCAGTCTTCTCGTTTATTTTCACTGCGTTTCTTGTTTCGCTGTAGATTTCTTTGATTCTTCTTATGAGGTTGTCACTTATGTTCTGCTTTTTCATGATTGTCCACAGTTTCTCTCTGTCGAGCGAGTCGAACGCTGCTTTCAGGTCGATGAATGCCGCTACCACTTTGCCTCTTTTCTTTCTTATCTCTCTTCCTATCAGGTGGTTTAGCACGTATATGTTTTCCGTGGTCCCTCTTCCTTTTCTAAATCCAACCTGGTTCTCTGGAATCGCTTTCTTCTCGTCTTGCTCTTTGCCTAGCCTGTTTGCCAGCACTGTTGCGTAGATCTTGTACGCGGTCGGCATCAGGGTTACGCCTCTGTAGTTGCCTACCTCATTTTCTTTCCCTTTCTTATGTATTGGGATTATCAGTCCTTCCTTCCATGAATCGGGCAGACCTTCTCCTGTCCACACTTTGTTTATCAGCTTTATTAGCGCCTCTGTGACGTTTCGTGTTCCGTATTTCCACGCCTCGTTCGCTATGCCGTCCGCTCCTGTTGCCTTGCCGCACTTTATCTTTTTTATTATGCCTTCGACCTCCTCTCTTTCTATACGATCCTGTTCTTCTCTGGTCGTCTCTTCTCCCTCCCTTTCATCTTCTCCTCTGCCTCTTTCCTCCATTCCACCTTCTGTTGCTTGCATTTCTTCTGTGCCTTGTAGCAGTTGTGTGAAGTGTTCTTCCCACTGCTTCATTGTTATGTCTTTGCATAATCCTTTCCGTTTTTTTCTATCTTTGTTTATTATCTTCCATGTCTCTGCTTCCGTTTTCGCATTTCTCATCTCTTCTATGATCTTGTCCGCTTCTTCCTCTTTTTTTTTCCCGCATGTTCTTCTGAACTTTTTTCTCTCTTCTCTGTATGCACTGATACTTCCTGTGCTTCTCTTCCACTCTTTTAGTGCTTTCCTTGCGTTTCTTTTCGCTTCCGCACACTCCCCGTCCCACCATGTGTTTTTTCTTCTCTCTTGGCTTATCTTGTTTACCGTTTTCCATTTCGCTGCTTCTTTTATTGTCTTTTCTATGTCCATCATTATTTCATCTGGGGACTCGCCTGCGAGTACTTTATCTTTTATCTTTTCTTTATAGAACTTTATACCGTCTTCTGACCAGTCAGTTCTCATCGTTTGCTCGGCCATTTCTGGTTCGACGCTCTTCTCTATCTCTCTTTTTAGTTTCACTATTACTGGTAGGTGGTCGGATTCTATTCTTTCTCCTACTTTTACTTCTTTTATTCGCTCCCATGCTGCTAGGTTCCCTATCACGTAGTCTATTACTGATTCCCCTGCAGCACCAATGTATGTCATCTCTCCTCCTTCATCTCCATCGCATGCTCCGTTCATGATTCCGAGGCCTTCCTCTTCCACCCACTCTACTAGCGCTTTGCCTTCTCTGTTTTTCGTCTTGTCCTTCGATTTCCTTACTTTTTCTGTGCCTCCTGCTCTGTCACCTGCGAGGGCTATACCTCCTTCTTCTGCAGTTCTCGCGTTCATGTCTCCCCCTATTAATATCGGGCCGTCTCTGCCTCCCGTTCTAAGCCTGTTACTTATTGCCTTCGTTACTTCTTTTATTTTCTGGTTTGAGTAGACTGTAAATATTCTCCACTCGTCTCTTCCTATTACGGCTCTTCTTTCCATGACTCCTTCCTCCTCCTCTCTTTTATCGGTGGATCTTCTGATCTCTCTTATGTCTTTTGTGTCTGCTCTTATGCCCGTCGCTATCCCTCCGCTTGCTCTGCCTTTCTTGTGTACCCTTGTAGCTTCCTGGGTTTCCCATCTGTGGCTTATGGGCATCATCTTCTCTGCTTTTTCTTTCGTTTTCTCTTCACTCCATGTCTCTACTAACCCCGCGACGTCCCAGCTTTCTATTTCTCTCCAGAACTCATGACACTTGTTCCATATTCCTGCTATATTCCAGAACCCGATTTTCACCTCTCTTTTTTCCTTCGCAGGCCCTGTGTTTTCTTCTTTCTCGTTTCAGTCCCTTTGGCTCCTGCCTCTGCTTCCCCCTCCTCTTCCTCCTCTTCCGCGGCTTCTGCTTTCACCTCGTGCACTGTACTCTTCTCCGCCTTCCTCTTCTCCTTCCCATCGCCCTGTTTCTTCGACCCATCTGATGATTTCCCCGTCCACTTCAAGTTTTTGGTACATGATTCTTACGTTTCTTCCATCCTCTCTTTCTTTCTTCGCCCTGTCCGCTATTCTTCTCTGTATCTCTCTCTCCTTCCACGTTCTGTCGTTGTCGAGGTAGATCTTTCTCGCTCCGAGCGTCCTTTTGTTGCTCATCACTTTCGTTTTCTCCTCCCATGTGTTTACTTCCGCTATTATCATGGCTTTCTCGTTTCTGCCCTCTGTCCAGGCATTGTAGATCGTGATGTCTTCTCCAGTTATTTCTCTGCACAGTTTCCTCGCCTGTTCTGTTTCACTGCCTCTGCATTCTCCGAGCCCTTTTATTACTATTCTGTTTCTTCTTTCTTGTCTTTCTTTTCGTTCTACCCTGTCTTGTACATCTTTCAGATCCTCTTTCATTTTCTCTTCAATGTGTTTCAGTCTTGTCTTCATTTCTTCCTCTCTCGCTTTCTCACGCTCCGCCATCTCTCTGCTCTCTTCTCTTTGTTTCTCCGCTTCCTTCCAGTCCATTTTTTCTCTTTCTTCCTTCAATCTCTGCTCCCATCTTTTTCTTTCTTCTTCTTCTCTGCTGGCTCTGTCTCTTTCCATCTTTTCTATTCTTTCTTCTAGTTTCTGCCTTTCGCTTCTCGCTTCTTCTCTTACTGCATCTATTACGTTGTTCAGGGATGCAATGTCTTTTTTTGTTTCTTTTCTCCCGTTCTCCGCTTCGTGCATCATGCTCGCTAGCGTTTTCATTATTGCCTCCATTCCGTTTTTCATCTCCTTTCTTAGGTCTTGCAGGTTCCCCCCTGCCTCTTCTTCGCTTGTTTCCGCTTCTTTGGCCGGTGATCTTGCCAGTCTGTTGCTTCTTTTGAATCCCATTTCTTCTGTCTCGTACTCTTCCCTATTTCTCTTGTCTCTCTCTCCTGACCCCTCTGGTTTCTTCTTCCACAGGTCATTTAGGGTATCCATGGATCCATATTTCATTTTGCTTAGCCTTTCCACATTAGATGGTCTTCCTACCTTCTTCGGGGCTTGCTCTATCTTTCCCATTGGTGTGTGCCACTTTTCTCTTGTCTCGTTTTCTTCTTCTTTATTCCTTCTGTCCTCCTCTATTTCTAGCTTCTGCCCTCCGTTTTCCTGTTCTTTTGGGTCTTTTGTATCCCCCATTTCTCTCCTGCTGTTTGTTGTCTTTCTTCTTTGTTTTGTCCACTTCTGTACTGTACCGTGGCGCCGCCCTTCTGACGTCACACCGCGGCTCTGCCGCGAACCGCCTACCACCTTCTGTCGCTCGATGCGGGTTCGCTTCCTACCTGCCCGGTTTCTCGCGTCACGTGACTCTCTTTGTTATTGCCTTTCTTTTTGCACTGTTCCCTGCACTGTTGCACTCCACGTTTCACTTGCACTCCCGATACACACTCTTTTCTATGGCGCTTTTATTTTCCTCGCTTTTTTGCCTGCTTTTGCGTTCTATTCTCTCTTATTCACTTGATTGACTTCACGTGCGTCGCTCTCGCCTGTCACTTTCGCGTGCCAACCGGAACTCCATCTCATTATTATAATAATCATAAGATATCTTCACGTTGTTAACTTTTACGTTGTACCACTGTATTGTATATTGCTCACTGATGTGTTATTTTAATACTGTTAATGTTGTTCCACTGAATTATATCATTGATTACATGTTTTTTCAAATATATAAAATATAGTCTCGTGACATTGTGCGCATTGCATTTTACCAAATTTGCATACTTTATTTTATAAGCCCTATCAATAAAATTGTAATTAGTAATTACCTATTTTACTCATTTTTATCATATCCACGAATTAAATTTCTCAGTATACATAAAATTTTTGTAGATTTTATGATTTCGCAATATTTAAAACACTCGCTCGTGAATTCCCCAGAAAAATCCAACATTAGCAAAATTAATCCCTAACGATCTAGGGAATTTCGACGGTTGGTTCACTGTCGTACTTAATTCCATCGCCAAACGAGAGAGAAACTTTTTCAGAGAGAGAAGCTGCACTCCTAGGCACACCAACTATACTCACACCACGGGAAGACCGAGGGAACTTACGGCCGTAGTAATTGACACTTAGAGCCAGGCTGGCTCTGAGAGCCCGGCGGTGCCGGGCTCTGGTGTAGGCTACGGCCGTAATTCCATTTGCTAGTTAGAGTTATCACAGAGTCGAGTTTTTTTGCGCACTAGTTGCGTAATGTACTAATTCCAGCCTATAACGAGATGCGTTTTCGTGCCTTCCTCGACGAAGACAGGGAAACGCATCTCGCACCAGGGCTGAAAAATACTATAGGGGACGGTGGGGCAAAGCCGCCAGTGGGGGCAAAACCGCCACGAAAAAAAAAATGACCCAATGGTATTTTCGAACTAAGGCGAGTAAAACAAAACGCCATATCGAGTGTCTCCGCTAAAAGCGATAAAAATTTTAGAGGGTGCGGCAAAACCGGCACCGAAAAAAAAGCCTAAATCTTATATTTTCGCGTTCAAGCGAGTAAGAAGAAGCTGTATCTAACGTATCTCTGCTGAAAACGATAAACTACCGGGAAATGGGGGAAAACCGGCCAGACGCTCTCTCTAATTACGTCGAATTTTCTCATTTCTAGAAAATCATAGATATTTATACTTTCGATTCAATTTTTTTCGTTCATGTTAAAAGCTCACTGGCAGTATACTGCGAGTTTTTCTTGTTTCTTTCTCGCGCCTGTGAGTTCGTGAATATAGCTAGCTCTTTCTGACACAAGCTTGCAGCACAGCCAGTGGATATCGGAACACAGCCCTAGTCTGTAAAACTCTTCTATTTGTTCTTTTATTGAATTGATTTTTCTATTCTTTGTTACATTAAGTTTGTATTCGTATGATTTTCTTGTTGAGTGGCCAGTTTTTCCCCATTTCTCGGTATTTCATCGGTTTCAGGAGAGATACGTTATATACAGTTCCTTCTTACTCGCCTCAACGCGAAAATATAAGAATTAGGCTTTTTTTTCGGTGCCGGTTTTGCCCCACCCTCTAAAATTTTTATCGCTTTCAGCAGAGACACTTGATTCGCTTTAGTTCGAAAATACCATTAGGTCATTTTTTTTTCGTGGCGGTTTTGCCCCGACTGGCGGCTTTGCCCCACCGTCCCCTACCTGCGTGGCTGAATTTGAAAGCTACGATTTTTTTCTTCACTACCTCTCCCATACCATCTGCATACAAACGCGTAATTTATCAACTAAAATATCATATTTATAAATTACCTCGTCTTCAGACCCTTTTTCTTTTTTAATAATCACTTTCTTTTTTTTGACATCATCTTTCTTGAGCTCGTCCTCGCTCGACTGGTCGGCATCATTTGAATCAACACTAGTTGGAGTCTGTACTGCTTTTGAGAAGTCAGTTTCTTCAACGTACTCTTGATTATCATCCTAAAATGAATATTGGCAGTTACAGTATAACACATACGTTTCCTAGCAATACTAAACATCATGCTGAGAAAATATAAGAAACATTCAATCAAAGAAATATGTTAGCAATAATTATCATGCTAGCAAATGTGAACATACTTGGGGCAAATACTAACTTAAACATTTTTTAGCTACAATAATACGGCAATGGCACTACCCACTGAAAAAATTATAACAAAAAGAAACGCAAAATGATCATTTCGTGCTACTTTATTATTGCATTAAAAAATTAAAGTTTGCTATTAATTACATGTGAAATTTTATTGACATAATGAGTAAAAAGAAACTATAGAATCTATAGAAATTTTTTTCATACAATTCTAAAAGAAGAGCTTGTAATTTCCGGCTTCCTGTAATTAAATGTTATATTTATAATGTGTTATGAAAGGCGATTATTTTCCGCACCAGAGGTTTTTCCGACTGGCTTCGCTCATGGGAAAACCGAGTGCGTAAAAAAATCGCTTTTCACAACCGTAGTTTAGAAATATATTTTTCTGCATGATAACCGAAAAATCACCGTCACAGTAATCGTTTTGAGATTAGAATGCAGAAAAATAGCATACGCACCATCGGAGGAAAGAAGAACAGCCTCTATTATTGAATTGCATTATAAAAATTTGCATTTGTATTAATTCAAATTTTAGAATTTATAGTATGATTATACATAAGTATTACAAGTAATTCCAATCATACACGTAATAAATGATATAGTGTAGTATGGGACACTGTTGAGCAGGGTACTAAGGGTCGTGTATCACATCTACCTGATAATAACAGAACATTAAACTTTATTGGTTGAATAAATAATAACTTCTCATTGGATAACCATACACTCTGTATGTTAATCGTTTTTATAGATCCTACCACTTAATTGTTATAAAAATTAAAAAAATTTGTTATTGAGATTTATACGGGAATCTTAAAAGTACATGTTACAGTTTTCCAATTCTGTACATTTTTCAAATAACTAAAGTAACACTTTGTTACACTTAAATAGAATGAAACAGCTATTGTAAGCGATATAATTAGTATAGTACCTTTCAGAACACAATACGTACCAATGTTATTAACGAGATGAACATTAAAATCATTCGTTTTCTCATTTAAACTTGTAAATTGCGATGAATGTTCACTATTATCTTTATTGTTCGAATCTGAAGTGGATTTTGTAGAATGAAGGTTTGGAAATCTTGATATAACTTTATCAAAAATTTTAGTGTTTCTCGTAAGAATTTGGTAAAAATGAAATAAACTTCTGCTCTTTAGTATCAATGACTAATGCTTTTCGCTTAATCTTATTGATTTCAATGACGACGAGGGACTTGTTTTGATTTAATACTTTAAAAATATGCTTCACAATAGGGTCTTGATTAATATCGTTGAACTTATTATTGCCAACGGTCCATTTATATCCACTGTAACGTGGCAAACGTTTAGACCTCCTCCGTACCAGCCTAAACGAGCGTATGTATCCCCGAGAGCCCAAAAGTCCCGTTAGCTAATTTGAATACTGCCGCCCTTCGTCCTAGCGACGCCTTATCGACCGTAGATCCTCGGATTGGTCTATCGATGACGGCTGGCGCTAGCAGGACGAACGGCGATAAGCAGTAATTAGCATTCCGGAAACGAAGAGCCACTCATTGTCTAGCCGTTGCGAATAAGACGTGCCATTATTTCAGTGAGCCGAGAGAGAGAGTTTTTGCAGAGTTTTTAGGAGTTAGATTTGTGTTGTGAGGTGATTTGATTAATTGTGACCCCTGCTATTGATACTTTGGACTTGATTTGGATTTTTGGACTTGACTGCTTTTGATTTTGGATATATACGACCCTCGCCTGCCCACGGACACGAGCCGAACACGAGGCCGAGCCAACGTATCAGATCAGGTAGGATCTATCCAGTCCAGATCTTTCCAGATCGCTTTAATTCTTCCCCTAGAGTCCCTAAGGTCCCTTTCTAGTCTCGAGTTAGAGTCAGGAAGCTCTTCGTTCCCTAGTACCGTCATTAGTATCGAGTCCCCCGAGTACCGCGTGTGAGCTGAGAGCCGGCAAGTTTGAACTTGTTGTTGTTCTCGGTGGCTGTCGATTCTGCGCGTAAGCGTTCCGGCTTGCATCGCCGCTGCGCAGAAATTCGCCTAGGCAGAGTTGACGCCATATTGCCCGAGTCTCTGACGTCACGCGTCACAGATCGTCTGCTGCGTGTCAGAGCACTCTCGTGGCCGAGTTCCGAGTGAGTACCGCTTCCCTTCCCCTCCCAGCTGTTGAGTGATCAGCTGTCAGTTAGAGACTAGAGGCAGCCGCCTCGAAATCAACTTGACAGCCAAGCCTCCAGCTGGTGGTAGCGAGGAAGGCTATTCCCCTACGCCTGTGATAACTGAACCGTACCTTTTTCTAGCTTTAGTATAATTGTTTTTTTTTTGAGATTTATATAGTAGAGTAGAGTCATTTAGTTTATTGCATTGTCTAGTCTTTGATTTTATCCAACTTAGATTTCTTTATTTAGTCGTATTATAAAACATAAAATAGCGGTGAGAAAAGCCGAAGCCAGGTGATAGGCTGTACAAATTAATATCACCTTTTTCTTTTTTTCTTTTTAATCAATAAATAATATTCAAACCTAAATCGTATTGTGTCAAGTGTTTTTTATTTCTCGCCCCCACGAACTATCCCTCTACCGATAGCTAGCCGAAGCAAGAGAGTGAGAGAGAGAGAGGACTCTGAGCCCGGAGTCTGGCGCCCAACAACTACATCCTAGAGCTAGTCGGAGGAGGTAAAGCGTTGGTGCTAATTTGATAACTGATCGTAGTTCCTGCGGGTAACACCCGAGCCCGTAGGAATCGCTGTTACACCACATATGTACCCTTTTGCTCCGACAACCGCCAAATACTGAATTTCAATCATTTTTCCATCAACTGTTTCTATAACTGAACCATTCGTTTTCAATTTTTGGTTATAGTTTGTAGTATGGATGAATTTTGAATTATGAATGCATCTGTTAAAAATTTCAACTTTTGTTGGTTCTTGTACCATTTTATCAAATAAATCTTGTACTTTTTTGATACAAGACGGTTTTCCTATAAAAGTTGTTTTGCCAATAACTAAAACATTTTGTATTGGTTTCTTATTTCTTAATAAAGATTGGCAAAATTGTATGGCAGGTGACGAACTATCAATGTTGGCAATATAGTTATTAAAAATTGATCTTTTCAACCATTTCTCTGAAAGTTGTTTTGAACAGCCATTAGGAGCATTCATCTCTCTCAAAAAATGATATTTACCATTTTCAAATGGAAAAGCTGAGTATGCCCAAATTGGACCACAAAGTCGGACTGCTTAACTGTAATGCTGTGCTGAATGAACATTATATGTCATGAATCGAACACCATAATTCACTTCACACTCACCGCTAAATTTCAAGAGATTGTATTCACAGTCATTTGAGTCTGAAACTTTAATTTTACTTTGTAGTAAAGTGTAAATACCCTGCAGGAAATATAAAAATGATCTGTACAGATCAGCTGGTAAAATGTCATGAATGCAACACACAATGACAAATGAAAGCAATATTTTCCATTCTAGTGCTCTATATTTCCCTACATATTCGAGTGTGCGAAGATTACGCCGTAAGTCACGTGTAACCCAGCGAACACAGTTATGTAAACGTAAGGTAACTTACATCTAACTCAATATAACACGTTACATAGCTGGTTAGTTGCCTGCTACCGCTGGGTTAGTGGTAATTTTCCGCTCAGTTCAAGGTGGCAGGTACATAACATATATGTAACCGTGTAATATTTCCAATACCTGACAGTAGCATTATAGTTAGGTAGCAGATGGTAACACGCTATATAGCGTTGTGATAAATATGTTAGTATGCGCCATATAGGCTTCAAATCTCAACTCGAATCCATTTCGAAGAATCCACGCACGAAAGAACAGTGAATATGCCAAAAGATTCGATATATTCACTGAACTTTTGTACACGGATTCTTCTCAATATATTCAAGTTGAGATTTCATTAAATAGCCATAATATATTTCCATATGTTTATTAGAAGCTGACGACTTTATTTCGCCATTTAGGTATTCGATATGTTTATTACCACTATATCTATTCCACAATAAATACCGAATATCTTTAAGCATTTTCAATCACTTGTGAGCAAGATTACAACAAGGGCGTGAAGATGTATGAAAATAATTTGTATTGTGAGGCACACGTGTATAAGCACAACCAAAAGTAAGGTTAGAATTTCATTATTCGTCCATTAACTAATATTTCGTATACTACTAGTTCGGACGGTATTATTGATAATTTGTACGTATAATATATAACCTACAATTTTTGAGTATTGTTTTTCAGACTGACCACGACGGCACAAATTTCACTCTCTTCACTACGAAAACTCTCTCTACCACGCCGGGACGCGGTACCAAGAGCAACTGCTACGAACCGCCGCGCTCATATAAACTTAGAATTGCATTAGCAGCAAATGTTATTTTACATTATTGTTGATGCAACGTAACCGATGTCATGTTATTTAGTGGGGCTCCGGGTACATTACAGTTACATTGCATTCGTTAGTTGAGAGATACTAACAAATGTTACATTACAATAACATTGCAGCAACGTTACCGACGTTAGGTTGCTTTGTGGAACTCATGTTATATAACCAGATGGTTATGTGTTTGCTGGGAAGTTTTATGTTGTTCATTCTTTTTTTTATTTTTGCCAAGACAGCAACACTAAAGTAGTGTGATAACCAATGAGATACAAGTTGCCGAAAGATTCCTAATAAAATCCCATGCATATAGTAAGGTGGAAAATACCAAACCATATCAAAATAGTCTAATGTAGTAAAAATACAATCACCTTTCACACCTCTACAAATTTTACCATATTTAAGGCTGTACAGTATATCTTTTGAATGCTCTTCGTGCGTTCGAATTGGTGGATCGTCTTTTACTAAATTATGTCTACGTGATTCTGCCTCTTACACACCAGGATGGTAACACCAACTGCATCCATATGTGCCATTAAACTGTAACCTATTCTGTATTTTTGGCCTTGCCACACTATCGTCACAAGAAAATAAAGCAACAATTTTTTGTTCATGAATTTCTCCTGGTTCACAGTCAGTTACTATCACACCACTTTTTCTTAACTCTTCAGACTGTTTTACGATAACTGACATATATAAATTCATGAATTCAGGACTTGGTTCTTTTTCTGTTTGCCATGAAGCCGCTAGAATAATGTTAGAATGATGTAAACGAATTTCTAGTGGAAGTTCATTCAAGTGAAGATCAATTGGCCAATAACTTTTTTTTGCACCTTTGAATAGATTAGCTCCATCTGAACTGTGATTGAATGTAAATACTCCAGGCATTAATTTTCGCAGACTTTTATACAGTTCACTATCCTGCACTGAGAAAAAAGTGGTCGGTAATCTTAACAATATTGCATTGTAAAAACAAGTATAGTTACTTTGAACATAATTATGGTGTTTCGAATGATATTACTGTCGCACGTACTATGCTAGTATTGTCATTGTAACTGTTGCCAAAACGGACTATATTCTTAGTGCAGGTCACAATATTTATAGTGAATAAATTGACAATACGCAAATCGTCATGATGACTATCGACTAATGCTTACATTTACTATGTATCGATAGTGCATAAAACCCAAACTATACAGTGAACACATGCATAGTGTGTGGAACCCTCGATATATCACTGGTAACTATATGCTTACAATGACAATTACTTCAACGGGTATAGCTGCAGCTATGCCTTTCCGTATATATTTTTATCGCCAAAGCACATCATGGTATAGCTCACTCCATCATAAAACTATTGAGCAGTGTACGTCTCACTATAGTCATTCTAACTGAGTCAGAAACCTGATATTGTCAGGCGAACAATGAACTTTTACTTCTATTGACTATTTAATAATAGTTGGCGGAACAAAACTGTCAAGTGAACGAATATATAGCATACATAACTATAAATCTAGCATCGGTAGGTATATATTTTCAAGGTCACACGTATTATCTGCTATCGTCACGAGCCACATAACATCATGATGTATAGAACTATACACTCCTTATTCACCTTGACCATTTTATTTATTATAAATAAATTCACAATACACATATTGTAATGTTGACAATCAACTATGATTCCAACACACTATTTACTGACGGTGCACCAAACAATAAATATATAATCCATGTGCACATCATTATGATTTCTGAACGAAGTCAGTGGAACTATACTCCGATGCTGTTTCGTACAATATTGGACTTATATACAAGGTATTTTCGCGGATGTGCAATGCGCATCATAGGGCTAACG
Organism: Tenthredo livida; assembly: GCA_963992785.1. Taxonomy (NCBI): domain Eukaryota; kingdom Metazoa; phylum Arthropoda; class Insecta; order Hymenoptera; family Tenthredinidae; genus Tenthredo; species Tenthredo livida. Next base: position 11,779,671 of record OZ023068.1, read on the forward strand.
AAAACTTCTGTACATAATTAAGTAATCCAGACGTGCAGATGAAAGCCCAAGAATCAATAAACAAAAAGCTTTTTTCACATTTGGATTCCGTTGAATCGTTCGGGATATATCGCGGCTGTAAAGTAACGCGTGCAGCGTATACGGTTGAATGCAATTTTCGACCTTCGGTAGCACGGCGACCAACAGCCAGAAAGACGAACGAGCTTACCTGACGTTTGAAGTCATCATGGATGACATGACATATTACGTGAAAACTATTGAAATCCGTGAGACTCTGTTCGAATACCCCATATGCGATTCAAGCTTCTCTTGAACTAGCATGATATACGTTATGCTATTTCAAACTCGATTTCAAAGATAAATACGGCGGGTACAATTGTTATGAAAAGCGCATACTATATCAGTTAAAATTCTAATGTTTTCATATAATATGTTATTCCATCAAATTAGTTTATACCTACATATTATAGTATATGTATACTCGGCGAGGTTGATTTTGAAAAACGCGTCCGGTCTTTTTTTTTTAGATCTTTCTATTAAGCAGTTAATTTATCATGAATGTTTTAAGTTGATTGAGAAAGCCCGTTTTCAAAAATCTAAAAAAATTTACAAAAATCCTGTGGATGACACAAAACAGCCCCTTATCTTCAAGAATGTAAGAAGAATTTTTTTTTCATTTTGTTACCAGTCAATTCAAAATTTGAAAATGTTGAAAACTGAAATCGACAGTACAGCCGGCTTCAACCAAAGAAGACGAATGTAGAAATATCTTACAATCAGAATGGTCTAAGCGAGGGGCTATTCACTCTGGAGTATATCCCGCTTTATTACAAATACTCGTCGATACTCGTTAGTACTCGCAGGTACTCACAGGTACTCCTTCTTAGTGAGTACCTGCGAGTACCTGTGAGTACCTGCGAGCACTAACGAGTATCGACGTGTATTTGTAATAAAGCGGGATATACTCCAGAGTGAATAGCCCCTCGGGTCCAAGTGTGAGACAAGAGGTAGTCGAGTTGAGATGGATGCATAGGTGCATGAATAAAAAACAGAAAAAACTTCGTGCCACATTTTCAAAGACGGGAGGCTGTTCTATGTCATCCGCTGGATTTTTGTGAATTTTTTCAGATTTTTGAAAGTGGGCTTTCTCAATCAACTTCAAAAATTCATAAAAAAATGAACGACTCAAGGAAAAAATCTGAAATAAATTGGACACGTTTTTCACCGAGTAGGATGGCAGAAAGTAATCTATACTTTCGAGACGGTCAGGGTTTAACACTGCTCGAGTATTTATTGTTTTGATGACAACATCACCAGATTCATTATGAAAGCACAATACTGCTACAAAGTTGCATCACAATAATGATCGAAAGTGAGGAATTTTTCCATGACATTACAAATGAAGTTACAAACAACGAAAGAAAGGCACTTGTAAAAATTTGTAAGGTAAATATGGGGTATTCCATGGTAACTCACTCACGATGAAACCCGGCCTGCTTCAATTTGCCTGATATTTGTTTGTATTGTAGTTTTCCCAGAGAAGAGCATCTGTGATTTTCTTCAACATTTTTATCTTCCGTTGTTCTTATTTCAATGAATTACAATGAAAACTTTACGAATTTAAACTCCAAATCAAAAAATATTACCAAAAAATAATACGGACCCATTTTGTCGTCATCTATATAACGTACAGTTTAATATCAAAATATACTACTCTAATTTTCAACGTCATATCAAATATTTGTATCTGGTTAGTAATTAGATCTTGATGTCGAGTGAGTACTTATGGAAATCTGAAAATGATTTCTGTCGATTATATGTATTTGATAGTTATATTTTCCATAACAACCTCTGGGCGGTTTACGAATACAAGTGTTTATCTTAATATATGACGGTAGGAGATTCATGGCAATTACTTTATGGTATTCTGGTACACACGTATGATATTAGTTTGGGATATTGCTGAGTATGACCGCTGATAGTATAGTATAGTAACCATCACGACGACCCCGGTAACAAATAGAGGACGGATGGTGAAATGTACAATACTTCTAGGTGGCGATTGCTATAAATTTCTCTCCGTGTACAATTACTGTGATGGGAACGATAACTTAAAGTCATCAAACCGCGACATTCCTCGAAGTCATCCTTTGTGTAAGTCGTTCAACTCTTCGTTTGAAAACAATCGCGCGGTGTGATGCAGAAAAATGCGTCCCAGCTCTCCTGTTGCTATGCCAGTGATTTCATCCAATCATAAGCCCGATGAGGCCCGGGCGCGCCGATAACTCTGCAGCGATTGGCTGGTGCCTGCGTAGCGGGGGAACACTCCGCGCTCGAGAGCTCGGTCCACCGCACATCACAGCGAACCGTCGTAGGGTGCGTATCGTGGTGCTGTATGCTAATTTGTTAATGTGGGGTATTTTTCCTACATACAACGGTGTGTCTTTTTTTTTTTTTTTGTAATATTTTATTCGGAATAAGTTATAAATATGGCGGACCAATAATCCACTGTTGAAGAATATGTTGTCGATGTCGCAGAAAAATCAAAAGAATGGGGCTTAGAAACATACATCGAGGCTTTCGAACGTAAGTAAAATTTTTGTTTTAAACCTCAGTGCACGTAAACGTAGTAATGGTCGTGTAAAAGATCAGACTGAAGTCTCCAGCATGGCAGCTTTAATTTTGAGCTAGGAACTGTATGGCTGTTGTAATTAACAATTTTGAATAAATTAGATGGTGAGTAATTAATTGAATAAAGCAATCACGGCCAAGATTCTATTAATCTTCATCTCATGCGTACCCTTCCGATTTCAATAAAACGTCTTGATCAAGACTGAATAATTATCTGAATAAATTAACCTAAACCTGTCTGAATCAGGCATCACAAAGGTATTGTTCACAAATATTGTTTACGGTGGTTCCCTACCCAATGCAACCTGTTCTAAATAAAATATTGGGCTGAACGGTGCTATTAAACGGAATATCTAGCCGGACACCGAAAACGGGAGACAGGGTTCTGTAGTGCAATTCTATTTACGGTACTCATGACCGATCGTGGCGCTAGCGGCGCCTGAGTCTATGGGATATGTCCTCATGACGCCACGAAGCCTGTAAAGCCTGGTTGTACTAGTGTGATTTTACGCCGCCAGGCGTCTCACTGAAAAGTGCAGTGTTGTTCTGAGTATAGATCCAGGATTTTAGCAACAAAAATCGCGTGAAACAAAAAATTCGAAACAGTTACGACGATTAAATATGAATCAAAATATGAATGACAATTTCTTTGTAGAAGTCGACTAGTTATATCAGTTTCCAAACAAAATTTCTGCCATCAAAGCTTAGAATTAGATGTCGACTTATACTCGGAACAATACGTAACAATCACTGACAATCGTCACACAGCCTGGTGGAGCCTGGTTGTACTAGTTTGATTCTACGCCACCAGGCGTCTCACTGCAAAGTGACAATCCCAATAGCGAGGAGGAAATAACTCGAGATTTGAGTGATACATTAATTCGTTCCGTTGAATTAATTCAAATTAATCTTTTTAATTCGAATTGATTTTTTCAATTTACGTTAATTTTTTTGATTCAATTCAATTTTCTTCAATTCATTTAATTTGAATTACTTTTCACAGTAATTTATTCCGATTCAAGTTTATATTTGATTATTTCAATACAATTTCCATATTTCCTGTTATTTCGAATTATTTCGTCCAATTCACATTATTTTTTTTAATTTAACTCAATTTTATCAGCTTAAAATAATTCTTTCAATCCAATTCAATTTTTCTAACGCATTCCATTCGAGCTATTTTTTTATGGTAATTCACGCTAATTCAAATGATTATTTGATCATTTAAATACGTTTCTCATATTTCCTGTTATTTCAAATTAATTCGTTCGATAGAAATTCAGTTATTTCCCACTTAATTCTGATTATTTCAGTTATTTCCTAGTCAATTCTCATTAATTCAGTTAATGCCCAATAATTCATAGGTATATCAATAGATAAATGGCGTAAGGAATGAACTTTTAAATTTTACTCCCTACGCCATTTATCTAGTTTTAGCGTGAAACGAACATGTTTTGGGACCTACGTGTTATAATTCGCCAATAGAATTGCGCTACAGAGCCCTTTTTCCTGTTCTTGGTGCCCGGTTAGAGATATTCTATTTAATAGGACCGTTCAGCCAAATGTTTTTTAGAACAGGTCGAATTGGATAGGGAACCACCTTGAGGAGTTATGGGAGATGCCTGATCATCTCGAGAACGCGATTCGTAGTTTCTCTTGAACTACACAACCAATCTGAAGGAAAGCTTGGGTATTATAGATCTGTGACGGCAGGAAGCGGCTTTGTATTTGACGTTTTCATAATTTGCAGAAAAAAAAGATTTTCACCAAAAGATCAAGGTTCCGGCCAAGTCCAATACTTGGCTATTTTTTTTTTGCCGTCATTGAGTATTCATTCCCAAAGATTTATTTTGTTCGGTTGTGTGGTTTGGGAGAAACTACGAATCTCGTTTTCGAGGTAAATCCCATCTGAGCAAGTCGCGTCAGTGGAAACACTTTTTGATTGGTCTGGTGTGAATATGTTACTACTCAGTATTCAAGATGAAAGGAGAGAGGAAAGTAAAGTTAAAGTTTCAGTTCCGTAAGTTAGGTATACTAAATAGTGACATCGCAGAATTGCGCACAATAGAGACTGAGACGCTACTTCTCAAATCGACAGTATATTGTACATCTTTTTACTTGTTGTTTGTTAATTGATAATATTCGTATTTTTTTTACTTGTCTGGTGGTCCCTGAGAACACCCGAAGTGGTCCGCGAAGTCATCCTATATGTTCTATAATTTCACTGGTCTATAAAATCACTGTTCTATAGAAGAACCTTATAATAATTTATATTACCGCCAAACAGTCGATGGCCCATGGCAAGACAAAAATTCAGTCAGATGGTCTCTCACCGCTAAAAGGCTAAGAACCACTGCTTTAGTGGGTAAAAACTTTTTTTCGTCACAGTAGTCTTTCAACTCACTTGGTAAAATAACAAAACAATCAGAAAAAAATCAGGCACCACCGGTCAAATCGTAGTTTATTGCTGATTTTGCGACACCATTTTGAATAAGTTTTGTAAACGTGAAACTTTTCGGTTAACTCGAGTACCGCAGGAGACTTCGTAGAGAAGAATGTATGGGCATTTCAGGACGAGTCAATGTGAAGTGGTCAGTACCCCCATCAAGGGTTTCCGAGCTGCTTTCAAAGCTAATTTGAACAGGTGTAATGATCACAACTGAAAGTAATATCTTTCTGACATAAAAAAAAAGGTGGCGACTCCACTCTTCTAATTACTAGTTTGATCGAAAACTTAGTCGAATTTTGGATCAAAAGAAAGAATATGGCAAAAAAATGTTACAGGAGAGCAGGTTGATGGTGAGATGTTTTTGACCATGCCAAAAGATGTTGTGGCTGAAATCATCAAGCCTCTTGGTCCACGATGTAAATTTCTGAGTAGAAGGGAGACAGAGTTTTCAAATAGTATATTATGCTACAAGTGCGTAAAATGCGATTTTACGCACTAGTAGTGATCGCTGCGCACGAGGGCCGGCGAAGCCGGCCCGAGTGTCGCATCGATCACACGAGTGCGTAAATCGTACGCACGCGTGGCATACGCTATTTTTTGCAATAGTGTGCGTAAAATTCGGAAAAATGTGCATAATATTATGCATTTTTATTCAGATCCTACAACGGGACGGTGCATATCAAAATCGAAAAAGATAGTAAGGCGTAGAAAAGCAAGTCCAGGTGCAGTCCCCAAACAGAATACTCGACCCTCAATAAATACTTTCAATTAGTTTATATTTACCAACGAAATGGAAACTGACCTGCACGCGGAAACTATGTTTCATGCAAAAGGTGATTGCTACCGGCCGCCGGGGGTCCAGGGGCGCAGCCCCTGGTAGGGTCCAGGGGCGAAGCCCCTGGTGGGGCCCAGGGGCGAAGCCCCGGTAGGGGGTTCGGGGGGCGAAGCCCCCCGAGTACCGAAAAAATAAATTTCATTTGATACAATAAGAATAGTCAACGTATTGAGAATAAAATCTAAAAAAAACACGACGGATCTTGCGCACTCAGTTAGGAAAAGAATTATTTACAACTCTATGGATGAATTATGCAATAATAAGTATTGGTTAAATCAACAAAAAACGTTACGAATTCGGGAATAATCAAAACTTCATTTTCTTACAATTATTAGCACTTAATTGGTCTTCACTTGCTAATAACAGATATCGTACTGAACGTAAGTACTATGTAGTCCGAGATGCCTCTCTTAATATTGTAAACAACCTGAGGATACACTATTAGGTCGATTCTATTGTTTATTTTCGTTACAGCTATGGTTACAGTGTCGGACTGTATCAAAAAGTATCATTTTACGCACTGAAAACAGCAAGAGACACTGTATCGAAATGTTTCATTTTACGCACCGAAAACAGTGCGTAAAATCGAATTTTACGCACACTATTGCAAAAAATAACAATTGGAATAATGCTTAGCAAAATACTGAATTTAACAAAAGAAAGAATATTATATTATTGAGCCTTACCGCGACGCAGCGGTACAAAAGAACGTAAACACGCCGGTTAGCTAGCTGTGCCGTAGAAGCGATATAATGCAAGCTACACTACTTTTCAGGCTACGTATCACCGAGCGATACGATACTCAATATCAACTTTTCTAATGCGGCACACTAGCGTTATTCATTAATTATTAGACGATATAATGACTCAATAAATAATTTCAGAATAGCTAAGAGATGCGATAAGCTAAATTAATAACAGATTTATACTAGAATAATTCAGATATCAGATCAAAGACTCTACTTAGCGGTATTAATCTTATTATAATGTAATATAGCGAAAGTCGGAATATTATAGCACAATTAAATCGCATAAATCAGAAATATCACATAGAATCAAGGAAATCAGATAGAATAACAGAATAACAGAAATCAAACAGAATAAGAAAATAATAAAGCAGATTAATAAAGAAACAACTTAAAACTATGACTAACTACGTTCAGCCAACCTCGGGGAGTTGGAATTACAAGCGACACACCATGCGATATTATACTAATTAATCACTAATAAATTACTAAATCAAAGATAGCAAATAAATCAAAGCGTTAGATATTCTCAAAGCGAGAATTAAAGCAAGAACAAGCTCTCAAATAATCTTAACAAATCAAAAGCAAAGATAGCAAAGAAATCAGACTAATGAGCGTAAAATTATCTAGCCAAAAGATATTCTTGATTACTACAGCCAATTTATAAAGTGCTTTCGCTGGATTTCGTTTCTTAAAACTATCAAACGAATCGCGTAGCCCGTAGGCGGTACGCTACACAAATAAGGCGGATTAAGGGGGTATATACACGTTTAAATGGGTTGAATTTCTGAAAAACAATTTTCCTTTTTTTTTCAACATGAAGACTCAGATAAAATTTAAAAAAATCATCATGTTTGGGGAGGGTTTGACCTTCATTATCCATATCTTACATCATGTATTACTGCCAGTCTAATAGTGGCTGCGCTGAAGACAGGGAAATACAAAACCACTCGGGTGCCGTAAAGAATCAGACCCAGCGTTGGACCGATCTTGGAATTTTTGGTTCTTAATTGTTCATCAGACATGCCTCTATCAGATGAACATAGAACTTTTTGATATTGCAAGAATTACTTGAGTTATTGAATTTTTTCCATTTTTTTTCTGAATTGGAAAAAAAATTTTGCTTATTTTTCTAATATTTCAACTAAAAATGGGTTGATCAAAAAGTTCTATGTTCATCTGATAGAGGCATCTCTCATGAATAATTCAGGACCTAAAAATCAGAGATCGGTCCAACGGTTGATTTTATTCTTTACGGCAACCGGTCAAAATAATGATTGTTCAGGAATCAACTTTTAAACTTTTTTACTGCGTTGATGGTTTTTGATGCCGATGAACTACTTTGACACTTCTCTATCATATATCAAGTGAGTTAATAATGCAAAACAGTTTTCCATCCTTCTTTTTGATCCGGGCTGTGGACAGACACAGGCGAAGTTAAAATTTGTTTTGCGACGTTGCCTACGTCGTGAGCCGCTTTATTTCTAGAAAGCACCTGGCTCATAACTGCTACCTTCCATCTCGATGGCCTCCTCTTGCTGGTTCATCCGTAATTGCCTCAGAGCAACACGAGCTTCCTTGGTCCTCTGCTCCGTTCGCCTCCCAGCAGCTTTTATCCGGGCTTGGTCTTGTAGTTTCGCTGCAGCATGGGCGTGGCGTCTTGGCTCTACTGAAAGTTTTTGCATGATCTTCAACATACCTCGCTGACCTTCGGAAAAGGTGATCGCTGCAATGTTGGCTCCAACTTGAACAACGTCACGACCTGAAAATGAAGTCTTAGGACAAAGCTTCCAGATGACGCTGTTCAGGGACTCGTTCGCATTCTGTGTCTTACCTCCGACACAGCGCTTCAGTAGTGCCTCATCACTAAGATCAACAAAGATTGGTCTGACTTGGTCCATCACAGCTTCTGGGAGATTTGCCCGGTGTTTAAACGTATCAACAGTTCCAGCTGCAATTGCCTGTTGATACTTACACCAAGAGTCCCAACCCACCGGGCAGAGATGGTGCTGCGGCTTATCGTCTGTTGAGGACTTGTGATACCATATAGCCCATATAGCTGTTTTCATTCCTTGAACTGATCTGGGGTTGTTCCGTATCGCATTTCCATAGTAAGACTGCATCTGGTCAATAGCTTTGTCAGTTAGCCTACCTTTGCCTCCGATGGTTTTGCCGTCAGATAGTTTCTGTCCCCTGAGCCGAGTCTTCAGTTTCCTCATCCGTGTCCCCAGCCTTTTCTGAACGTGGCCACAGCACTCGAGCTTCTCGATCTTCACGTCTGGTCCGTAGGGCTCCGCCTTCACGACACTGGCGTAACTCTTTGTGTCACCGTCCCCGATGTACCCAATGTACTTAGCCGCGTGTACTTCCTCGGACCGTTTGAAAATTCTTACCATACCGGTGACTTCCATCGCTCCGGATGATCCTTGGTGATTGGCCTGACAGCTGTTCTTGTGGGTCTGGTACCAAGCATTCCATCGATACCCAGACTTCTGACCCGTATAGCTTGAGCACGCCTTGCAAAAACGTGACAAGACTTCAATATCTAAGACTTTACCTGTCTCCGTCCCAATCACTGCGCACACGCCATTCAGAGAGCTGAATCCACGCTTCTGCCAAGTTCCGTCACACTGTACAACTATCTCTCGGGCGAGAGGGTTGTTCGAGGCCCTTATCTCTTCTTCGACAGCTGCATGCATTGTCTCTCTTGCCACATCAGTCGTTGCCCTGACTATTTGATCAATTACCTTCTTATGAGTAGATTGCTTGATCGGAGGTGGTAAGTCCATCAATCCACAGAATTTAGCAAGACCTACGGTGCCCAGACCCACGCTCCTGCTTGCCAATACAGATCGACGATTGATCTCAAACACGTTGTTCTTCTTTCCGACCATTCTGGAGGTATTGAACCCACCACTGACAGGACACTTGCCGCACTTTATTTCGTAGGTTCCACCTAGGCCGTGAATCCTAACCTCTCTCATACGAATAGCAGTCCCACATCTGTTGCAGCTTAGGTTGTCCTGCAAACTTTGAAAAAGAATAGCTAAATCAACGAGCATATACCCCTGCTCGTCGTTCTCGATGTAGTCGTCGTCGCTGATTTTACTGGACGAAGCGCTGGACGGTCTCTGAAATGGATCGGCGGTCTCGTCGGAGTGTCGTTGTTTCCCGACAAAAGATCTGTTTCTTTTCTTCGCGCGCCCAACCGAATATTTCGCATCACCCCAAGAGTTTCTCTCTCCCTTGGGATTCATACTTTCCAAATAGATTGAAACTTTGCAGTCACAAGTAAGTTTTATTCTCGAGTTAAATTGTCGAAGACGCATTAATGCTAGCAGACAACAAGAGAATGACAGATTCGGGCGGGAATGGGGGTTCGTGAAACGCCGTGAAATACGTTCGCTATAGTGGTGCCTATAACGCGCGGTGCGGCGCGCCCTTGTACTTCGGGATTTCGATGACTGTAACTTTTTCATGTTTATGTATTTTCACATGATGATTTTTTCACAGATAGTTTAGACCCCTAGTGTTCCAAAAACGCAAAAAACGAAGAATCGATTTTTTTGAAATTTAATTCGCGATTTGAATGGCTGTAACTTTTTCATTTTTACATATTTTCACATGATGATTTTTTTACACATAGTTTAGACCCCTAGTGTTCCAAAAACGCAAAAAACGAAAAATCGATTTTTTTGAAATTTACTTTGCGATTTGAATGGCTGTAACTTTTTCATTTTAACGTATTTTCACATGACGATTTTTTCAGAGATAGTTTAGACCCTGAGTGTTCCAAAAACGCAAAAAAAAAAAATCGATTTTTATTTAATTCAAAGGTGTATATACCCCCTTAACTACTAAGATAACTAATTGAAATACTGACTAAGTTGTCGAAAGAGATCGACTTCGGATCAAGAGGCACGTAACTAATAATAATTGAAATCCAGCGGTAGCTTATGGTTTTTCTAGCAATTACAGATCATAAAGACCTTACCTTGAGCTGAACGGCTTGTAGCACAAACTTAACTTTGACTTTTATAGATCTTAGCGAAAACTTATGCGGGAGACTAGGCGAGAGAGAGCTTTTTGGCACGTCTAGTGGCTTCAGAGCGAAACGTAGAAGTGATGAGGCTAGGCGATATTTCGGCACGTCTCGACGATCCTTCCAGGATTTGAAAATCAAGAGCCTATCAGGACCAACTAATGAGCTGATTGGCCCTGCGAAAAACGTTCCATGAACGAGCAGCTCGTCAGCTGCTCGGCCCAAGGCGTCATCTTGTTGCCTGACGTTAGGCGGTAGGTCTCTGAGCTTCGCTGCGTTAGATCAGCCGTTCTGCGTTATTTCAGCGGCGAGATGATTTCGGGAGGTTGCGACCTTGGCTCTTACGAAGCGATACCGTCCAAGTCATACCAATCACATGGGATGCACTCCACAGCGGTTATCTCGTCATCAGATAACCCGACTGCAAACTTCTGGTAGGCCTAGGTGTTCCTTCTGGACCTCCACCTCTTTCTGACCTATCCAGAGGACGCAGGACACTATACTTGTCCACTCTTACGTCATACCTCCTTCAGCGATAACGTTACGTCACTCGTCCTTATGCCGGACTCTGCGTGACGTCGGTAATGGCAGCTGGAGCGGGTGATGGAGCTGGCTGTCTCTATGTGATAGCCAGATGCTGGGTGGCAAGATGCATCAACTGGCAGGAGGCTGTAGATGAGCCCTGTTCACTGCCCAGCGATATTCGACCAAGGTCAACATCCCTTCTCGTAGATGTTGCGATACTATCCGTGGTACTGGATCCTGTACCGGACGTCATACCGTCGTTGTCATCTCTAAAGCGGAAGTTCTCGATGCGGAAGCTCGGAATCGTCGTCTTCTTTACCTTCTCTCTCTCTCTCTCTCGCGGTACATTAACAGAAAAACACTTCAAATTAGTCTGGCTCTATTGCTTATTCTAGGTGTGTCACTTGTATCCCGAGGGTCTAGACGGCGGTAACAACTCTCTCTCGCGATATAGCTAATAAAATATGTGATTTTCTGAACCTTTGTGACGGCAGCTAATCTGCAACGTCACAATGTATAGCAGCTCAAAAAAATATTACTTCACATTATCTGATAAAATCATTACTACGTTATTTCAGCAGAATTTCATTTTATATGATCAATTCATCAAATATTGTGGAATAACATTTGTCGAGCTGTAAAGTCAATTATTACTGTCTATTATTACTGTCATTCGTTATTCGTTGATTTAGAGTTATCTCCAAAAAAAAAAATTCATACATTAAATTGCAGTTGTTTTCATAGGTTGATTAATACGTTGCTAGTTGAACTGATCCACACAATCAAAGTCTACTGTTTATTCAATCACTCCTTCCACATACTTACAGAATTCAGATTCGTTAACTAAAGACAACAATTCTTTGGAAATACCTCAGTCGACTAGTACAGCAGATACAGTACCTTCGTGAACTGGTATTGCTGGTGCTGTGGACAGTTCTGAAGATAACGATATATCGGTATCTGGAAAGGTATACACTACATAACAATGGAGACGAACATTTAGTTCATGCTTTTAGTTTTAGACAAGATAATGATAAATACAATCTCACTCTTTATAAGTAACGTTCATTGATTCCAACAATAATTTTACACTTCCATTAAATTCACCAATAACAATTCGTTCTCAAATCCTCAACTTCCGAACCAAAATGGGTCCATCTTTGTTTTGATATCAAAAGCATTCAACATTTCATACTGATTCTCTGTAGTGAAGTAGCCAAAAAATAGAATAAACGTCAACTGTGCTTGATAGAATGTTGTCCATTATAAATTGTTTTTATCAATAAACACATCTGTCCAAATGCATAAACATAAACATCGTATGACACTCGAGGTACATGAATGTAATATGTAACTCTTACGCAATCCCCTAGGCTCTTCGGATTCTACTTCGAAAATCAATCACCGGGAAGTGTCTGTTATCTAAGACTCGCCTGGAAGCCTCTGATAGAAATAAACTTGTTGAGATAATAATTGATTTTTTACTTCTCAAATCTTACAAGTATGTACATCTGCATGTCCTTTTTTTCTTGAAGTTTGATTTCACCTATCGTTTGAAATATCGAATACATTACTTGATGAATATAGTGTTTTATATTTCGCATGTCAATGTGATTTATATTGTATAATTTCAGATTGACAAGATCAATGTTTGAGACATGGTCTCTTGAAATTGTGACACTCTTCAAAAACGAAAGGATTGGAACATATTACGTTCCTTACAATGCTGGGGACAAAGCTGGGTGTGAACGAACGCTTGCTGCTGGAAAGTTGTGGGATAGATATGGAAATGTAAAACGAAAATTGAAGAATTGCGGAATAACCCATGTGAATACTGATGTTAAGCAATTATCTACGGTTGATCAAGATGACGGTGGTAGGTCAAAAGAGGATTTGTTACAACTCAAATCTGCATCATTAGACGATGAGCAAACAATCAAAGGGCTGTGGGAAAAAAACGTTTTCTCTGAGAAATACCAACTGCGGGATATCTGAATATTATATCGAGTTCCCTGTTCTTAATTCACCGATCGGCGCAACTCTGGTATGTTCAAGTGAAACACAGGTTACTGCGATAACACAATTATTTTGATATCATGCGGATATGCGTCAATGCTCTCAACTTTTAGCTTCAAATGGACTTTGCTCGGCTGAAAATTGCCGATGAGAATGTTTTCCTCAAGAACTGGCCTCGAGAGGCAAAGGGTATTCTGAAGCTAGCCGGAGAAAGAACAGTGTGCCGAGAAATTCTTGATAATAATGGTAAATTATATTCAATATCAAATGAAAAAAAAACCATCGGCTAACGACTGTATTGAGTGGCGTTATAAGCTTTGATGATATTATGTGAATTATTGAAGAATTATCACTTCAAGTTATAGCATCCATTTTTACGTCAGATTCTCTTCGATCACAAAGCTCGTGGAATCGATTAAATGACTCATTTGTATTCGCTATTTTATGACAAATTTTGCATATAATTAACAATGTTTGTCAATTTATCATGCTTTTCTATACAATAATTTAGTGAGTATTAATCACAGCTGCTTGAAATTATTGAGATTGTCCTATATCTTGAGCTAGGTTGGGTTCGATTCTGCAAAAAAATTGGTCTAGTTCAGTAGTTGCTGTACAATAACGTTGTTCGTAATTTGCAGAGCATACGCCCCCAGAAATTGCTGCATTCCAAGTCTTGCCGTACCTTTTCCGTCCTGTTAAAACAAAGGCCGGAGGAAAGAAAAAGAAATACACTCCAACTTTGAAAGAACAAAGCTACGGATTTATTCAATGGATAAATGTAAGATAATGTCATCATTCAAAACTCACAAATGATCGCATGTGTCTATTCGTATTTATCTCACTGTTTTGGAATTATTCTAGGGAATCTCTGCTTTGCAAGAGACGCTTGATAATAGACAGAACTTCCTCTATAAGAATGGACTGACCTCTCAACCAGTCGTTGTTGCAGTTGGACTGCCAAGTAAACTGGAGGTAGCATACGTCATCATAAATGGTGCGAAATATTCTTTCTCAACCCTGGTAACTGCAGTTGATTTCTGTTACAAATCTTTCCACGCCCTTGGTGCAGAATACCCGGTAGAGTCAAGAATGGTATGGGTGTTTTTGCAGACATATATTTATGGAATTGACTCCGATAAACCATTTATTGCCACAGAAAGTTTAATCTCCGACCTGAAAGGTTTGCGTTCCGACTATACAAAGAGCGCAAACACTTGTTCTGAATCTGACTGATATCACTGAAGTCGTACATTTAGTTTTAAGCAATAGCCCGAATGTTAAATAAATAGCCATGCTTGTTAAATGCACTGTGTGTTACGAAATTCTAGAAGGCAGGTACTTAAAGAACCACGTTAAGTATATTCATTGTAGTAATATCGTTGTCTATTGTTGCACTATAGCATCATGTCACCGTTCATTTGATACACTAAAAAGTTTGAGAAATCATTGCTTGTCATATGAAGACTCCGAAAAAACATATGATGAGGGATTCAAGACGAATTGTGGTCAGTCCAATCAGATAGTAACGGAGTTGCCTAGTGCAGAAAAAGAAAATCACGATCACCATTGCAATAGAAGTGATCTTGATAGTTCATTGAACACTGTCCACAACTCCTACCAAGTAGAACATAATGTGTTACTTTCTTCTGAACAACTTTTGACGGAAGCTTTAGGAATGGCGACTGAATTTTATGCAGATACGAGCGTAACTCGTCTTCAAGTTCAACGCATAGTCGATAGATTTGATGATTTCCTTAATGGCCAGTATATGAATGGTTTTAGAAACTACATTTTATCACATACAAGTGATACTTTTCAAGAACAGTTATGTACTCGGTTCGATGAGCTGCAAGCCATTTTCAAAAAAGTAAATACAGAACATAAACGTTTTCGAGAATTAGAGTCACGTGGATGTTATATAAAACCTGAAGAAGTTGTATTTGGATATGCAGAAGAAAAAAATAATGCTGGATTACTCATGAATGTGAAAATAACTGGCCAGTTTATCTGTTTACGAACAGTCCTAAAAGCATTTTTTGAACAGAGGTATATATTCGAAGAAACACTTGATTATATTTCATTTCTAAAATCAAATTGCGATAACATCATTTCAAATATAATACAGACCGATTTTTGGAAGGAAAAATTAGATCCTTATGATACAGATAGTATTGTACTTCCATTACTACTTTACCAGGATGACTTTGAAACTGGGAATCCACTTGGGTCACATGCGACGGTTTATAAACTGTCCGGTTTATATGTTTCCATACCGTGCTTGCCAGCAAAATATAAATCTAAACTAGATAATATTTTCCTATTTCAATTATCGCATTCCGATGACGCAAAACGCTTTTCAAGGTCCTGTATTTACTCAAAAGTAATAGAAGAGCTTGATGCGCTTGCTAATGACGGTATAGTGGTCAATGTGAACAACAAATCAATTCGAATTGTTTTCAAACTCGCACTCATCGTCGGGGATAATTTGGGTCTAAACTCTATATTAGGCTATGTAGAAAGTTTTTCGGCTAATGTCTTTTGCAGATTTTGCACTGTTCCAAAACTAGAATCTAAATCGTTGTGTAAGGAAAATAAAGCAAAGCTTAGAACAAAAACTAATTACGAAACCGATGTACAAAAAGATTGCGTTTACAGCACTGGTATCAAAGCGCGTTGCATCTGGAATACGATATTAGGGTTTCATGCGACTATAAATCATTCCGTTGATGTAATGCATGATTTACTGGAAGGTGTGTGCAAGTTTGAAATGTCAAGAATTTTATACCACTTTATTGTAACACGAAGATTGTTCAGCTTGGACACATTAAACTTCAGAATCAACTACTATAAATATAGGACTGGAAGCAATCCACCACCGCCAATAAGTGAACATGACTTAAAATCATTCAATTTAAAAATGTCGGCAGAAGAGATGCAATGTTTCGTTTTAAACGCGGGACTAATTTTTGGCGACCTTGTGCCAGAAGATAGTAAAGAATGGGAACTATATAAGCTATTGAGGAAAATTTTGTCATTGACACTCCGAAAGTCTACTTCGCAGGACGTGTGTGACTTGCTCAGCAGCTTGGTCCAAGAACATCATGAGCTATTTATTCAACTATATGGCAATTGCTTAAAACCCAAGCACCATTTTATGGTGCATTATGCGCGGATTATGGCGACTGTTGGTCTTCTTCGACATTTGTGGTCGATGCGCTTCGAGGGAAAGCATGGCCCATTCAAAAAAAGCGCGGCAGTCAATTGTAACCGCATGAATCTGTGTTACACACCCTGCTGGAAGTTCCGAATAGAAACGGATACAAAAAGAGTGTATCCGTTTCAACTAGGTTTCTGGTTCCGGATTTTCGGATATGTAATCAGATTATCAGGAAAGAATATCAATTCGTTTTTATTGTGAGATTCGTATAGACTATGAACAAAATCGAATCGTCATAACTGTAATAGGTATCGATTCGTATGTATCCTACAACGGGAATGGTCCGTATAGGTGTCTATCCGCACGCATTACCCCGTGTGCTAGCGTGAAACAATACTTATCGTTATGTATCCGTTTTATACGTTTCTTCCGCAATTTAACGTATGCTGCTTATCAGATGCTATACATTCGAATCCAATACGACTCTATCCGTCTGTTACTGCCTTACCGCTCCGTCGTTCCGAATTAGAATCAATCCGGATGTATCCTATGACAGGCAAGGCCTGTATAGGTTTATATCAGTACATATTCTGGTTTGACCTGGCAGCCGTGCACGATAGGAACGGATAGAAAAAGAATGTATCCGTTTCAACTAGGTTTCTGGTTCCGGATTTTCGGATATGTAAACAGATTATCATGATACAATACCAGTTTGTGATTCCAATTGTGAATTCGATTGTATCGGTGTTACCCAATCCACTTTTTCATCTTGTTTTTTCTTTCTCATTTTGTTTTTATGTGGGTCACCCATCCAAATTCTGGTCACAGATGAAATTGCTTAACTTCGTTGATCAACTGACGTCCGGTGTTGATCTGGATCTAATCATCGCCTGTTACAATCTCTAACACTTTTCGACTCAATAGGTAAACTTTGATTCGTGAGGATTTACATCAATATGTATGTAACTGTTGACCCATGGCGAGTGAATTTTCAGTGAAATGAAAATAAATGATTAAATCTAGTGATAAATTCTGTCACCATATGGCATTCAAGTTACAGATAATTATGAGTGTTAACGACGTCGGCGCCGGGGGTTGTCTTCGTACAACATACGCTTTCGTTATCTGTGTTTCGTCCTCTAGGTCGACCGCATCATAGTTTCCGTCCTCCAGGTCGACCGCTACGTAGTTTCTGTCCTCCAGGTCCACCGCTACGTGGTTTTCGTCCTCTAGGTCGACCGCTACGTAGTTTCCGTCCTCCAGGTCCACCGCTAAGTGGTTTTCGTCCTCTAGGTCGACCGCTACGTGGTTTCCGTCCTCCAGGTCCACCGCTACGTGGTTTTCATCCTCTAGGTCGACCGCATCGTAGTTTCCGTCCTCCAGGTCCACCGCTACGTAGTTACCGTCCTCCAGGTCTACCGCTACGTAGTTTTCGTCCTCCAGGTCCACCGCTACGTAGTTTCCGTCCTCCAGGTCCACCGCTACATAGTTATCGTCCTCCAGGTCCACCGCTACATAGTTTCCGTCCTCCAGGTTCACCGCTACGTAGCTTTCATGCTCTAGGTCCACCGCTACGTAGTTTCCGTCCTCCAGGTCCACCGCTACGTAGTTTTTGTCCTCCAGGTCCACCGCTACATAGTTTCCGTCCCCCAGGTCCACCGCTACGTAGTTTCCGTCCTCCAGGTTCACCGCTACATAGTTTTCGTCCTCCAGGTCGACCGATTGTAAGTAATTATTGATGAACAATTGATGTTGTACACGTTGATAATTCATGCATCATTATTCGGTAAATTATTAACTACGGTGAGGTGGACCTGGAGGACGAAAACTACGGTGCGGTGGACCTGGAAGACGAAAACTACGGTGCGGTCGACCTGGAGGACGAAAACTACGGTGCGGTTGACCTGGAGGACGAAAACTACGTAGCGGTGGACCTGGAGGACGGAAACTACGTAGCGGTCGACCTAGAGGACGGAAATTGGCGATTTTGGCTCCCGAATAGACTCGGATAGGCGGATGGACCGGAGGCAGACGGATAAGCAACGTATTTGGAAATTCGGATTGAATCTTATAGCGCCAGTAACGTACAAGATCACATGCAATCCGGATAAAACGAGGATTCCGGCTTCCGGATAAAGTAGGATAGGTGGATGGATCGGAAGGAAACTGATAGGAAATGTATCTGGACACTCCGATTGAAGCGAATAGCGCTAGAAACGTACACGATCACGGATGGATCGGGGATTTTGGCTCCCGAATAGACTCGGATAGGCGGATCGATCGAATGCAGACGGATAAGCAACGTATCTGGAAATTTGGATTGAATCTTATATCGCCAGTAATGTACAAGATCACATGGAATCCGGATAAAACGAGGATCTCGGCTTCCGGATAAAGTAGGATTGGTGGATGGAACGGAAGGAAACGAATAGGAAAGGTATCTGGAAATCTGTATTAAATCGTATAGCGCCAGGAACATACAAGAGCAGGTGGGATTCGGATGAAATGAGAAACTCGACTTTCGGAAGAGCTCGGATAGGTAAATGGATCGGAAGCAGACGGATAGGCAAGGTATCTGGAAATCCGGATCGAATCGAGAAGCCACAAGAATGTAAGAGATCACACGGAAACCGGATAGAACGTAAATCGGTTTTTTCAATTTTGGAACGATAAGCTGTAAGTCCGAAATGAAATCGATCGAAATTGATTTAGGTCAGACCCTATAAAATCAAATAGAATGAGAGACTCTTGATGGTCCGAATACAATCGAATACATTTTTTATATTAAAAATCGGAATGAATCACATGTGGAATTCACATCGTATAGAATCTGATAAGAACGGAAAGAAATTCTATCGGTATTTCCTGATAGAGACCGTTACCTGATTGAATCGTATACGATCTGATTAGTGTTGTATTCGCAACTTTGCGGTTCTGGATAGACCGCATAGAAACTGATTGGAGTTAGTCATTATTTCTATTCGAATGAACTGGATTCCATCGGATTTTCCCGGCAGGGCACTAGCTGTAAAAAATCAGCTTCGTCTCGCTAACATATTATTAAAGAATTGTGCATTTGATAATACCACATTCTATAGAAATAGGCGTACAAACCGTGCAATTCCCTCCGCTGTGACATCTGACTTACGTCCAGACTCCAACTTCAAACAAATTGAGTCTGCTTTAGTAGACAGTATAGAGTACAAGTGTGGTATGACAGTGATATTACGACACGAAGATTTTCCAATATTTGGTGTAATAACTAATTTATCTTATAATGACAGTGAGGGATTTAAGCCTCAGCCCGCTGATTTCTTTGTCATAGTTCAGATTTTCGAAACTGCAGGTTTCAATGACCATTTGCAAGCCTTTGAAGTTGAGCGAGAGAACAACTTCGAGTTTTGCACAGTAAACTCTATATTCGACTCAAAGGCCGGAAATATCCATGTCCTTTCAGATGGAAAATCATATATTTGTATTTAGTCGTAGTGGTCAGTCATTTTTTCGACCCTACATATAATGAGAGAGATGGCCTTGGTGACCAAAACAAAACAATTCTTCAAATCCGATGTTTCATCGACAATATGGATTCGTTATTGAGGAAATTTCCTCTTGAAAAATAAAGTCTGGAAAAAAAAAAACTTCCAAATCCAAGAATTGTTTTACTTTGATCTCTAATGTACTTCCAAAAAACATCACGTAGGACTACATTTTTTACTGGTTAACGTACAAAGAAGTATGACAATAAATATTCCATAAAAAGTAATATGAGATATATAATTTTATATATTTATTTTTTTCATATTTTAATAATATTTTTTATTACATACTTTATTATATTTTACATATTGATAAATTTTCAATTAACCGACATTATATCACATTAATAGAAAGGATTTTGCATTTATTATGTATCAAACTTCACGATAATTCAATATAATATAACGAAATTACTTCAGTACTAGGCATAATGACAATCGACTTGCTAAGAAAAGGTTCCCGGGAAAAAATGTTCAGACATGATCATGCCTGTTCGTGTATGATCAGGCCTGAAATTAGACATGATCATGTCTGTTCATGTATGATCAGGCCTGAAATTAGACATGATCAGGTCTGTTCATGCCTGTTCATATCTGATGCCAGACATGATCATGCATGACCATACCTGTTCATGTATGATTATGCCTGATGCCAGACATGATCATGCCTGTTCATGTATGATTACGCCTGCTGCCAGACATGATCATGCCTGTTCATGTATGATCAGGCCTGATGCCAGACCCGATCATAAATACGTTCATGCCTGATCATGCATGGCCATGCCTGTTCGTGTATGATTATGCCTGATGTCAGACATGATCATGCCTGTTCATGTATAATCAGGCCTGACGTCAGACCTAATCATAAATGCGTTCATGCCTGATCATGCATGGCCATGCCTGTTCATGTATGATTATGCCTGGAAGGTTGAAAACCTCCGCTCTGCTCTAACTATGTCGCTCTGATCAGGCCTGATACGTGATCAGACCATGATCGGCCATGAGCATCAGGCCTGATCAGGCATGAACAGGCATAATCATGTCTAATTTCATACGATATGATCAGACATAACTGATATAAGTCAAAGTCCAATCATTTATAGGTCTATATATAATTATAAAATATTATTATTATTATATTATTGTTATTATTAATCATATATGGTTTATATATAATTAGATATGATCAGACCTGACTGATATAAGCCCATGTGTAATCATATATAGGTCTGATGTAGGTCTATATATGATCAGATCTGATCAGACCTGATTGTTATGAAACCTCAATATACAGGGTTATTCAGAATTCGTGACGAATCTCTCGAGGGGTTAATCTTTGACAAAATCGGGATCGAAAGTTCTTCAGCCATTTTTCCGAAAAATGATTTTTTTCCTTGGAATCATAACACATTTTTTATATATCTTCCACCGAATAAAAAACTTTTGGGATCCTTCAAAATTGACAAATAAAACAATAAAAACAAAAAAAATCGTTTGTCGGAAAAAAATATTTCCAAGGAAAAATGGCTGAGGAACTTTCGTTCCCAATTTTGACAAGGATAAACCCCTCAAGAGATTCGTCATGAATTCTGAATCACCCTGCATACCCATACATATTCTTTGACAATTTAAACAATAAAAACCTGAATATTATAATATTATTAAATTAGCCGTTTTGCCCCACAAAGTTATAGAATTCCTCCAGTCAATAAAATAAACGTTTAATCTCTTTCAATAAATAGAATACACAGCATTTTCAGATTAGTAATTTTTTCTGCTGAAAAATTTAAAGTAGTCATATTGCCTCACATTCCCTAAAATACAAAAACAATTCAAGAATCGTTCGATCATCATAATCAATATTAAGTGCATTCGTTAAGGTTGATAAAATTTTCGTGTCAAATACATATAGACATTCTGAAAGTATCAACTATCAAATACGTAAAGCAGCAAAGTGGTAGAAGCTTCGACTGATACGCAGAAGGACCCGGGTTCGAATCCCAATAAGAAACAGTCAGAAAATTTTAATCGATAAAAAAAAGTCAATTATCAGAAATAACCATAATTCCGGACCATTACGACGAATAAAAGATATAAAAACAAAATAGTTTTTATGATTTTGTAATTTAATTGACTGTTTTATTTTAATTTGTCCAAAACAAATGATTAAATCTGATCATATCTGATTATATATAAGCAGACATGATCAGACCTGGCCAATTATACATGGTTATATATGGTCATATAGAGACAAATTTCGTTCATGATCATTAATGATAAGGTCATATATGATTATTTATATTCATATACAACTATTTTTTCCCGGGTTGTACTAAGTCTTTATATATTATGCATTCTGATTAGTGATATTAGATATACTGTACTCGTGAGAAGAATTGAATCGTTTCAGGGTAAAAAGCTGTACGCTTTTGTGCGTATTACGATTTATGATTAAAAAAAAAACAACTGCTTTTGATGTGTATCACTATCAGTTATATACGATTTATTTATTCGTTTATCTTTTATTATTTTGTTTATGAGAATATGATTGAGAACCCATAGATGCTTTCCAGTCAGAATCAAAGAGATCCGAGATCCGAGATCCGAGATCACTTTAGATTCTAACTGGAAAGCATCTAAAGAGTTGAGATATCTAGGGGGTAAGGAATGGTGTTACATTTAATTTAATATACAAACTTGTTACTAAACTTCTGATATGGAAAAGTCGCAATCCTTATAAAGCGCTCTTTTCTTAAGGTTTCAAAAATGAGGCTATTTTTGATATTGTATAGTTGCAAACCAATGTTCCATATAAGCAAACTAATATCCTATATTATTTATACTACATGCCATAGAAGCCTAAAAACTAAAAGAAACAAATATATCTACTAGATGCAAACTACATGGAACGAGTTTTTTTAAATGCTGATAATCCTTTCCTGTATGCTGTTAACTAGATATATGTGAGATAGTTTTTTCTTTTTTTTTTCAACAGGTAACAGCGATAGCTGATGTCATAAGTTGAGATAGTATGTGCGCGTTAAAGACGAATATTTTCAGAGGAATGACCGTGTTCATATTGAGGGAATGCCTTGCGAATGCAGTTTTCTAGTGTACTGGAGTATCAATTCAAGTATAACTGTAGTACCTACATGTATCCCGTGCAAATTAGCTCTATAGGTAGTTGAATTCACTTCAGTGAAGATATATTAGCTAATTGCTGTGATAAAACTAAATTTTCAAAGAATTCTCGTAATACACAGCGGTCATTCGAAAATATTGCATTTCAAGGTGTACAGTAATGTTCAATAATGGGGTCGCAATGACTAACTTTTATTTTCTGACTTCTTCGGAAACGAGTTCCATTCTAGTTGTATTTCAAGTGCCCATGGCCGACGAAGCAGTCGACAGTAGGCTTGAGAAAAGACGACTGTGAAATACGACTAGAATGGAAACTCGTTTCCGAAAAATTCATAAAAAAAATTTAGCCGCTGCGAACCCATTATTGAACATTACTGTACGTACCCACTTCACAATATTGCTCATGCTGCTATTGTGCATAGTGAATATCATTTGAAGAGATAGTTCTTGGGACTACTTAGCATTGTAAGACACGCGGCTCCATTTCTACAAACATCGTTCATGGTATTATCTTGTACAGTGAATTTCACATAGAAAGATTGTTATTGGGACTATTCAACATGGTGAGGCACGCGATCTCATTTCTACAAACATTGTTCAGGGTACTATCTTGCACAGTCAATGTCACTTCAAAAGATTGTTGTTGGGACTATCCAATATTGTGAGGCGGGCGATTTAATTACCACAAAAATCATTCATGGTACTATCTTGTATCGTGAATGTCTCATAAAAGATTGTTGTTGAGAACATTCAATATTGTGGGGCATGCGATTCCATTTCTCAAACATCGTTCATGGTACTGTCTCGCACCTCCAATGTCATCTCTACAGATTGTTGTTGGAACTATTAAACTTTGTGAATGTCATTCAAATACATTATTGTGAGGGCTATTTAACATTGTGGGGCTCGCGATTCCATTTTCACACAAATTGTTCATGGTACTATCTTGCATAGTCAATGTCATCTGCGAAGATTGTTGTGAGGACTATTTAATATTGTGGGACACAAGTATTACATGGTGATGAATACTGTACCTGCTAAGTTTGATGACAATAACGTCAAGTTATGCTTACGCTAATTTATGTCTGATAGTGATGTTAAAATATAGTAAACTCTGTATTGTTGAGACTACGACATGCGTATTGTATAGTATGTGCGTTGACACAACGATAATTCATTGTTGTTCACACTATAAATTGATAAGTTGTTTTGACATTAAAAACATGTTCGAGGCCTTATTCCACTCGATTATATAGTAAAAATATGGTTACGAATACTATATTTTTCTCTCAGTGTGTATATCAGAAATAAATTCTTCATTTTTTTCATCAACTTCGCGTTTTTTTGCAAAATCTTTGATTTGTTTCTGTATATCTGGTTGATTCAATAATAATTCAAACTGGTACCTTGAATCAATACCTATGAAATAGTTGGTTGACTGTGTGCACAAAGGGATAGAGTTTTCACAATTTGGGCATTCTATTGCGGTTGTAACGTTTTTGTTTGAATTCATAGTGAGCAATGTCACATAACACTTTTCGCAATAATAATGTTTTAATATTTTCTCGGGTGGTGGTGCTAAAGCCAACGATAGTACATACGAAGAATAATTCCAACTTTCAAATTTAGGACCTGCTAATACTCTTACAAAATCTATCAAAGCTTCTTGCAGTTCTCGGACGGGATTAAATTTGACTGCAATAACCTTGATCATCAATATAACGTCAGCAACTGTTATATTTGAATCTTGAAACATTATTCGAGTGTCTTTACTAATACTGCTAAACTGATACTCCGAATCTGCAGTTTTTGAAGTAGTAGAAATTGATTCTTCTTCTTCTTCGTCTTCTCCACGTTCATCGTCATTTTCACCATCTGTTTCATATATTATACGTTCAATCATATCATTAAGTACAGTACTCCGATTAGTATTCGTTGGTTCATCACAATTTAACGTAGTATTATCTTCATTATGATCTGTCGGATCAGTATCCATACAGTCATGATGATTTAAAATCGAAGAAGAATTAATATTAGTTCCAGAAGACATCCCAGGTAGATGTGAATCATCATCGAGTAAAGTTTCATTGTGCGGATGACAACTTTGTTCAGAAGATTCATTACTAGTCAACGTAACATTTCCAGATGTGTTTATGACATTCATCACTAAAAATATGATATACAAAAATAGTGCTACTCCATTTAGCAGTACATATACATTTTGAAGACGTTAACCAGTGTTAACGAATATTGCTTCAAGTATGTTTAAAAAATTCGTAAAAAAAAAAATTTGCCAGAAAAAAAAAAGTTTTTGCGAAAAAATGAAACTCTAGTTACACATAATAACGTAGGTTTCCGGGATTGAGAGACCGACATTCGAGCTCGAAAATAACTTGGGGTGTGTCGCACCCCATATGACCGTCTTGGGTTAAAACTTTCTCTTACCTGATCGGTATTACCCCGAGTTACATGTATAGTTTCACTTATAGTTGTATATTTTATAGCCATTAGGATCTTAACATAAGTAAATGACGCATGCGTCACCCATTTTATTGTTTTATGCACTGAAAGAAAAGTATAAGTCCTATACGCATACTCAGTATCGCTGTAGGACTTATATTTTCCGTACGATTTTCCGTATACTATAGCAAGCCACCAGTGAGTATAGTAAAAAAGTTCCCACGCATCTCCTTCTACTCATATGTTCACGTTGATTGGTGACAGGTGGAAATAGCACTCGTAACCATAGACATACCGGGAATATTCGGTGAATTAGAACGATCCCCTTCCTACGACCAAACCAACACAGGCGCGCACCGCGTGCGTGAGGCTCGGCGGGCGGGGCTGAGCGACCAGTGGTGCTTCTACCGAATCTTCCGCGCTAGGCCGAGTCCGCGTAGCCCACCTCGATACTTAACCAAAAAAGCAATCATCGCACTGAACACGGAAAAGAATGAACGCGAATAAAATGGATTTGCCTGATGTGAATATTCATTTTCGAAATTTATGAACGAATTTAAAATCAAATATCAATCAATTGCATTTAAGTATTGATTATCAGTGTTTAGGATCGATATTTGAGACGAAGTGGAACAGATAAGTGAAGGGTGAATCATTGAAGACAACATGGTCAAAAATTGTTTCATTTATTGATTTATTTATTTATTATCAGAAAAATGAAATTTATCAACGATTATTGGTTAATCGAGGGATCCATTGCTGTTGAATTATTGCGTACGTCCAAACTTATCGGAGATTGAATGCTTGGGAATCGAAGAGAGGCTACCGACGAGCCACTGTCGAACGTAGTAGACTTTTACTCGAACCATTTTTATTTCTCAACGACTACCTCTATCGGAGACCGAATGCTGACATGTACCTCAGCGAGGCTTCATAACGTGCGGAGGGGCTTTCTCGCAGGAGTTTGTAGTGCGATGAGGTAGCGTACGAGGAGCTTCGTTGCAAGCATTTGTAGCACGTCGACGATATGCAGTCCTTCTCTGGACTCTGGCGAAGCCTTGCCGCACAAAAATTTGATAGAAAATGCTTACCGACGCACTGCGAACTCTGACAACGAAGCTCCTCGTACGCTGCCTCGTCGCACTGGGAACATCTGCGACGAGGCTTCTTCGCCTGCTACGAGACATGAACGTTGAATGGTCGTTAGACGAGTAAGAAATGTTCGATGAATATCGTCGACGGGCTACGAACCCTTGCAACAAAGCTACTCGGTACGCTGCCAAGCCTCGCTGACGCTGTTGCTAGCTCTCGTTTCCTCGATTCCTGCTTGGTTCTCGATCACTCTTCGCAGTCTGATCCCTGAGGTCAGCTTGGACGACGACATCGGCGATATTTCTCCTCAAGAGTGAGCGGGCGATCAGTCACTGGGTACGGAAGATACAAAGTTAACGGATATCGAAAAGACTTTCAAGACTTATAAATTCTCATGATAGTCAGTTATACTCTCACCTTGCTGTTTCAGAGGAAGTAACGATGTCCTGGGATGGCAACAGCTTCTTCAACTCGTATGAATTTATTCTTCTCCGACACCTGATTGTCGACGTACTACAAACTCCTGCGACAAATCCCCTCCGCACGCTATAAAGCCTCGCTGAGGTACGTGTCAGCACTCGGGTCTCCGATAGAAGTAGTCGTTGAGAAATAAAAATGGTTCGAGTAAAAGTCTACTACGTCCGACAGAGGCTCATCGGTAGCCTCTCTTTGATTCCCAAGCATTCAATCTCCGATAAGTTTGGACGTACGCCATAATTCAACAGCAATGGATCCCTCGATTAACCAATAATCGTTGATAAATTTCATTTTTCTGATAATAAATAAATAAATCAATAAATAAAACA
Organism: Tenthredo livida; assembly: GCA_963992785.1. NCBI lineage: Eukaryota > Metazoa > Arthropoda > Insecta > Hymenoptera > Tenthredinidae > Tenthredo > Tenthredo livida. Next base: position 11,807,113 of record OZ023068.1, read on the forward strand.
ATTTTTGACCATGTTGTCTTCAATGATTTACCCTTAACTTACCTGTTCCACTTCGTCTCAAATATCGATCCTAAACACTGATAATCAATACTTAAATCCAATTGATTAATATTTGATTTTAAATTCGTTCATAAATTTCGAAAATAAATGTTCACATCAGGCAAATTCATTTTATTCGCGTTCATTCTTTTCCGTGTTCAGTGCGATGATTGCTTTTTAGGTTAAGTATCAAGGTGGGCTATGCGGACTCGGCCTAGCGCGGAAGATTCGGTAGAATCACCACTGGTCGCTTAGCCTCGCCCGCCGAGCCTCACGCACGCGGTGCGCGCCTGTGTTGGTTTGGTCGTAGGAAGGGGATCGTTCTAATTCACCGAATATTCCCGGTATAAGAATAGACCGCGCATCCTCGCCGAAAAGCCGGGAGAGCAATAGAAAGAGCAAGCTGCATATGGGCCCCTCTGTCTCTCCGTCTAGTTGCGCATGCGCGGGCCACTCTATTCATTCTCTACTTTATTCTCACTCATATTCTTACTAACAGAATGCTCAGCGCGCATGCGTGATTAGACAAGGATACAGGGGGCTCATATGCAGCTTTCTCTTTCTATCCCTCTCTCGCATCCACTTACGGGCCACCTCGGTACATGCGCGGTCTATTCTTATATGTCTATGCTTGTAACCTATGATGAGTTGAAAAACAGTTAAAAAATTCAAAATTGAATTGCTAATTTATAAAAATATACAAAGAAATTTCTTTTATAAAAATGGATCGCATTTATTTTAATCGTAGGGAGTAAATTCTAATATTTTTAACAACAAATAGTAATACCACGAAAGAGGTTTTATTATTATTTTCTTTATAATGACATTTATAATGTCTTCTGTCATAACGTTTTACTTTTTGAAACTCAGTTTTAGTGTATGGGTGGATTTCAAGAAGTGGGCCAAAACGTGAAACCACTTCCTATTTTCAATATGTTCATCTAAATATGCCTGATCATATTTTCTTTCGGTGTAGACTGGTTTACTTCACTTAAAAAAAAAATCGTGAAGCATTTCGAAGAAGATCAACATTCCTTTTTCAACTTTCAAACAGTCAAAATGTCATTTCGGCGACGTGACGTAAAGTCCGTTTCTCAACTTTACACCTTTGTAAAAATGGCATGCTATGCCCGAGCACTTTGCACTCATTCATTTCAAATCTCTAAGAACTAAGTTTAGATAAAAGACAAGCAGTTTTGGAAAGTATTTATCCAAACGTGAGAAAAGTGAGAAAAAACCCGTGAACCTACTTTATTAGTAATCTCGGAGACGGCTCAAGTTTACTATCACACACACTCGGCAGGAAGTGCTGGTGCCCAGTAAACACAGTTTTGTAACAATTACATCTCACTTACAGATCTCCTGATCTTTTCAATATCACGGTTATGTCACTGGTTTAGTCAATGTACAGTTCCTGAACTACGATATGTCCGGATCGGCGCCTTAGCTTGAATTATGGAACTGATACAGACTTTCGTGACGTTACCGTTATAGACCAGCTCTGTAATACTTACATCACATTTACGGATAGTAGATATAACGAGGGGGTTCTGGATCAAACTTCCTTACCGGCCGAGTTGTGCTGGTAAGTTACCGACCGTGCGGGGTAACTTACCGACAGTCGGATGGTAACGATTTGGGTACCGATCGTCGATCTTTGTTACCGACAATCGGATGGCTGCCATTTTGCGTCGTGCGATGGCGCCACTGCCGATTGTTACCGATATTCTGATGGTAACGATCGAGAATCCTGCATTGCCGATCTGCGCTTACCGACAATCTGATGGTTGCGATTTTCGCAATGCGATGGCGCCACTATGGATCGTCGATCTTTAGTTATCGATAGTCTGATGGTAACGATTCTGAATCATGCGTGCCGATTTCCCGATACCGGCAATCGGACGGCTGCAATTTACCTGCGGATCGTTGATCTTCAGTTATCGATGGTCTGATGGTAACGATCCTGAATCATGGTTGCCGATTTTCTGTTACCGACAATCGGACGGCTGCAATTTCGAATTCTTAGGTTATATACGAATTATACTAGCTGAAATGAGTGGCGGGGTGTTCAATTATGCAATCAATGACTCGAATCATCTCATAATGACATATCTGTTTATTTGTCATATCTTAAGACTATCCTATTATAAAAGTGATAATTTTCTTAAAACTAGCTTAAAACTATGCTTATTTTACAATTTTCTTACAAGAATAACTCAAACTATACATGTACATTATTCTTAACCTAAACTCAAACTATATTTACAACTAGGTGGTGGTAAACGCACCGGGGTTTACACACGCGGATCTGAAACATACAGGTATTTCAATAAGCGAACGATATATAATGAAAATTACGGATACTTACCGGGTAATATGTGAACGTGTGGTTCGAGTGAAATCACTCTTGGCGGCGGAGGTATTCCCGGAGAAGATGATCTCGACGACGACGACGATGGCGAGCTCGGACCCGATCGCATCGATGAGGCTGATCTGATCGATGGCGATCGGCCTCTTTCTATACTCACACGCACCGTCGTCGCATGCGAATCATCCGCATCTTCTTGCACGGAAGATGTTACATCCGTGCATTGGATGGCCGATTGTGTAGAATCTTCGGCATCGGTCCTACGCATCGCCCAGTAATCGTTTATCTGATGCTGCCGTGTAAGGTTTTCTATCAGTTCATAATAGGTATTTTCGGTTTCGGTTACGAAGCGCTCATCCACATGCTCCTCGCGCAAAATACGCAACACCATCCGAGCGTTTCGCAGAAATCGTGCCCTCGACTCGGTCCTTCGTCGCAGCTGAGCCGCTCGCTGTGCAATTCGTCCATGAACAGGATTCATCTGAATTAATCACACATCCTTATGTTTTAGAATCTGTTAAATTCGAATATCCGATGCAGATAACATACCTTATTTTCAGGTTTAGTTTTGGAATCAGTCTTCTTCTTCTTCTCAATGCTTTTCCCTCGATTCTATGAACTTCCACTATTCACCGATCTTTTCAATCTGAAAACTGTTTTCTCTTCTCAAGCCGATCTGGTGGGGATCGAGCTGCAATTCTATGGGTCGCACACTACCCCCAACCCAAAATAAAATTAAGCCTAACCAACCTGAGAACGGCTCTCAAAAGACTCCGACTCATAAAAATAGGCAGGTCTCAAGGTTTCAGCAATAAAAATCATTCAGAAGTTTTTCATCATACTATCGTCACTCGAAAACGCATGAATTTTGCAAACACAAAGACTGCGATGGTTAAAAGATTCCACCTGGGCCCATAAAAATCGGTAAGCCTCAAAGAATTAAGCAATAAATATCATTCAAAAGTTTTTCATATCATTCCACCACCTGAAAATGCTATAGAATTCTTGTAAACACAAAGATTGTAATAATCAAAAGATCCCACCTGAGCTCACGGAAATCGGGAATTCTCAAGGGTCGGGCAATAAATATCATTTCAGAATTTTTTTTCACACGTTATTCGCGGCTCGAAAACGCGAGAATTTTGGAAACGCAAAGATTGCAATAATCACAAGATCACACCTCAGCCTATGAAAATCGGCAAGTCTCAAAGGATAGAGCAATAAATATCATTCAGAAGTTTTTTTTTTTTTCACACCTCGAAAATGTTAGAATTTCTTAAACATATATATTGTTTAGAACACCTGCATTTTTCCCACATTTTTCCGGCATTTTTTTTTTTTTTTTTTCACATGGTGCCATCTGCACACCTGCATGTGTACCGATCCCATGCAATAAATGCCCAGCTCAGTCAATTTCCGGCTTTGCTTGAGACCGCACATACAACTGTGAATATGGAGCTAATATTGGATCTACAAGGTTTTGGGCGATTCAGTGATAAATTTGTGATAAAAGAGCTGGCCGTAATAAACATTCGCACACATGAGGAATATCAGCAGGGTCTCACACGCATCCTCTTCAAGGCACCATGCTCCTGGTTGACTCTCTCAAGCGAGTTAAAAAATCTTTATTCGCTGCAAACATGGCATCATCATGGAATACCCTGGAGTGATGGAGGAATGCCGTATATAGATGCAGTGAAAATTGTGAGGAAATTTGCACAAGATGCGAGTCGCATTTATGTGAAGGGATTGGAGAAGAAACAATGGATCGAAAAAATCCTCAATGACGACTCGAAATCGGTGATTGATTTGGATAAGCTGGGGTGTCCGAATCTTCGAATACTGCGATTGGAATCAAGTGTATTTCGTTGTCTTTCGTATGAAGACTGTCATAGCGTTGTACCTGGAGGCTACCATTGTGCCTTCGAGAATGTTCAGCGGTTGAAAAACTGGTATTTGAAGGAGGGCCGTAAAAAATCCTCCCCACATGTCTCGAGGGCGGGGGATGATGGCTTAAAAGCCAAGGGCTCGCAGGGAGCTGCATTCGTGCATTTCGATATCCCACCGTCGATACATCCTCCTAGTATATTCGAACCAGCAAACTCTTTCGACATCCCACCACCAATACATCTTCCCAGTAAATTCGAATCCGCAAACTCTTTCGATCAAGGTAAGAACTCTTTTACACGATAATCATATCCAATTATATATATATATATATATATATATAAACTAATTCCGAATTATTCATTTTTGTGCAGATGGACTTCAGCAGCCTAAACAACACCAGCCGTATGGATAATGATATGCAGATGAAAAAGATGTCCGAGCTGGAGATTGGACAAAAGTACGACATCTCAAAACTGAGGCTAGTGAAAACGAAATTCGGTCCTAGAATCATCGCTACAATTGCCGATGAATTTATCGTATTCCTACCTGCGAGAGTCGGAAAGGCTCTGGAGAACGACTCCAACCAACTGGATCAGTTGAACAACGAGGCGGATCAGAAACGTCTGCAGATACTTTATCTTGGAGGACCATACAATAAATTTGAATTCTGTGGCAAAATATAAACACACACACACACACACATACACACACACACACATACAGATGTGTGTGTATATATATATATATATATATATATATATGTAATGGGAATGGGTGAGGGTTGAATAAATAACAATGAAATTTCAATCACATTTATTTATTTATTGTTCCTTTGGAATAAGCTTAATCTATAGCTCTCAAGCATGCAGAATCCTTAAAATGTTGCTAATTTTTTTACGGTACCGCTAATGGGTTTGTATTCAACAATGCGATCGTGTATAATCATACAATAGGCTGTAGTATTTGCTGGAAATGCAACGCTAGTTTCGAATTCCAAACGAATATCCACCGGTCCACTCTTTAAGGATTCATTCTGCTTGGAACAGTCTATAGTAATGAGTGGAGCTCTATCCAAAAAATCGCTCTTTGACAAAAGAGGTTCGGACTCCTTATCATAGTATGAAATTTGAAAGTTTGTATACATATTGTAGAGAATGGCGTATTGATTGCGAGCAATATCAACATTCAAATTTCCATAGGGATAGCACTGCGAGTTTAGGAAAAGTTTCACATCTCTAATCATACAATGATCGAATTGACTGGCATTTTTCTTCGGATCGTTTCGTCGTGCGGTTTGGAATCCTAGTATGACGTGTCTTGGTTTCTCTAGCTGTGTGGATGTCTTCACAACCCATACATGTCTCGTTGTTGTAGGCAGCATCGGGTACTCGTACATTTTCCACGAGCGAAAACTCATAGATACAGCTGGAGCTTGGGCGATATAATTGAGCATCTTGATTTTTGCGGAATCTGACAGTCTGACGTATGGTAATAACCATTCAATTTTCTCGAGTGAAATTTTGAGTCCTTCCACGGCGGTTTGATATATGGCATTTAAATCATTGTTTGATCTTGTGAATATTAGCTCATGTTTCGCATTGACGATGATTCGATTATAATCCTCGGCAAATCCGAGTAGAAAATTCAGCGGTATAACAACATCAAAGTATCCATCGGTGTTGGCTAGTTTATTATTATTATCCACCAACCAACCAGTGTTCCCCAGGAGATGTTGTTGTCCAGGGGTGAATGATAAGTATCCCTTCATAATACTCGTGATGCCGACATTCTTATTCTGATCAATCTCGTGACCATTCAACTCGTAACGCATATCGCCAAACATGTGACACACGGCCATATTGACCAATTCCGTGCCTGCACTAACAGCGGTGCCATCCGATTTTGTGAGCCGACCGTAGATGTGGAGCAAACTTTTGCTGGGTAATACACACGCATCTTGATTCTGTACAGCTATGCGGATCTCATCGTTATTTTTGAAGGTGGACGCTGCGTACGGTTGATGCGCATGTATTTCACAGTGGGCAATCGACTCGTCGAAGGTCACGGGTGGTTGGATTTTTATCATTTTCGCGATGGGCATATACAGAAATAGCAACGAATTCTTATTTTCCACCACAACGAAGTCGAAGTCCTAGGCTCTGGAGAAACTGAGCGTTCTGATGTGTCACTCGAATCGGAACTGCTCGACGACTGATGATGCTTGGACATGTTATCGAGCTTTTATAACTACCACCAGATTTTCTTGTCCTCTCAAACACAATCCCCATATTATCTCAAAGATTTCACGTGTAATCGTATAGTTACAGTTTCACCACGAAAATTGATCAATTTCCCATCCTGATCGACTATTCTCAGTTGTATATCGTGTATTGACCGTACGGTGATTGGATGATAAATGACATTTGTCGGCACTTCCACGATCTTATATCCGGGTGGTACGGTTGGGAAAAATTGATGAATCGTATGTACTCGATACTCGTTTATATACGCACCCGTGGTAATATTACACTCAACTCGCAAGACGTTAACTTTGAGTATGCGAACAGGTAACTCGGATTTATGGGTAATACCACCTTCGAGAATTTTGGGAGTAAACCCGAGCAATCGGCCAATGGAATCGTCTGGTTCGAAGTCTCCAGAATGATTGCATCTCATTTCACTGAGTAACTCATTGTTATTAGCTTTAAGACTAATATTTATATCCTTGGGCACTGCTCTTTTCAAATAATTTGCGATATCTTCGATTTCATAGCTCCCAGTGGGTATTGTAATCGTTGTGTTTGGTTTTATATGGAACTTATTACACCCCACATCTATATTGGGAATCGCATTGAATGTCAGCAGCTCTATGAGTCCGAGAACATACGTCTTTGTTGATGATAGCTCGATTGGGGGAAAATATTGAGTCCCCAACACCGACGATTCCCCGGATAGTGTCAACGTGAACGAATCAGCCATGACTAATATCACATCAGCGATTCGCACACATTTTATAGTTGTCCGCTGAGAAACTTGAGACACAGGTGACCGCAAATTATCGTGTTATATTCTTGATATCTCTTATGATTATATTTTACGCTACCAACACCGAGATATTTCATTAGATCTCTAGGCGGTTGTAAATCACCAAAACTGTCGAAATACACCGCATCGTTACCATTTTTCGTGTATGCAACCCAATGTGTTCCCGGACCGTTTTTATCATCAAGATTTATGATTGCAGATTCACGCTTTCTAGGTCCTGAACTGGGTAAATCATTCCGCATAAAAACACCTCGGGAATGTGGAATTTTCATAGCTTTTGCATAGTTGAGTAAATCGACATCCGTGAGGGCTCGGTGTGGTAGCTTTGTTAGTTTTTTGCCGGCTTCAAATACAGTCCCATACCCTTTCTATACGGATTCAGGTATAAGCCCTTCCCCAGGGCAATCGCCTCCATTGTCGCATTATGGCGCTTGAATTCTTGTAATTGATGTTTGTTCGCTTTAGCCTCATTGACAACCTTTGCTATTCCTGCAGCACCACCCGTTAAAGCACCTGTGGCACTAAGAGCCGCAAAGATTGGGATGAGAAACGGTAATAAACCACCAATTTTCTGGGGGACAGGTAAGATGCGAGGCACGCGCACTTTTCCTTTAGACACGGCTGAACGGGCACCTGCCAAAGCCGACTCAATAGCTTTAGGGCCAGACTTCATGGATTTCTTTGCCGCTTGTATAATAAATTTCAATGTTCTTTTCTTGTTCTTAGGTGACGTCTTCGTCTTGATTTCCCTCATACCCATACCCAGTTTGGATTTTGCTTTCATGGTGTTGGTGACCGCCCAGGCGATAGCTTTTTCAGCTACACTTGCGTCTTTAGCCAAAACCCGATTCCAAGCCCTCTCAGCAAGCACTTTATCCGCCTTACGACGCTCCGCAATATTATCGTGATTTTTGGAGTATGCGATATCGTGCTGCTTGCATGCAGCGTCTAGAGCGTTGATACCACGATCACCGCGAGCTAACCTCTTTACCAATTTTGTACCAGGTCCACAGTATTGATAGCCGGGGACATGCAATTCGACTGGGAGATTGTTGATGATTTTATTTATCAATCCACAACCGCTTCTTTGTCTACGTGTGTATCCAACCATGACCAATTATGAACTGACACAAATTCTATAAAAGCCTGTATTTTATACGTAAATATATTAGTTCTCATTGCGACGTTTGCCAAGCATCATGAAATTTCAAGATCAATCGATTAAACTACCCATCGCCAATTTCGATAATTTGGTCGAGCAAAAAAAGAAGAAGGGGAAACGACACGGGGCTCTACTACCAAATAGTGTGAGGGCTGTCTTTTGCGGACCTTCGAATTGTGGTAAAACTAATGCCCTTCTCACGCTACTGACCCATGCGAATGGTCTACGATTTGAGAATGTGTACGTCTATTCAATATCCCTCAATCAGCCAAAGTATGAGTTCTTGAAGAGATTGTCGGAGCCGGTTGAGGGGCTGGGTTATTTTCCGTTTGATGAGCACAAGGAGGTTGTAGAACCGAAAGATGCGCATCCCAACTCGATTATGATCTTCGATGACGTGGCCTGTGAGAAGCAAGATAATATCAGAGCATATTTCTGTATGGGACGACACAAAGATGTCGATAGTTTTTATCTTTGTCAAACGTATGCCCGAATTCCGAAACATTTGGTGCGTGATAATGCAAACTTATTGGTTCTTTTTCGTCAAGATGAAATGAATTTGAAACACATCTATGCTGATCATGTGAACACTGATATGACCTATCAGCAATTCAAAGATTTGTGCTTGGCGTGCTGGAATGACGGTAGATATAGTTTCGTAACCATCGACAAAGACAGTGAGATTAACGCCGGACGATATAGGAGAGGTTTTGACTGCTTTATAAGGCTAAATCACGAATAAACCACGTACAGTTACAACACATCGATCAAACTAGCAGCATGGCGAGCTCCAAGATACGTAAGCAGAACAATGTGTTGCAAGAAATAGCCAGAGCTAGCGATATCATTCGACGTAAACACGAAATGATAAAAATGGGGAAAGACACTAGCGAGCAGGCTATCAGTGAAATCTTCAAACCTCTGGTTACACCGCTGCATCAGTTGGTAGATTCATCGAAACAGCAGCAGCGGCTACTAATGAAGCGAGAAGTAAAAACGGAGCCGAGTTCGATTAAAACAGAGAAGACGGCAGATTTTGTGAAAACAGAAGATTATAAGAATGTTGCTGATGATGATAATGATGATGACGACTATAATGACGCATACAAAAGCGCGATTGAGGGAAGCTTGTCAACTAACATTACTATTGGTAACAATACCACAACCGTCGCCGCTATGGATGATGCGAATGATACCCATGATGATGATGATGATGATGATGATGATAACCAGGATGACGCGGCTGCAATCACCTCTACAAGCACGCCGATGTCGAAAAAAGAAGTTAAGACGGCGCGCTATTTAAGCATGTTTACCTCGGCCGATGAGCAGAAAAACTTGGATAGGAAATATGGTGTTCGAAAGTTGGCTGGCGGAATGAAGATTGGTGATTCGGATATCGTATTTGACGATGATCGCATATATGTAGGCGATGAGAGCTATGAGAACACACCGGGATTGCTTGAATTGTTATTCAAAAGGTTACCCAATCCTACGATTGTGAATAAAAACGATAGATTAAATTATGTTAAAATCGTGAAAAAAACGAATGCACATCGACGATATTACAAAGCTGACAAAAGCTTCCATTATGACAGAGAAAAAAGTTCAAAATACAGAGATTTTATTGCCCCATACATCGACCTGCCGGTGAAAAACCCTAAGCAAAGATATGGTAAAGGTTTATTGCCCACCCATAAAATCGCGCAAGGACACAGCATGGATTATGTATATTGGGATGATCCTAATGAGCTCGTTGACCGTCTTCGACTACTCATGGCATCTCAAGCGGCTGGTAATACTAGCCACAACAATGAAATATCCTCCATCATTGAGGAGCTGCGCGAGGCGGAAATCATTTATTAGCATTAGATTAATCATAAAATAATCATTCGGCCACAGATCGTTGAACAATGAGCATAGACATATTTGGACGACCGCTGACGAGCAACAGCCGCGGAAAAAGTGTTATTCGAGCCCTTCAGGGTGTTGGATTCAAATTCACCGCTGATAAACAGTACGATCTGGACGACAAACGATTATGTAATATCGCGGATCCGCAGGAGCCAAACGACGCTGTTTCTCTGGGTGTCCTCAATAGATGCATACAGGAGAGGCTTGACGATCTTCATAGCGTTTTCGTGAATATGATTTACCCCATCAACATCAAAATCGATAATAATGATAAGCAAATTCGTGAACTTATAACAAGCATTTCGAGGGATATTGCGCAATTGAAAAGCACAGTGGATTCGTTGGAAAAAACTTTCAGCAACACAAGATTGGTGTACGCTGATCCAAGGGTTGCTGAAGTAAAAACAAATAAAGTGTACATCAAACCTTAAACATTCGAATGGTAAGCAGCAGCAACAGCATGCAGAGAACAATAGCGGGTGAACTTTATAAACCCGCCCGGCGTAATTATCCTCGACGTTATGTCGATATACGCAGCTTGGATGAGACCTGGCAAGCCGATCTCGTCGATATGTCCGCATACTCATCAGTCAACAAGGGCTCAAAATTTTTGCTCACAGTGATTGATATATTTTCAAAATTTGCGTGGGCCGTACCGATCGAGAGTAGAAATGCCAAAGACTGCTGCGATGGAATCTGTGCTAACTCTGGGTCGCGTACCGAAACATCTACACGTTGATCAGGGCAAGGAATTTTACAACAAAGAATTGAAATCTCTTATGAGACATCACGGGATCAACATGTACTCGACATTTAGCAACTTGAAGGCGTCGATATGCGAACGCTTCAATCGTACACTGAAAAATAAAATGTGGAAGCAATTCACACTTCAAGGTTCTCATAAGTGGACCAACATTCTACCAAATTTAATTGCATCGTATAATAATACCAAACATAGCACGATTAAAATGAAACCGAAAGATGTAACTATAACTGATGAAAAACAACTGTATCGTAGTGTGTATAAACCGCGTCAAATCAAAAGAAGCAAACGAAAACGTAAATTTAAGGTCGGCGATAAAGTTCGAATTAGTAAATATAAGAATGTATTCGAAAAGGGTTATACGCCAAATTGGACAACAGAAATATTTACAATTGATGAGGTGAAGAATACCAACCCTCCAACTTACAAACTCACCGACTACCTGAATCAGCCCATTGAAGGCGGTTTTTATGAGGAGGAGCTCAGCAGGGTGCAATATCCCGATGGCTATCTTGTAGAAAAGGTCTTGCGAAGGCGTGGTGATCAACTCTATGTAAAATGGTTGGGATTCGATGGTTCACATAATAGTTGGATAAATAAATCGGATATGTAATATAATTTTCATGAATAAAATTTATTATCAACATATTTACATTTGTTTTTTCACTCTCCTCAATCTTAATGCTAGCTTACATGATCATCGAGGAAAAGAAATGTTTTCTCACATTTTCTCACATTTTCTCACATTTTCTCACATTTTCTCACATTTTCTCACATTTTCTCACATTTTCTCACATTATCTCACATTTTCTAACATTTTCTCACATTTTCTCACATTTTCTCACATTTACATGTAAAGTAAATGGGAAAATATTTTATTCTATTTTAGGAAAATGTGAGAAAATGTGAGAAAATGTGAGAAAATGTGAGAAAATGTGAGAAAATGTGAGAAAATGTGAGAAAATGTGAGAAGATGTGAGAAAAATGTGAGAAATTTACAAGTTTGCAGAATCTTGGTAACCCCAAGGTAAAGTATCAGTTTTACCAGGTATCAACTTTCGCTTATCGTCACACCAGCTTAGAGCTAGCTTATTCTGTATAATAGTGCTAACCGTGTGTCGACTACTTTTTATCATACACTGTTGTTCAACTAAATTTTGATAACCGAAAAGGCATCGTTTGTAATCATCAAACGTGACGGATTTTAATGTCGAACCCTTTACACCCTTTGCACGTTTCTCATCAGTATCGCCACGAGTTCTGAATGTATAGAGTTTTGCCCGCAAGCCGATAAATTCAGTCATGATTTTCCCATTATTTTCATCCTTCATCAGACCAAGGCGTTTTTTATTCAACAAGGGAATGCTGTAGGTATTATCAGGCGGATAGTCTGATGTATTAAACATGGCCGCAACATCACGCTTGATGATTTCGTAGATATTTGGAACGGTAAATTGATATATCAGGCTATCTGTATCGGTATACATTAATTTCGATTCGGTACTTGAAAAATTATTTTTCACATAATCATAGTGGAAGTTGTATAGAAATATTTTGGAAAGATCGAGAATAGCAGCACCAATGTAGATGGGTTTATTGGGGGCGGGTTAAAGTTCCGAAGTCGAAATCATCCGAACGGTCAAAATTCAGAATTTGAATATTACCGACTTACAATCTTCAGAAAGGGTATTTCCCCGAAAGTATACAGAGTCGATTGCGAAAACATATAATCGGAAAACACCGAAGGTTCAAAATTCCGAAAGCTAGAATTCCGAAAGGCCAAAATTCCGAAACTTGAAATTCACGTATGCAGCGTCGTTTATCCGATGCGTGGAGATGGCAGCACGGCTGACGTGAAGGAGAGTCGAAGGCAGCGAGTGAGGCGCCTTCACACAAGTAAGGAATTGCTGCTTTTCACTCGCGTATCGAACTCTGTTTTTCTTTAACACGTGCAACGAATGATCCTTGTTTGTGTGCCTATAGACGGTGCGCAAAGGAGGACTTTGCGTGCATGTTTTAGGAAAATTATGTTTTTATCTGAGGAATTCCATGTTGACCTAGCCTCTTGAAATTTCGATTTGATCACTTTTTTTCCTTTAGTTACTCAGCGATGATAGACAGACACAAATTTTTCCAAATTTTCCTGATAAGTGTTTCTCGATTTAAATTTTTTTAAATTTAAATGTTTTTTTGAATCATCATGCAGTCAGCGTTAATTAACTTGAACTGTATTGATCAAATCTAAACAAATAAGAGGTCGATCAATCGCCTTGAGGAGTAGGTACTTGTGAAAAACAAAGTTTCAAAATCTTATCAATCATCTATAACATCGAATATATCGATTGAAATGAACAAAATGGGGTATCGTAAAGAGCGCTAACTTCGATTAGAATGAACGTTTTTTGTGTTTTAAATCATGCAAAAAATGATTTCACCAGCCCAGCTGTTCGATTCTCATAACTCGAGAAATATTTGCCAAGAAAAGTTGACAAGACTTTTGGTTGCTTATATTACTATGAAGTAATTACTATGAAGCTTATATCGATACCTGCGCGGAATAACCGGCTATCTCAGAGTCCGTTTGAAGAACCAGCTATCTCAGATTCCTTTCGAAAAAGCGCCTTTTCCCTATATTATTAACATACGCACAGGGCACTTTTTCGAACGGAATCTGAGATAGCTGGTTCTTTAAGCGGACTCTGAGATAGCCGGTTATTCCGCGCAGGTATCGATATACTTTGAAATTTGAAAATTAATCGAGTATCACGTGTCGATTCCTACGCGGAGCTGCGCCGAGTACGGCATCACGGTGTCAAGGCTCCGACTTTACGCGCATTACCAGCTTCCGGTATTTTTTTGTCGTGAAGAAAAACCTTGTTGCTTATCAAGGTCTTACAGATCGTGAAGTTCCAAAACGGATCTCTATCAAAATCGAATGTACTAAGTGATGTTCTTTGTGGCAACTACCACCGTACAGCGCTGCAGTTTTCCAGCCGTTGCAATCTTTTCAATCAACTCCTTCGCGAAATGTTATGATTGAAGAGATTCAGCCATCAAAACGTCTTGGATATGCAGGATAACCAGGTAGGTGTGGATTCATATAATTATTTTCACGTTTCACTTTACCTGCTATCTGAATTTTGCATTGCATATAGTATGTACATATGGTGGCCCACACATATTCATGTAGGGGCTTGCGTGAAAATTCCGATACCCCAATATTGATATTCATATGTAATTTGTTATCTGATAAGCCGTTGACTCGAAATGTACAAAACGTATACGACAAGCTCTAACGGCCTATACGGCGATTATATTATCCTTATTTTATTCCGACTCAGGTTATACACGAGATTTAAATATTTATCTTAGAATATGGTTTCAAACAGCTTTCATTAAAGCCCAACTTCTATGCGATCGGTGCACGGAGAGCTGAGATCTAATATTCCGATTTATAGAAAAGCTCAGTTTGATCCAGAATTTTCGTCGTCGTCTCAGTCTTCTCCGCGATGACGTCACGATGATGTCATATTATATACAGGGCGTCTTTCGATTAGTCATACAGACCTACATAGGGCGATTTCTCTTCAAAATAGAAAACGATTTTTCGCAAAAAAATTGAAAAAATTTGCCAAAAAACTCGAAAAAACGTAAAACCCAGTACCAATCTTTTTTTTTTTTCAATATTTGGGCGAAAAATCGTTTTCTATTTTATAAAGAGGAATCGTCTCACGTAGGTTTTTAAGACTAATTGAAAGACATCCTGCATGAGCAGGTTCACGAATTCTAGACGTCGGACCCGGCCTCCCAATTCTTCCCAATTTTCTTGAGCTGCAATTAGTCCTTATCAAAAAACAGCATCCCAATTTTTCAGATTTTTTTCCCCTTTTATTTTCGAAGTAATAATTTAATAATTCTTGTTTTTTTCATTTTTTTCTCACGTTTTTTTTGCCACTATACCCACATTTTTTTTCAAAAAATAGGTTTTCGTGTGAAAAAATCCCACCGTTCCAAAAAACATACATATTTTGGTTCCGTTCATGCTCGTGGAAATCTCTTTTGGCTATCTTCAATAACTAAAGTTTTTTAATCTGCTTCTCATACTTTTCACATAATTATAACATCAAATATATGAAATTAAATTGAAATTTCCTTCAATTTCTGTTCGTTTATTCGTTTCTCGAGCGAAAGGGAGAAAGAGAAAAAGAGAGAGACGGAGAGAGAGAGAGAGAGAATAGAATAGAATATTGGCTTTATTTATCCATAACAATTTTGGATAAGAATACCTTGCATTTACAATAATACATGCAAGGTAAACATTACAGAAAAAGAACATGCACCAAACAGGCGAGAGAAAAACAAAATAGGCCTTAACCTAAGCTTAAAACTAAATAAAGCTAGCTGTAGCACTAAGGAAACCGAGGCGAGCAGAGAGAGCAAAAGCAAAAGACAAGCAAGCACGAGTCGAGAGGTGAATAAAAAGCGCAGAAAGCAGATTGATTGCAGATGTATGAGATATTAGATAAAAGCAAAGATAGAAAGATAAAAACCAAGAAGCTAAGCAAGAAGGCTGAAAATACTAAAAAGCAAATAAAATAATGAAAATGAAAGTATAGAACAGATAAAAGCAGAGATAAAGAGATGAAAGCCAAAATGCTAGAAGCCAGAATGCCAGAGAGATAGATAGATAGATAGATAGATAGTTTATTATTATACCCATAGCAATGTTGAGTAAGAATACATAAGCGTATACACAGGTAGTACAGCGGAGAAGACAAAAAAGAGAGAGAGAGAGAGAGAGAGGGAGAGAGATAGATAGATAGTTTATTCATATATCCATGGCAATGTTGGATAACATACAATTCAAACATGATTATATCAAGAGCAAGAAACAAAAGAGAGCATAAAGTATAATGTAAGGAAATACTAAACATACAGAGAAAGATGATTAATAACTAATTTAGTAAAATAGAGAGATAGATAGATAGATAGATAGATAAGTTTATTTATCCACAGCAATACTGGATAAGAATACAGTGCATTTACAAAACACATGCAAAGTAGAAAGAGGAGATAGTACAAAAGTATAAAGAGGAACAACAAGAGAGAGAGAGAGAGAGAGAGAGAGAGAGAGAGAGAGAGAGAGAGAGAGAATAGAATAGAATAGAATAAATTTTATTTGTCCATAGCAATGCTGGACAAGATTACCTTGCATTTACAAAATTAAATATGCAAGGTAAACAAAAAAGAAAGATACAAACACCACAGATGGGCGAGACATATGGGAGAGAGAGAGATAGATAGATAGATGTATTTATTTATCCATATCAATGTCGGACAAGCCTATCCTGCATTTACAATTCAGTATACAGGGTAGGTGGAGAGAAAGCTTAACATAATACTTAAAACTGGGTAGGGAGAGAGAGAGAGAGAGGAAGGGTACATAGTACAGAGCGAGAGAGAGAGAGACAGAGAGAGAGAGAGGGAGGCAAAAGAATAATTATTTCATGCATGAAATGAATTGAAAATTTTCTTCAATTTTTGTTCATTAATTCATCAATTCACGGTACGGTATATTATTTACGTCTATCGCTAATTGTAGTATTTTTTCGTGCTATCCACAATTAGTGTCATTTAAAACCGTGAAATGATTGGTCTACTATGGACGTGCCGGCACACCCGAGCTTCGTCCGCGATTGCCTTCTTGCAACGCTCGAGGACTCACACCTACCACCCCCCGCCCCAACAAACTCATTAGAATATTGCGAGCCTTGCTAAAAGAAACAACGTCTGTTATTTCTCTGTCGTGCATCCAATCTATTTTGCTTCCGTGATTGCGGAAACTGTTTAGACTTTAGTGAATTACATTGACTATTGTCAAACCGTGCTTGTTATATTTTTAGTTATGTGTACTTCACTGTGTGGTTAAAGTTCTTCTCACATTAAATCGCGAGGACGATCTTTAACTATCCGTATAATCGTGTTTTATTTTTTGGTTCTTCATTTTTCGTTCCGTGAAAACCCTATTTTAGCCTGTATTTTAATTATGTGAAGATTCAATCGCGAGGACGATTTTTTATTATTTGTGTAATAGATCGTGTTGTATCTTTTTGTTTTTCATTTTCTGTTCTGTGAAAACCCTATTCAGCCTGTGTTTTATTTCTGTGACCATTCAATCGCTAGGGCGATTTTTCTTATTCGTATATTGTATCGTGTTGTATTTTTTTGTCTCGCATTTTCCGTTCCGTGAAAACCCTATTTCAGCCTGTGTTTTAATTCTGTGACCATTCAAGCGCGAGGACGATTTTTCTTATTCGTGTAATATATTGTGTTGATTTTTTTTGTATTGCATTTTGCGTTCTGGGAAAACTTTACTTTAGCCTGTGTTTTAATTCTGTGAACATTGAATCGCGAAGACGATCATCAACCATTTATTGTGGACTGAAAGGCTCGTGTATTTATCTACCAGTTTCTGACTATTTAAGCCTTGTGTGGGCAAGTTGTAATACATTGTCATCTGATCAACTATTTGAATTCTACAATGCCTCCCCCTTGTCGCAACAGAAACCGGGTAAATCTTCCTGCGAAGGACAGAATAAAAGATGGGAGAGTTTTTGAGATCAGCAAACGTACAGACCGAGGTGTTATGTAAGGATAATGATTATCACTTCATTTAAATTTGTTATTTCAAAGATTATTATCTAGATACGATAGATTTGATAAAGTGAATCAAGAATTACTAGGATCTACACGGAGAGAAATTTATGGTAAATTTTATCAACTCACGATATGACGATTGTTCCGAAACATTATACAGAAAATTTACCATAAATTTCTCTCCGTGTACGACTGTCATTGGAAGGTAATATCGAGAATATCCAAGTACAGTAGAACCTCGATTATTCGAATCATTTGGGACCGAGCCTAGTTTAGATGATCAAAAGTTCGGCTAACCGGAAAGTAATTTTGACAATAAAAACTAAACGTAATTGTAGGTATATAATTTATAAAATTAGAACTGCTAGTAGAAGAAACGTACGATAGTGGACTCACGCTGGAAGACGGAACCACAGCGGGCAACAATGTATATTTAGCCTCGCCGTTGTTATTTCTTCGGTATTTTCCACTCGATTTTCCAGCTTATGCTTATGTGTCGCACGAAGAACCACCATACACATATTTATACAAGGGAGCTCAGAGTTGGTTGAATCAGATGTCTTATCTCTATTATGCTCTTCTCAATTCTACATAATATGAGGATTTCTTTGTCAAACGGGCCCCCACCCATTTCATCAGAGGTCTTCGGAAATTCCGTAATAATTCGTCAATGTTATTGCGAATGAAAAAAAAATTTGGGAAATTTTTCAGATTTTTCTGTCATGACATTCCAGAAATATTTTCACTCATGTCAATCATTTTCACGTAGCGTGATGAATTGGGGACGTAGAAGAAACTTGTTGGGGTGAAATTACTTTGCTTTTTTTTAGCTTTCCGATAGAATTAAAAAAACAATTGACCCATTTAAACCCCTTTTATAAAAAAAAAAAAACAGTCAAAAATGTCCCTTTTCCTAGTTTGTACGGTTTTGTTTTCGTTTAAAAATAGTATATTGTGTACCAAGGAGGCGAAGGTCTTTTACGCCGAGCGTATTTGCAATACTCGTCTACGACTCGTGTTGCAGATTCACGCTCGGCTCTTCTCTTCAAGTTTTCTTTACGTCCCCAATTCATCTCTAAAACGGGTGTGAAAAATCTGATCTGAACATATTTACATAGGTATCTTCATAAATTTCAATGTTTGCTTTGTTGAGAAACAAATTCTACTTTTGATTGTTGGCCTACAACCTCCGTTTTTTTTTTTTTTGTTTTATTCATTATTTTGTAGGATATTTTTCAGCCGGCTCTATCATCAACTAAGGAAGCGTATGGCGGCAGATAAACAACGCGGGAAAAGGTGCATGTAAGAATAAAATTCTTTCTAGGAAACGACAGTTTTTGATTGATGTGCCTCGCATAGTGCCAGCTAATTATTTTATGCAATAAGTCGGGCTCATGGCGAGCTTATTACTGTAAACAGCCTTCTTTTTTCGACTGATGTATATAGTATAGTTATAAGCCTCGCGCCTTGTCCCTTTCGTAATCGAACGCGTATAACTCAGTGGACGTCAGTTAAGGTGCTCGCACATAAAACTACGTCTGCCGTTTGTCGGATCACCTACTTGACTCACACAATGCGCCGTCCAATCACAGGCATGTGTGAGTGAGCGCGCAGCCCGGTTACGGCCTGTAGGTGATCCGTCAGACGGCAAACGTCGTTTTATGTGCGAGCACCTTTATGCTGCTATCTGGTTAAGGTAGTGTCTTTCGAGGTATAGTTTGTGCTATTGCTTACTCACTCACTCGCTATTGTTTCCTCTCTCACTCACTATCGCCTACTCGCTTTCACTCATGACTATATCCGACTCGATTACTCAATTATCATCAATATCTGAAAAATTAAACGGTAAATAATGTCCGAATTTTTCAGCATAATCGTAAATATATAATGCTAAT
>OZ023068.1:11827045-11874969 GCA_963992785.1 Tenthredo livida
TAACCCGGCCCCGGTTTATTGAAATATACTTTAGTTAGACTTAGCTCAATAATTACCATATCTTCATCAAATATGGTGCAGCTATGAAATGTTGGCCTTGCAATGAGAGCTCGTGCACCACCCCTACCCTCCCATTTCGTGATAAGTTTCACGGTTTTATGGTTACGCACATTCTCCATGGTCTTGCCGAATACAGCGTTATTCATGAGCTTGTAGAAATTTTTCTCAAACTCGTTTTTCGACTGCTTTCGCATATTTGTGTTGAGATCGATGTATGACTTTAACCATGACGATTGTGCGAACCGTAGAACTCTATGCACTTTCGTCAGCTTCAAACCAAATTTAATACATTGCTTCAAATTACGATAGTGCAGAACATATTTTTTCTTGGGTAGAAGCGTTGACGCAAGTTTTCTAATTTTACTACCCGGCGGTGTGAAATGCTCGGGACAGAGAGGTAAGTCGGCATGTTGTTTATGAAGCTCTGTGGGATAATCTAAATCCACCTCTAGAATATAGCCGATTGGTGCGTCATCCGGATGGGACATCACATCAATGGCATCATTTTCCCACTCGAACAACCCACTCGGCAAATGCTCACTCATAGCTGCACCATAAAGATTATTTACATCGAAATACATTAAATATGACTCCGCTTTGCTTGGATCAAAATCTTCACCCATGAATCGATTATTTGCTCTAGCATAGCGATTTGAGCACTGTGCCACACCACCCCTTATGCTTTTCTCAATAAATAATATCATTTCTGGATCGTCTAAAAGTTGGAGATTAATTTTCGTTTGTTTTAACATTACATCAAAAGCAAGCCCCGGCGCGGTATAATAATGCAGGGGATCCAAGTTGTACGTTTTGAAGCAACTATCGCGAAAATTTTAAAATATATCGGCTAATAAAAGTACATCGGTTCTCAGATACAAATCGGAATACTCGCCTAACGTTTTCAAATCAAACTTGGCCCAAACATCTTTCGCGTGTTCGTAATCCGCATCGATAATACCCGCGGCACTGAGTTTCGAATAGAAATTTTTTTTATCGGGTAATTTTATTTCGTCAAGTTTCTCCCACGAATCAATATACTCGTACGGAAAGACACCTTTACGAATCATCAAACTGAATTCATCTCGATCGCTGTAAAATTTTCGTGTTATTTGCTTATCGGCATCGTCGACGTACGATGCTAATTTCTCTATACTGCTAGCCATGAATCGAAGTGAATCTATGAACCTCAAACTAATCACAGTACCGTCGACTTTCTTTGTGAATGATATGTATTTTTCCTTATTGATGGGTAGCAGTGTAATATCACCGGGAAAAGTTGTAGCCAGAGATTTGATGATGAAGTGAGAATCGTAGCCTGATAAATTGTGAAATACCACCGGAATCGTGTGCGACTCTTGAAAATTCAGATTGCATCGATTGTGTGCGGCCCCGCGATATTTACCCGTGAAATGACAATGATCGCGACATTTTTTCTCCTCAGGTAAAAATGGCTTCTCACAGATGTAGCAATTTTTCGCGCGCATGTGACGATCGCGTTGTGCCTGATTCAACACCTCCATTGGAATCACATTTTTTATACGCGACTCTACTTTTACGGCTAATTCACGAAGCTCCTCGATCAACCATTTAATACAATCAGATCCACGGTGACCCTTGTATTCCGATAATGTATCATCGTACACACAGTGTGTATAATATGCGGCACTATGCGGAATATGCTCTTGAGATTCTTTTACCCCGGGTTTCATCATGCATTCAAGATCGGCATATACGACGAAGGGTACAGTGCTCTGATTTTTAAAATTGGAAAATCCCAAAGTGTTCTCCTTGGGAAATTCCATTCGCACTGTATTCAACCGCAGACAATCTTGTCTATGATTTTCATAGGCATTTTGTACGTTGAAGTGACACAAACATCTATCGCACAAAAATTGTGCACATTTATGATTTGACAATTGCATGCTAACCAAACGTGAAAGATTCTTGATCCAAGCAAAGTGGAATCGTGGTTTGAAATTATCTAAATTACCATTATCTAGTTCGCTTCCACTTTCAATCATGAGCAGGTGGATTGTATTGTTCTCTGTTACATTTTTACTCAAATATAGTGGGGTAATGATACTATTATTCGACTTTTTCTTGCTTTCAAAAGTTTCCGACTCGATTCCATATACGTTAATACTCAAATTATTCAACTTCTCGAATTTTTCTACAGTATGAAGGGTTGCGGGGAATTTGATACCTGTATAATCTAGCTCCGATATGTACTGTCGATAGCTGCGTGTTCTGGTTGCGTTGACGTCTACGGGGTGGAGGGCTGAGGTAACAGACCACAGCAAACATCGATCATCATTGTTTTTCACGTTGACCACCGCCTTCTTTCGTTGAATATCCTCAGGCAGCTGTGCAAATGTCGAGAGTCCGCCGCGAAGAGGCTCGTATTGGTTGATGCAGATCACAGCATTTATGATCTATATAAATATCTATTAAAATATGTAAAATAATAATTTCAATTTTTTCCCTCGAGCTGTGTGTAATATACAATAATAAAACGTATGCGATGCAATCTCGCTGATTTAAATTAGACCTAACTCAAATTAGGATTTCTTCGAATTAAAAAAAGTTCATGTGAAGATAGGGTCCGGGTCAAAATAAAAATCTGAAAAAATTGGAAAATTATTTTTTTCACATTTAGAACCGATTGAAGGCCATCCAAGATAACTTTTTTTTCAACGACCACCCTAATGTATATAAACTCACCATGATAACCATGAAATTGTATCGGATGGAGTTCCCATTTAGTGCTTTTTATATCTGGTAGAGTACGTTTTGATATGAACGTATTGATGCTTTTAGTTTTGGGCCACCAACAATTATGTCTATCAGCTGAAAGCCAACAGGATGGTACTTCTGACGTAACTTCTTCATCATCATCCAAGTTGTCGTCAATGAATGACACAACAGCATAGGGCAGTGAGTTCATCTCGTAGTAACGGCTTCTCAACATTACGAGCGATTTTGAGAATCGATTACCTTACAGTATTTTATAAGCTAACTACCACCAGAAAATAATTCGTCAAAATAGAGCAAAAAGAGGTAAATTGTTGAAGATTTTTCTGTGACCGGTTAATATGTTAGGTTAAGTTAGGTTACGTTGGGTCATATTATATTGTAGGCCGGAAAAGTCTTGGCTGTGTATATATGAGAATTGATACCAAAGTGTAGAATTTTACGTACCTCAATATATTGATAAATGAATTCCAGAATAATAAGAATAACAGCAATTCCTGGTTCAAGTTTGTGAACTTCTCGGTGCCGGGAACACGTGTGAGGCGGACAGCTCGCGTGGGTAACAGCGTGGGACGCCAAATTGCGCGGGAACACCATCGCGCGCCATGTTCTTTTTTTTTTTTAGTTCCAGTGAGTGTCACCAATGCGGAATATAAACTTGGATAATTGTATCAGAACGACATGAAGATCGAGAGAAGATTATTTATGTAACAAAGGGAAAATCACACTTTGACTTTCCGTTAATTTGAATTTAACACATTTGTATTTAATGCGATCCACGTCAACGTTAAGACTACCGCACATGCCCTCTGTTACGACGTGTATACCAACTTTTGAAGAACAACAGGGCACTTTAAAATATGGTTCAACATTAAAATAATGGTTTCCGATTAAAAATATTTTATCGTTTGAAAGTTGTATTATCCGACTTATGCTTACGATCGTTGCATCATCCAAGACGCAACAATTATTGGGCATCTTCGAACCGAAGAGAAACCCTTTATGCTGGAGAGATTTTATTGTTCTTCTATCATGTGATCGTGCCTCTTTGCTATATTTAATTTCGGGATTCTTAGTTAATGCTCCGTTCATGTAAATGTTCTTATTCTCTGTCAATTCTATTGAGCGGTGTATGAACTGTTGCAATGGTCTGCTTGATGTTTTCACCATTTTTTTAATTTTTTGCATATGGTTCTCAAATTTAAAAGTACTGAAATTATCCAGTGGTCCAAATAATTTGACATCATTGCACAGGTGTACGAGATTATGTACGTTGTATGATAAATTCTGGCGACCGTATAGCAAGAAGTAAGTTTCTACGAAATATAGCAATAAATCGCGTGCGTAATCGTTCATCGATATACAGTACTCCGCAGAGGAGAGAATTCGAATACTCACGCTTAATGCAAGGAAGTGTTTAAATTGGTCGAGTGTTAACGGGATGTGATAGCCAGGGGTCGATAAAGTAGGGGGGTGTTTTTACCGATTTTTTTTGTTTTACTCGGCATTTCGCGACGAAGGCACAGAATGGATTTTCGCAGAGGCATTCGACGTATTATATGGTGAAGTATTGCCGTAGACGAATAAACGTATTGAAATCGAAAAATAGTTTGTTTTCGTAAATTACAATCTGTAAAACAGGGTAAAAAAATGGCCGGTCGGGGCTCGACTCTCATATGCTGACCTTATTATTCAAGTTCGCGCGGTATCCAGCACTGAAATGTATAGCGACGTCAATTCTACGACCTCGCACGAACCGAATGATCCGTTTATTTATGAATATTACTTGAAAATGGGAGCGTGATTTGCAATGATTTGCTGCATTTCGTCGACTTCGACCGAGTCAAAGCGGTTTTTGACAGTTACATACACTGAACGTGTTCAATGTTGACCGGTATGAAGTTCACCCCACAGTCTTCTGTCTCTTTCTTCCCTCGCGCTAACTGTCAAGACCCGCTTTGACTCGGTCGAAGTCGACGAAATGCAGCATTGCAAATCACGCTCCCATTTTCAAGTAATATTCATAAATAAACGGATCATTCGGTTCGTGCGAGGTCGTAGAATTGACGTCGCTATACATTTCAGTGCTGGATACCGCGCGAACTTGAATAATAAGGTCAGCATATGAGAGTCGAGCCCCGACCGGCCATTTTTTTACCCTGTTTTACAGATTGTAATTTACGAAAACAAACTATTTTTCGATTTCAATACGTTTATTCGTCTACGGCAATACTTCACCATATAATACGTCGAATGCCTCTGCGAAAATCCATTCTGTGCCTTCGTCGCGAAATGCCGAGTAAAACAAAAAAAATTGGTAAAAACACCCCCCTACTTTATCGACCCCTGGCTATCACATCCCGTTAAGGTTTTCGCTAATACAATTGATCCTGGGTACAATAAAAACTGGCGGAATTCGGTGGCCTTGAATCTGTCTACTTCCACAAGTGATCTAGGCTTTCTTGCGAATTCTTTTGGTATGAATTCTCTTAGTGACAACAAATGCTTCGATGCTACTGGTATTTGCGCGTCCGGAATTCTTACGTGTCGCTTTCCTTTGGTATAAAATTGTAATAATTTCTTCATGATGCCGAGGCAAACCAAATGTTGATAATCAAGAGGAAATTGTGTAACCATCCCAATATTAAGGCTTTCAAGTATACAGATTTTTTTGTGATGCTCTTCTTGAATTTTGAATTTGAACGAATCATCCGTCCTCAATGTAGCCTTTGTTTCAGGAAACGTTACTCTATGTTCCACGTAATCACCTTCCTGAATACATTTTCCACAACTAAAGTAAGCATTGTGCCCTTTAGTTCCGGAAATGAATGCTTTTGCCGGAGCATCGCAGCTAATAGCATTGATTTTTATCAAGAATTTTTTATCTTCGATGAATAATCCGGTGTCTGAAAGATTTGCAAAATCTTCCGTGAAATGTTCGAGGAAGGCATTACTATCTTTGGGTTTTCCATAACCGTGGTACATGCCAACAACAAAAGGTTCGGTGTAAAAATCGGCTACCAGCGCTGCCAAGATTGGCCAAAATTGGCTCCCCGAACTCTTGGTCAATGGAAGCCCATCTACATTGATATTCAATTTGATTTCGGTTGGGCATTCATCAAGTGTGTGGTAGTAATTGGATATTGATGCAGTTATACCTGTACGCAAGCCAAAATGATAATATTTTCCTGGTTCCATATCTAACACTTTCACATTTCTCGGAGTTCTTAAAAGAGTTCTAGAATCAGATGGTAAGTCACGGTGCCCGTGCTGGCGTAAGATTTTCAGTAAATGATTCAAATGCGCTTGATTTATAGCACACGTTGAAGCCCAATTTCGCAGGTCTTCACAAAATGTCCTATCATTTTGAGGATGGTTCGAAATAATCGTTTCCTTATCTGCGACATCATTTGTATCCTCAATATCATATTCGCTGTCAGAGTCAATTTCACTGAAAGAGCTTTCTAAAACTTCTGCGCGATCAGATACGTCACTATGATCTGTTGGTTCATCATTAACCGGTAACGGCTCATTCGTAGTGGGATTTATTTCAACAAGAACTGATGAATTCGTTATATTTGACGTTGAGGCAGAATGTGTATCATATGAGGAAAGTTGACTATCTAGAGTAATTCCTCCGTCGTTTACGGAAGAATCAGATTTTAAATTAGAAATCATATTCAGCTGGATGCTCTTCAGTTCGTCCTGCACTAGTCTTCGCCGATGTCTTTTTGATAAATCACAAAATTCTTTACGCTGCACCTTAGGCATCTTAATTTATAAGAGAAGTTTATGAAGTAACCGCAAAAATTTACCGTCGTGGCCATTAATTATTATTAGTTACTTTCAAAGATATATATATATATATATATATAGGAGTTCTGCTATGTAGATTGCATTTTAGTTTAACCTCAAAATTACAGAGCAGCTACAAAGATTGACTGGAAATCGCAGTACATCGGCGATAAAATGTTATTTTCACAGTTACGCAATATACGTATACATACATATATCTGTGACGTTAATGTTACAGAAAACATATAGCTCTGGGGTAACGTAACGCCGAAAGATTTATGTGATATCACAAAATGATCGATTTCATGAAACACACAATAGTGAAACTTTGTGACATAAATTTTACTCGTACTATGAGTTTCATGAGTTACAAAACCAAGTTCTGTCGTTGTCGTGTAACAATGACGTATCTTTTGAGTAAAGTAAAAGTAAAGCATTGAGTGACGCAAATTTTACGTAAGACTTGTTACATTTCTATGATGTATCACTGGTCCAGAACTATAACATCCCTGGCGTGGATCAGTTGATCCGTTACATGGATGTTATATAAAAGTTACAAGACCAACAATATGTCACAGTGATGTTACGCTGTTATATAACTGTTACATGCATGATCCAAACGTGTTAATTGGGTGGTATGTTTTAGCTGTCAATGATTTCTGGATGTGTATGTGATATCGGCTCCGTACCATAAGTTCTCCATTATTTTATCCTTTACAGACAGAACAGAGTTTATCAGGCAATAATTTGCTTGTCACACTTATTCGCTGTAATTTCGGCGACTGGACTAAAACGATTATTCATCATGGGAATTCCAATATTCTATTCTTCATGTGATACTTTGCTTGTTTGTGTAAGCTATCTTCAATGTTGATATTCTTACTGTACGTAGAAATTAGCGGGAAATATTTTAACGTCAAAGTGTACATTCGGCGACGGTAATTCCGGCGACGTTACGAAATTACATTTTTCTTTTCTTGATGTCAGGTTCCTTTTTATGCATTTATTTCAATAAATATTTCCTTTTGTTCCATAAAAAGCTTATTATTCTGCCACAATATGCCGTAAAAAGTAATTTCTGTGATGCGTATGCAATTTCGGCGACGCATTTGTGATTTCGGCGACACTCCTTCTTTTGAATTTTTAGTATTCTTGAAGTGCTCATGAGAAGCTGAAGAGGTATTGATTTCAATCTCGTAGGTTTACTTGACATGAAAAATACAAACATCACACTCTATGAAGAATATTGCGTTCATGAATAAACTGCCGTTTTCTAATAAATATTGTGAAATATTACGAAATTTCATTCAAAAAGAGCGTTGCGTGTGTCAGATATTTGAAGTAGGGGCTCCACACGATTAGAAAATGTATACTACTCTCATGAAATGTCAATGTTGTTTTCTTCTGAATTGTCAGGCTATTTTGGCCCACTTCTTGAAATCCACCCGTATAGCGTATACCAGTATCGTTGTGGTAGCGAAACATATAGTCATAGGACTAAAACGTCGTTTTAGTGTATAGCATATACCATATATTGCTATAGTACCGAAATGTATCGCTGTAGGACTCATACTTTTCTTCCAGTGTGATAATGAGTATTTTAATATGTGAGATTTTGAATGAAATTACGATTCGCCAATTTAAGTTAACACGATTCAATACGTGTGAAAAATATAATTATTTAGCGCATGAGAGATTTCCTCAAACGTCCTTAAGGTGCTTCCCTACCCAATTCCACAACATTGTAATAAACGCGTGCAGAAGGTGCTATTTAAACGAAATATCTCTGCCTGGTCACCGAAATAAATGAAACAAAATACGTTGCGCAATTCTATGCGCGACTCCGAACACGTACGGCCCAAAACATGTTCGTTTTGCGCTGAAATAGAGAAGATATCGATGTAAAATGTTTCCCACTACCGTTTTACATGGATATCTTCTCTATTTATATAGGAAAGCACCTTAAGAAATCTGATGTACCGAATAATCGTGTTTGACACATATTTCGATCCGTATTTCATATCATAATGACCGAGGAATCAGTATTAAAGTTGGAGTGATATAAAAATCTATAAGAGAAAACTATCCAACAGAAATAATCGATAATACTCCGTGCGTGAACCAATAATCAAGAATAAATGTAATTAATTCTACTCAAATCGATAAAAATCTGACATCACAGTCATTGTATATGATAAAACTTACATTTAGAAGCATGAGAGTATCCTGTAATTATGTTACTCCAGCGGTTGCGTGTCCATTTAGAGACAGCTCGAGGATTATACGATTTGTGAAGAAATAATTTATATTTTTTTTTCTCGTTTTTAGAGTCCATTGTTAAAATTTTCTTTAGGTTCATCTACATATAAAACTTAAAAAAAAAAAAAAAAAACTTATGTGTATATTTGTAAAGTTTTTATAAAGAAAGAGAAAATGTTGTACTGAAAACTAGGGGTGCGCGGTATTCGAAATTGGGTACCGATTTTTGGTACGGGTTTTTGATTCGGTAGTTTCGGGTAACCGAAATATCGAAATTTCGGTAAGCACCGAAATACGGAGATTTCGGTGAATACCGAAATACCGAATTTTCGGTAAACACCGAAAATTCTAAATTTCGATGCATTCTGGAAGATCTATATTCACATTCAGCAGATCTGAATCTATAATCATATCCGTCGGGAAAGACTCGCAGAGAAATCTGTATTGAACCGTACTAAATAGTAAATACTGTCTAGTGTCTACCGGATCTCGATATTCGGTATATACCAAACCTCCAATATTTCGGTTTATACTAATTTTACGATATCACGGTATTTACCGAAATCTCGATATTTCGGTATCGTTATCGACAGCCGGTTCCCATACCCATACATTTCGAAAAAGAAAATACCGAAAAGAATTGGGTATACCGAAATACCGCGCACCCCTACTGAAAACGTGCAAATGTTGATAAATGTAATAGGAAATTAATAACACCCATATCGCGTCCCCAGTGCCATGAAGGCATATCGTCGTTATATGCCTTTACGGCATACTAATGTCAAAAAGGCATATGGTTTTTTCAAACTTTTCCTATCGCCTTGAAAACATTAAAAACGCATAGGAAGTTAAGAAAAAAAATCAGTTTTCCTAAAACCAAAAAGGCCTATGCACGGAAAGAAAAGAATAGTAATATTCACAATGTAACATAGTAACCATTACTATGTCACATGGTAACGTAGATTTTTGAGCATAACATCTGCTAAGTTACCATGCAGCATAGCAATGGTTACCAGAAACATAGTAATGATTCCTATTTCACATAGTATTATTTACGATTCTATAAGAAAATGAGTCTGGTTACTATGTAGAATGGTAAATATTACTATTCTCTTCTATCCGTGTGGCCCAAAAGATAATATCCTTCTAGGAAAACTGATTTTTTTTTCACTTTTTATGCGTTTTTCATGTCTTCAAAGCGATACGAAAAGTTTGTGAAAACTATATGCCTTTTTGGCATTAGTATGCCCTAAAGGCCTATGGTATACTATCCCTACAAAAAATGTCAGATAGAGTCAGACACGTTCTGACACATTTCCGATAGAAGCGTCCGATACACATCGCAGTGACTTTCGTCCGAACGTATCCGCATCGCTATCTGACAAAAAACTCTATACGAGTTTTGTAAGAACCTATACGCAGTTCGATCCGTACGTAATCGCATTCGCGGCGACCCTGTCCGAATACCCATCCGACGTATCCCAAACGCGCTCGAGGCAGAGTCCCGGAAGCGGAGATAGTACGAACGTGTCCGCCGCTGCCACGTCATTCATCCGCATCCGCGGCGACTCTGTCCGAACACCAATCCGACGAATCTAGGCTCCCACCAAACGCGCTCGAGGCAGAGTCCCGGGAGCGCAGATAGTACGAAGATGTCCGCCACTGACACGTCATTCATCCGCATTCCCGGCGACTCTGTCCGAACACCAATCCGACGAATCCAAGCTCCCTCCAAACGCGCTTGAGGCAGAGTCCCGGGAGCGGACATAGTACGAACGTGTCCGCCGCTGCTACGTCATTCATCCGCATTCGCGGCGACTCTGTCTGAACACCAATCCGATAAATCCAAACTCCCTCCAAACGCGCGCGAGGCAGAGTCCCGAGAGCGGAGATCGGACGAAGGTGTCTGCCGCTGCCACGTCATTCATTCGCATTAACGGTGACTCTGGCCGCACGGCCATCCGACGAATGTCAGCTCTTCAGAACGCGTGCGAGACAGAGCGGAGCTCGCACGAAGGTGTCCGACACGCGTGGTTTCAGTACTCCTGATAAAGATTTCGATGAGTGTGGATTGGGAATGTGTATAGCGGGAATAGTTATTGATAACAATTATTTGATTGAATCGTACATGTATTTTGTGAAAACATACCATTCACGTTCATTAATCTCCGTCCGCAGATTCGTACACAATAATCAAGCAGTCTTTACATACATCTTCACATAATTCACTCACTGTATACCCATACATCTCAGACCTATACATCTATATACCGGGGAATAATGTCATAATATCATTTCTCAAATTCATCACCTATTACGATAAATGCGGTACAGAAGCACTATAATGTCTATATCAATATATGCCGGCTATTTCATTGGATCTCTACAGTGTTTGGTAACCTAGAAACGTACGTTTCATCGTCGACTTTCATAACCACACCTTTTTCACGTAGATGCGTTACAAGTACTATTTCGGTACCTTCGTCCGCCTCGATTCTGAACAAATGATTTATCGCAACATCTCCAATCACCGGGTTTTCTGATCGTTCACTCGCTTCATCCACGCTACGCAAAATCACTTCCGCAACCTTAAAGCGGACAACTTTGGCAAACGCCGTTTTCCGATATTTCAACAAGTGCAACACCTGTACGAACCTCCCGTCCGCTGTCCAAAACACGGTGTCGTCAGATTTTAATGCGGATTTATCGGTCGTCGCGCCATGAATCACCATACCTGCCGAAATACATCTTCGAAAGGCCTTCATCTCACCCTCATTTACAGCTCTGAAATCACGATGCACATCTCCGTACGGAAAGCCATTTCCGATAAACACGACGCCCCTACATCTATCATACGACGCGACTACGGTTCTCCCGAACAAAGATTCTTGGAACGCCGAACAAGCAGGAGATTGGTCCTCTTCCTCCAATAGACTACGGTACACGTTGGTCTGTATCGATTTTTTTGTCATCTGTTCGCAAACGCCTTTCGCTCCGTGCACATACTGTTTCAACTGATGTATCGCGTTTTCAAATGGGAAGGTCGATGTCGCCCAGAGCGGACCGGTACGCCTTACACACTCTACCAGATGTTTCACACTATGAACGTTAAAAGTCACGTATCTTGCACCGTACAGTACTTCGAATAGAATGACAAACCGTTGTAAATCATTGCTCGCCCTTTGTAAATCCGACTCAGTTATATTAGTCTGCAGCAGCGTGTAGATACCGTTCACATACAAAGCTAAATGTTGCAACGCGTAATCATCCAAAATTCCTTTCAAGCAGGGAATCGCATAGAAAAGCAACCAGCTGCGCCATTCGGAGGCTTTTCACTTGCATCTTTCGGTTTTCAACGGTCGCACGAGTCTGTGTACTTCTCGCGGGGGAGTCATTTTCATTAGCCGTTTGTTCACCTCGTCCACTTGCGCCTTGCTAAGTCTGACAGGACATTGGGGATCCATCCACATGTTGAACAATTGTAATATCACACCGAGTAAATCCGCGTGCAAGTAATCCCTCACGAATGCCCAAATCATATCGAATTGCTCCTGCAACGACGTTAAAACCGAATCACCCTTAACACCGCGCACGTCACATCTTTTTTTTCCTTTCTGGTTTCGATTCTTTCTGTTCGCATCTCTAACGTCAGTCACGTAATCGCGATGCGTTCTGTCCATGGGCTCGATATCCTCCATCAAAAAGCGCATGCATCCATGAAAGTGTTCACCCCCCGCGTAACACCACGAGCAGCCGTAATAACCGTTAAACTGTAATCTATTTTGCAGCAGTGGTCTGGCAACGCTGTCAACGCTACACAACAACGGTTTGAGTACGCAGTGTACCATCTTTTCACCAATACGCACGTCAAAACCCTCTGTACCTAATCTCTGCAAGTCCTTCACAAAGTATTGCATGTACACGTTTATCATATCCGGAGACGGTTTCTTCCGGACGATACACAAGCCGGCTAACAACGGGTACCAAAACCGAACACGTGGTGACAGCTCGTTCAACACAAGAAGAATAGGCCAGAAAGCCCGTTTGGAACTATTAAACAGAGGCGCGCCATCTGTATTAAAAACGCAGGTGAGAAGTGTCGAATGTGGCAGAGTTTCGGAAAGTACTTTCTTATAGAGACTACCGTCGTATACGTCGCGAATGTTACCGCCAGAATCACGTTCGTTGGTATGTAAGTTATTCAGACTCTTCGCAAGATCTTTGTTCACGACCTTTAGGTTAAGCAGGGAAATTATTTGATATTTCAGGTCAATAGATACGGAATAATTTGGCGCATCCATGTTTAACGTATAACCTTCCGAGCACCGTGCACACGTCGTCACATGATTCTTGAAACGGCTCCTCGTCACAGGCTTCTCCAATTCCTTAAAACAGACCTCGCAATAAAAGTGATACCGAACAACCTCATCAGGTAGATCAAATATTTTAGACAAGTAATGATCGCTAATATCCCAATTCGCGAAGCGAGGCCCCGCAAACAACTTCACAGCGTCAATCAGGGCACGTCTAGCCTTCGCGCTCAGTGAAAACCTAGTGCACAGTCCTAGTATCACCATAACCACCTGCCATGTTCTCAAATCGGACTCCGGAAACATAACGGCATCGCCGCCGCCGCAAATATACTCTCTGAGTTTGTCCGCGGTGAAATTGTTGCAATCGAACCCGGCAGATGATTCCCCCGATACATCCTCATCGCTCGAATCGACATGTTCGTCGTTCGAAGCTCCAGCTGCGTCGTCGTCGATCATTGTAGCCGCCACAGACGAATCCGTCACCTCGGACAGCCGAAGCGCATGGTCGTCCTCGCCGTCGAGCAACGTACCTAATGTTACTGCGACAAACAAATGAAAGCTAAATTAAATGAAGAAGTGTCATTTACACAGTACTCCAATTACCACAATTACGGAAACGGTCATTATATATGCGTGCGTACTGCGGCAACATGCACATAAGCTCACCGAAGTCAGAACGCTGATCCATCTTGCACTCGCGCGGTGTACGCAAATCTATACCTGAGCCGGATGGCATCGGAGCTGACCGATCCAGCGTCGACCGTGCATTCGCCGCAATTTTTTGCAGCCTTTCTCGTTCGCATTGTACATCATACAGTTCAGCGTGTCATATGATTTCTGTAACAATAAGCAAATCCAATATGTAGGTAACGTACTTAGAATCATTTATTGCACGTATTCATCCATGCATTTGATTATATTGCTCTTACCTGCGGCCCTGCCATGGGCCAATTCTGCGTCTCGTCGTCGCTTCGTAACAGGGTGTGACAATCTCAACCCACCAGGGCCGTACGTCCGCCCGGGCCGTTTTCTCGGCGGCTTGTCACTCATTCCGTGGGGCTGCGATTGAAATACGATCGATTAGTGTATGATAAAACACATACAATAGAGAATTAGGCAGCTGCAAAAGGCTCGCTACATAGACGTATACACCGAACGCATGAAATCCGCCCAGAAGTGAGCTTTAAGATTAACACCATCTTCCCGAAGTCCGTTGTACGAACACGAAACAGCGATACCGATACATTTGTAGGTTACGTACGGCTTGATAGGTTTGTATACGAATCTATCTGTATGTCTATCCGTTGCTGCGAGATTTCTATAGGTTTTCGAACAGTTTGTATACAAACTTATCCGTACTTATCGGTTCCTATGCGTATCTCTATCAGTGTGCCTGCGATAACCAAGAACGTGACGTAGAACGTAACCTAAAAATATTGCCCTGCACCAATTGTTAGATTCACGTGCTTACCGTATTTCGATTCCCGTTTTTATGGCCACCGTCCTCCTCGTTACCGCTCCCCCACACACACACTCAGTTACTTCCCTATATTTCACTGCACACGCCGTAACTTGTCGCGAAACTTGTAGTCACGTATACGCTTTATATTACGTCAACGTTTCTTTCCCGAGACATTCACCTCACGCATTATAAATATGCAATCACGTAACGCCAAAAACACTCACACGTCAGTAATCAATTTCCACAGTAAGTATTCGACGAGAAAAACAATGATGCGACACAATGGTTACGAATACGTTTAGGTAACGGCGCCGCCATATCGGCTTGGCGCCCGCCGACCGGTTATTCGCGCTTCTCGGTCTGACCATCAGAGGCGTGGTGATCTGACAGTGCAAGTCAGTCACAGTAGTCTCGAGTGGTTTATTATATTGTCATCATGTGGGACATGGTCGTTATATTTTCGTTATATATTCCACACCTAAAATTACAAGCATATCGTGATTACGAATTCACACGTGGCTTCATATTTTGTTGTGTATGGTAACGGGATTGATGCTTGCGGTTGCCATTAATGGGTTCGCGGTGGCTGACTGTTTTTTTTCGGACTTTTTCGGAAACGAGACTACATTCTAGTCGTTTTTGATGTGCCGATAGCCGAAATTATAATAATACAATTATGACCCCTAATAAAAATAATATATTATTATTTTATTGATTCCACCCGAAAAAGTCCGACAAAAATAGTTAAACACCGCGAACCCATTAATGAACATTACCGTTGACTGCGTATTCTAAAGACAGCTCACCCTGGGTTATTCCGTGAGCCGACCAAGTGGGCTTGAAGTGGGCTTGGAGATTGAATAGTGCCCGAATTTACCGACCGAACTACCATTGCAGTATATCTATATATTCGCACACTATAGATATACTACAATGCTATTTCGGTCGGTAACTTCGGGCACTCTTCAATCCCCAAGCCCACTTTAATACCACTTTGCCGGCTCATGAAGTCCCATTAGGGGAACCGTCTTTAGAATATTCAGTCAACGACATTACTGTACGCATTCAGCTCACTGAACTCTATAATATACTAGAACGCGCACAGCGCTCGTCATAGTAGTGGGTAAGAAAGAGATAGACGATCAGGGGGGTATCTGTGCTTGTCGTACTCATATGTAGCGTTCTATGCGTGCGACGAGCACAGATACCCCCCTGATCGTCTGTCTCCTATGGTGCGCGTTCCAGTATATTATAGAGTTCAGTGGTTCAGCTTAGCGTTCATTGGTTCAGCTGCCGCCAGATTGTCACGGATCCACTTCCGCCCGCATCCCAAGCAGGTCGACGGTATTGTGAGCGCATGTGTAGAGTCGAAACCGTTGTAAAGCGTAATAGCTATTGAAGAAAGAAAAAGAAATCGGTCTGTATAATTCTGATATCTTTCCACCGATTTTGGTTCATTGTGAGTTGTAACAAGTGCCGCTGTGATCGTTATATTCACTTGGTGACGAATCAAGGACTGCGCCCTGCAAAACAAAGGGACGCCATTTATATTGTCATCATGTCTGATGGTAGTGATTCAGCTAATATGCCGGCAGCAAGTGAGCAATTACTTGAAGCGGCTACCCAGAACGCTGTGAAAGGTGTTTTGAAGATGTTTGAAGTCGCGTTGCCCGTGGCAAAGCAGGAAATGAGGAATGTATGCGCCGCTGGTATCGCGCACTGTGAGGCAACGCTCCAGGCTGAAGTACAAAACGGTGTTGACCGAATATCCGAGGCAGTGCGAAACGCGACCGCCGAAATCAAGGCCGCAGTAAATGATATCGCAGACGAGTCGGCAGCTGCTGCTGCTCCATCGCAACTCGAGGTCGCAGTACAAAAAGCCCGCGCGATGCGGGTCGATCCCGAGAAAGAGGCGTTGGAGGAAGCGTGGATACACGATTTGTGGGAGAGGGAGGATAAAAAGAACAATATCCTTTTCCGAGGGCAACAGGATCACAGCGGATCAATAAACGAAACGATAACTGGAGTCGGTTAAACACGGTGTGGAATTAGAATAATTACGGTTGACGAAGTGTAAAAAGAGTAAGGTATATGGATACGGACCAGGGGCGTAGCGTGCCTTGGTGGGGCCCCGTATAAAAATTTATTTGGGGGCCCTTATGAAGGGTAAAGATTTCTTTTTACGCACGTCGGGGGCCCCCGTGGCCCGGGGGCCCCGTATAATTGATACGGCAGATACGGCGGTAGCTACGCCCCTGATACGGACGATTACGAGGGAGTGAGAAAGACAGATTCGAAATGTGTATAAAGTGGTGCAGGTAGCAGACTGTGAACCTCCGAGTTTGAATTCTCGCGCACTGACGGACACGGGCCGCTGAGCGCGTCCGTCGCGGTCGCCATATTGTGATAGAGTTATACGGCCGTTACCACTGCAAGCATCGACACGTGTTGCAGCCAGCGTCCACGGTATAGTGAAATCTAAAATATATTAACAATACGTCTCGTTTTCGGTGATAAGTGTTGCCGTTATTGTGTATATCCTCAAGGTCAACGTTATAGAAGATTCCGGTGGAGTTATATATAGTGAACCCGCGCGTTAGGGTCGTGGGCAGGTTTCAACTTGAGATTGACGGTTAATCATCGACGCCCGCCGCCATTATGCCTATCACACACGCATTCGTCAAGTACACGGCGACGTGTCCTAACAAAGGATCTTCTGGCAAACATCCCGATAAGGAAGTCGTCCCGGTTGGTCGTATATCCAACTTCAATCCGGAAAAATTGGGCAACCGAACCTATCGCGTACAGTGCGGCAAGGTCTTTTGTCCCGCCATCGTTGGACTTGTCGGAAGTAAGTAAATTGTATTTTTTTGATTAATATTTCTTTCGATGTCTATCGTGGAGTCCTATCAAGGGACTCGGTGAGTGACTGAGTAATGTCGAGCAGTAGACGGAAAAGCTGTACTTATCGGCGCCTCGAAGAAGCCTCGGCTTGGACCCTGGAGTCCTATTGAAGGACTCAGATAGTGACTTTGACTATCGTCAAGCAATAGACG
The DNA here is from genome assembly GCA_963992785.1 of Tenthredo livida. Lineage (NCBI taxonomy): Eukaryota > Metazoa > Arthropoda > Insecta > Hymenoptera > Tenthredinidae > Tenthredo > Tenthredo livida. The sequence goes on from OZ023068.1 coordinate 11,844,742, forward strand.
GAGAAGCTATATTCATCGGCGCCCCGAGGAAGCCTCTCGATGTCTGTCGTGGAGTTCTATCGAACTGGCTTGAGCCGCAGATGAATACAGTGTCTCCGTCTATTGCTCGACGATACTCAAAGTCACTCTCCGAGTCCTTCGATAGGACTCCAGGGTCCAAGCCCAGGCTTCGTTGAAGCGTCGATGAGTACAGCTTCTCTGTCTACTGCTCGACGATACTCAAAGTCACTCTCTGTGTCCCTCGACAGGACTCCACGATAGACATCGAAGTTTGCTTGAGTTCAATTTCAGACAAATATCCTAAATTCATCTTCCTACAATATATGCCGGATGTTAGGACTGGTTCGGTCAGTCTGACAACTGTGTTTAGAGGTTGGACTGGATATTCTCGACACGTGTATTAATTTGTTCCTTCATTAATGCGGATAGTTTAGTCAACATACCATTAATTTCAGAAGAAACTTGTGTAATAGGTTATGTTGACGAGTAATGTAGTTGTAGCATACCGATCTTACCCTTACCGACTCTGAATAGAGATCGAATAAATACCCGCATTACCGTATAGAGTACAGATAACGGCGGAATTGTGATTCTTTGTTCACGCGAATGAAAAGATTAGTACTTCGCCCGTATCACGTTTTGCGTTGTTGTCGCGTTATTCGCTATGTGCATTTGGATGGAGGGGATAGCCGAAGCTATCGAAGCGCCCATGGTGGCGATAAATAGCGGTTATATGGGACAAATCCGGCACTTTTATTGGCTAGTTTCGAATTGTGTATACGCGTCACGGAATTCTCATCAATCAGACCATTTCCCGCCGCCCCTGTTTTTGCCATTTTTCGCCACTTGTGGCGCTACATGTAGACATGCACATAGCGAATATGCTGAGGGGGAAATAAGCCGAGCTTCGAGCAACATTAATTCTTGGGGTCGAAATGATTCACAGTGATTCATTTCATTCAACGTGCTTTTTTTAATTCGGATTAATTATTCTTAATTCAACGGAATTCCCTACAAAAAATACCTGGTAGGATATGGTGTTTGCGGATAGATCCAAGTATAAAAACCGTATGTACATGCGGTTTTTATACTCAGATCTATCCGCAAACACCATATCCTATCGAGTATTTTTTGTTGGGTTCTTTTTATTCGATCGATTCAATATGTTTGCCATCGATTCACTTCAATTCGGGTAAATATCTGCAAGTTTCTATCAATTCATTTTCATTTTTTCTGTTGTTTCTCATCGATTCAGGTAATTCTCTGCTATTTATTCAGCCAATTCTCATTAATTCGTTTGATTCTCTATTAATTCAGTTGTTTGACGACAATTCAGTTAATTTTCGTTACTTCTGGTGCATTATGAATTACTTCTTTGTCTATTGACGTGTCGGTTTATTGTTACATTTTCCGTGAATTTCCAACAGCATCTAGGTTCGTCTATCTAATTGTTCATGATTCCGGTTTCTAATGCCTCAGTCACCCGTATTACTAATATATAAGAATGATAAAAGTTAATATTTATTGATGAATACTCTGTGTTGAGGTGAAACCGATACTTCCGTATTGACTCGGATGAAATGCGTATTGAATAACCGTATACATTTTCCGATTGAGTGATATGTTGACACGGATTTGTAGATACCTTGAAAGACGTTCAGAGGAAAATTGAAGCGAAGAGAACCATTTTTCCGCCACCGCGTCTGGTCAAAGGGGCTTCGGAATTGTCGTCGGCCGCCGAAGAGAGCGTAAGGGTATATGCGCTTGTGTTGATTCACAATGTTTATTACCCGTGCAATTCGAAGATAGTTTCAACGCGCGGCTAACCTTCAATTCATACTTGCAGGGTTCCACGAAGTCGATTAACATTTCTAGGACGCAGATAGCGCGCGATCGTGCGTTACGGAAATTGACCGTTTACCCGGAATCGGGAAGTTTGCGTACTGGTGACAAGGGTTCGGTACAAGCAGATCAAATGACGGGTAAAAAGAAGGTGCCTAAGGAAGCGGAGTCTCAACCGAGTGAGAAAACAGATGCTCGCGGTGACGGATCCGACGAAGAGGTTCGACGACCTGGGAGTTCCAGCGATGAAACTGTGCGGCGTAAGGGCACGACGAAGGTGACTCCGAAATTGCCGAAGGAGATGACACGCTCGCTAACAGGGCTGATAAGTGGACACTTCTCTGACTATTTCCTGCTTTTTTTTCAGAGTAGTCACTTCTTGTCACACCAATAGCCCCAACAATCACTTTTCTCGCTATTTTCGAAGGCCTCTACCACTGCCAGCCCTGCGCTATCAGCGGCTAAGATAACGAGTAGAAGGAAGGTGCCTAGGGAGGCGGAGTCTCTACCGAGTAAGAAAACAAATGTCTGCGATGACGGATCCGACGAAGAGTTTCGACAACCAGGGAGTTTCAGCGATGAAACTGTGCGGCGTAAGGGCACGACGAAGGTGACTCCGAAATTGCCGAAGGAGATGACACGCTCGCTAACAGGGCTGGTAAGTGGACACTTCTCTGACTATTTCCTGCTTTTTTTTCAGAGTAGTCACTTCTTGTCACACCAATAGCCCCAACAATCACTTTTCTCGCTATTTTCGAAGGCCTCTACCACTACCAGCCCTGCGCTATCAGCGGCTAAGATAACGAGTAAAAGGAAGGTGCCTAGGGAGGCGGAGTCTCAACCGAGTACAGAAACCGATGCCGAAAGCGATGCCGACGAGGAGGTCAACCAGCAATCTGAGATTTCGGATGATGCAGCTACAGTAATAATTCCACGAGGCGGTGAGCGGACGACGAGCAGGAAGCAAGTCGAACCGGCCGACGACGAACCGCAAACGGATAACAGTGACACGGAAACTGGGCAGCTCACCATAGGGGATCCGATGGATGCGACGGGAGGAGCCCTATCAAGCGACGATGATAACACAGCTGATGATGCATCACACACGGTTGGTAATTAGTACGGTACACGATTTTTTGACCAACTCCTGATCGGGTAATGGTAATGTATATTTGTTGGACAGTGTGTAAAAAATATGGTGCATACAGGTGGGGGTCGTTGGCGGCTGCCGGACAGTTACAAGGTGCCTGCAGTGTTGAAGCTGAAACTGCGTGAAGCGCGGGTGGAGAATCAGATGCTGAGAGGTATGAATATGAATTTACAAAAGAGACTTCTCGTCCATTGCGATAAACTAGAAGGTATTTCGTTCGTTATTCACGAGTTGGGTACAGTGAGGACTGTGCATTACTTTTTGTCTGCACGTACTGGTACTGACTGTCGATTGAGTGTACTTGCAGCGACGATTAAAAATGCGGGGAAGGTGTCAATGGTTGATTGGAAGAAGCGTGTCGCACGAGGAGAAGACCTGCCTGTTGGGTTTGTTGACCCCGCTGCTGGAAAGGTAAAAGATTCATACGTGCGTAGATTAATGCATTCGGATGTACGTTTACGTTCGCTTTCATGTTACAGGTACACGCAGGATACGGGGTGTGGGTTAATGAGAGGGAGTACGACGACTTACGGTTGAGAAGCAACGTCAACCCATCAAGATTTATAGCGAACGTAGCTCGCATGATATTCACAGATGACGTGTTGAGGGTATCGTCCGTAACAGGAACGGTCAGCAATGTGCAAAGAGCCAAATTGGGGCGAGCTGCTGCGGCCGCGAAGCCCGCTCTCGATAGTGTCGGCTTAGACGCTGTATCGGGTAAGTAGAAGAATTACAGGGATGAAGAATCAAAATGCTCGTGCGTCATTTCTCCTAATCCTGTTGTATGTGTTCCCGGTTATAGCAATTACACGACATTCGATGAGGTCGATCGGTCACACCGAAGGGGAAATATTGGAGTGGTTGACTAAGTCACCGACGATCATCGCGAAGAAGATATCAGATTTGAATCGACATATCAGAAGAGTGCGGGAGCGAGAAAGGAAGAAGTGCGTGTCGGCAGAGAACGTCGACACGGACGATACGGAGCAGGATGAGAAGCAAGAAAGCAACGAGAATCGGTTGGACGAACCGACGATTAACGTTGATACGGACGATGCGGAGCAGCATGAGAAGCAAAAAAGCGACGAGGATCAGTTGGACGAACTGGCGATTAACGTTGATACGGACGATGCGGAGCAGGATGAGAAGCAAAAAAGCGACGAGGATCAGTTAGACGAACGGGCAATTAACATTGATACGGACAATGCGGAGCGGGATGAGAAGCAAAAAAGCGACGAGGATCAGTTGGACGAACCGGCGGATAACGTCTGCTGAATAATATATTATAATGTACTATGTGTTTTGTTTGATGGTGATTGACCAAAGAGACGCTATAATTGCGAGTCAAATGTCTTCTAGTTCGTTATAGAAATAGTCATATCACGTAATGTATCAGATATTTTATTTAGTTTATTTAGTTTATTTTCAGATATTTTTTAAAGAAACAGCAGTCTATTAATACGATTAGACGTGCAGTCTAATATAACGATTTGATATGTTTTGATAAATGAAAGTGGATGTTAAATCGTCGGCTGGGAGGAAGAAGGTGCTATCTCAGCTTCGCCGTGAAGGAGGTGCTATCTCAGATTTGACTTGAAGAAGGTGCTATCTCAGATTTGATTTGAAGAAGGTGCTATCTCAGCTTTGCCGTGAAAAAGGTGCTATCTCAGATTTGATTTGAAGAAGGTAACATTTCGGGAGCAATTTTTTTTCTTCATAAATTCAAGTTGGCAACACGCGTGGGAAATATGAATTATCAGTTGAATTATACGAAAGAATACCTTCCGAATAACTATTCATTTTATTTCGTGTAATAATTACATTTTCATTCCACGACTAATTTATACGATCGAATGATTGAAATGTTAGTATCATATTATGATACTAACATTTCGATCGTATAAATTAGTCGAGGAATTAAAATGTAATTATTACACAAAATAAAATGAATAGTTATTCGAAAGGGATTCTTGCGTGTAATTCAACTGATAATTCATACTTCCCGCGCGTGTTGCCAACTTGAAATTATGAAGAAAAAAAATTGCTCCCGAAATGTCACGTTTATCAATTCAAATCTAAGATAGCACCTTTTTCACGGCAAAGCTGAGATAGCACCTTCTTCAAATCAAATCTGAGATAGCACCTTCTTCAAGTCAAATCTGAAATAGGACCTTCTTCAAGGCGAAGCTGAGATAGCACCTTCTTCCTCCCAGCCGACGAAATGTGCTTCACATCTGTCGTATTCGATTACACTATTCACATCTCGATATTGTTTAACCATAATTCCATCTTTTCATATGTTGCGATGCTAAATGATATATTATAATGTACTATGTGTTTCGTTTGATGGTGATTGACCAAAGAGACGCTATAATTGCTAGTCAAATGTCTTCCAGTTCGTTAAAGAAATAGTCATATCACGTGATGTATTAGATATTTTATTTAGTTTATTTAGTTTATTTTCAGATATTTTTTCAAGAAAAAGCAGTCTATTAATACGATTTGATATGTTTTGATAAATGAAAGTGGATGTTAAATGTGCTTCACATCTGTCGTATTCGATTACACTATTCACATCTCGATATTGTTTAACCATAATTTCATCTTTTCATATGCTGCGATTCTAAATGATATATTATAATGTACTATGTGTTTTGTTCGATGGTGATTGACCAAAGAGACGCTATAATTGCTAGTCAAATGTCTTGCAGTTCGTTAAAGAAATAGTCATATCACGTGATGTATCAGATATTTTATTGAGTTTATTTAGTTTATTTTTAGATATTTTTCAAAGAAAAAGCAGTCTATTAATACGATTAGACGTGCAGTCTAATATAACGATTTGATATGTTTTGATAAATAAAAGTGTATGTTAATTATGCTTCACGTCTGTCATATCCGATTACACTATTCACATCTCGATATTGTTTAAACATAATTCCATCTTTTCAGCCATTACTGCCAGATGTAAATTGACGAAGTCACAGTATACACGTGTTATAAGAGATCCGAATACAAAATCCGGGTCCCCTGGTTTTTGAGATACGGATCTCTTATACCGCGTGTATGCTATTATTCCGTCGTTATAAAATATCCGGCATTGTACGCACGGTCCGCATTGAATCGGATGCGCACCGACGGCCAGGGGTACCGGCGTCGGGGCTACGATTTCGCATAGGCGGACGTATAGAAACCGCATACGTCGTCGGATAGAGTAGCGGATAGGATCGCCAGCCTGCAGAATCGGCGCATCCGATTCGATTGCGCATTGGATCCGGTATTTTTCGAATAAGGAATACTCAAGTACTGGCGTACAGCAGCGGATGACATACGGATAAGAAAGTCGGATACAAAGTCGGATGAGAGTGGGATTCATAAGTCCCGAGAAACGCCCATGGAGTCCGGTATTTGACGGATAGAGGTACTGAAAATCGTATCGGACCTGGCGTACAGCATCGAATGTCGTACGGATAAGAAAAGTCGGACACATAGTTGGATCATTGACGGATGAGAGTGGGATTCATAAGTCCCTGAAAAGACTCGCAGGAGCGGTTAGGTGACGGATTGCAATCCGTTCCTGACTGACATTTTTTGTAGGGATGGCATACTAATGCCAAAAAGGCCTATAACGACGATATGCCTTTATGGAATTAGGGATGCGATATCTAAGGAACGAAAGCGTTCAAGTAGATCTGATATAGCTTTTTGTTTCATTCTTATAAAATCCTATAAAGTTATCTCGAATCCTGATGAAATTTGAGGTAATTACTCATAAGTTTATCACAATTTTTGTCAATATTCCGAAAATTCTTTCATCTTTTATCAATCATACCTTTTTCCTTATATTATTTACTAAACTCTCGCAATTAATATATCCCAGAAATACTCATCTTTTTAGAACTCCTAATGTGTAGTCTCCTGACATTGATCTCAAACGCACTTTTTGATGGATCATCTTCTTTCGATTCCGAAGTCTCGTTTCAGATACATATACACTGTGTTTATTCAATTATGGAAATTACTATTGGTTGGAATTCGTAATGAAAGCACGACAATATTTACAAACAAGTGGACACCTAACCTCGAAAAAATGTAGATCGCAGCCATGTGTTCTGTCAAGATCACAGTTCAAAAGAATATTTAAAATTAAATATGTATAAGAAATGATGATTACAAAGAATTAAAAGATCACAAAATCAAATTCAAAATCAAAATATATGAAAACGTCATGAAAGTAAGACAGTGGTGTTGGCAGTGTTGTACAATACTGATGGGAGGAATATGAGGGTTCGCGCGCCGCGCGGCGGCGCTTTTTCGCAATTTGGCACTGTCATGGCTGTAACTTCTCAAATCCTGTAGATATTCTGACGCCGATTTATTTGCAGGTAGAGTAGGTCACTACCATTTCAAATAAATTATAAAAAAAAAAACAATTTTTTAAAAATTCAAAGGTGTAGATACCCCCTTAAAAACCAATTACGATTTTCAGTGCGGATAAAATTCAATTAAAATTGGATAAAAGTTTTAATGGGTGATATTTTTGTCTGATAAAACCTTTCCAAATTTTATGAGATTATACAAGTTTTTATAAGTTGCTTTCAACAGGGCACCTCAACGCTACTCTTATGGCCGGTTTAGTCACCCTGCATATAGCTACATGTAGGGCCTATAAATGGTTTGTAAATGAGAATATCCTGCACGAACTTTATCATTATCTTATTTTATTTATGTGCCATCTTTATCTTCATAAAATAATTAGTACATAATATCTTCGCAGATTGAAACTCGAGAATTGAGTTTTTAGTAATAATATTAATAATATAGTAACGGTTATACGAAATATGTATTAAAAATAGTGATTTCCTTCACTGATCGTGAGGTTTTCACTTGAGGTGTTGTTGCCAGAGCTTATTCAATTTCACATTAATGGCTGAACCAAACTCTCCTCCTTTGAAATTTGTCGAATATTGAGAATCTAAAACAATAACAGGGAAACAACGAGTTCTGCAGTACAAAATTGTAGCGAGCGATCAAAATTGACAAAGGTAGTTTAACTACATTTAGAAAAAGGTATTTTATTCATTCGTCATATTCTTTCATTATGAGTAGGAAAAAAGAAGGCTTAAAATACAAAGAGACCCCGATAAAATAAAAAAAAAATCTCAGAAGGTATTTTCTTCGCGAAGAGGCTGCAACGATTGCCCTTTTACATTTTTTCCCGAAACGACAACCATTCTGAATCAATTGATAAAATTGCCGGATGAAAATTTGTGAAATAAAATTGTCCCCTCTTCCAAAAACAAAAAAAAAACAAAAAATAGGAGGAACGATATCGTATTTCTTCTCATGTACTAAAATGAAATTGGGGCAGAAGCCACGTTGACACTTGGGCATGGGTCGGTTCTTATAACTCCTATTTTCTCTCTGCAGGGCAATACGTGACAGATTAACTCGCTTGCTTGAGGTGTTGTTGACGGAGCTTATTCAATTTCACATTAATGGCTGACCCAAACTCTCCTTCTTTGAAATTTGTCGGATATTGAGAACGTACTGAATCTAAAACAATGAGAAGTAATTACAATGCTAATAAAATTAAAGTCGCAGAGCTGATGACCAAAATAGTGAGGTAATCTTGTCGTCGATGAAAGTCAGGATAGTACTTACCTGAAAGATCTATATCGCCAGCCTTAATAATGATTACAAAAAAATAATAATTTTGAGGTAATCATAATCAAGGCTGGCAGCACCTTTCCATCAACCGATCGATTTGAAATTTTTTTTTTTGGGTGTATTGGGAGTATAGAGGAACTGTTCGCCACAAAAATTAAAGACGATACTTTCACCTTTTTTTTCCCTCACCCCATAATATCTGATCCCACCAGCAGCGACCTGCCAGATCAACGATTCTCGCACCAGGGTCTTTCAGGTAAGTATTATCCTGACTTTGATTGACGATAAAATTACCTCACCATTTTGGTCGTCAGCTCTTAGACTATTGGGCCTAGTACCAATGTCTGTGCTTGCTGTTACAATTGTTCTCACATTCAATCGCTTCAATAATATGTACGCAGGAGAGTTGCCAGTGGGAATACTGCCTGCAACAATGATCTTGTCATTGCAGTGTATGTATTCGTAGAAGATGCAGTGGCATGTCAGTTACCAATACTTTACTGCCCGGCTGTCCAATTTCAATCTGAAAATGAATTACGATTTTATTTCCATTAGTTCATCAGGGTGCTTATTCACTAACTTTTGCGTTATCATAACTGCAGAATAACTGCACAAAACAATGTCAATCAATGAAATAGAAGCAGCTGATTGGCAGTCGCCTATTGTTTTTCATGATTTGAGTGCTATTTTAATATCACTGTTACGATGACGCCAGAGTTCGCGAATAAGCCCCCAGAAACAACAAACAAAGGACCAGTTATTTCATTATTTTACGACTAGTACCAACATTATTCTTACATTTCCTTCAGTGAATTCTCCCTCCTGAAGAACATGTATATTAGACCTGTCCTTAAGAAGGGTAAAATCAAATTTTGATCGGGCCACCCCTCAAAATGGTTCGAAATAATTTAAAAAAAATGTACAATTTTCTCCAATTTTTTTCGTCCATATTTACCCACCCCTCGATGGCCTTACTTTTTCCCATAAGAAAAGCATTGATTTTTCAAAGTTTTTAATCAAAAATGCGTACTGGGTCTGAAAATAGTCGTAAAAAAATTTATAGGGAAGCAAAATGAAGGTGAATTCGTCCACTTCAAACTGCCGCTTGGAAAATTGGTCTATCTCTATTTTTGACTCCGCTATCGAACTTTTAGTGCGGCAAGAAATTTTGACTTGTGAATACAAGCTTTGGGATTGGTCTTGGAGAAAAAAGGAATTCTTCGTTGAAAATAACCAATAGAAATTCAAAAATTTCGATAACCTCATTTTCCTGCTTAGTATTTGGGAAACCGCTGTGAAAAGATTTCAAAAATGTCGAAGAACGTCATTTAAATTCAATTATTTCAATTATTCTGAAATATTCTATTTTTTCTCGTAAGATGAACTTGGATAATAGGACTAAGAACAACAAAAATTCAAACTCATGGCATTATCGATTCGGCTGGAAAGGTTGGGGTTACATTTTTCACATGACTAATTAGTTTGCACAAAGAATTTTCTATTTTCTACGACCCCTCCGATTCAATTCTTCCGATATTCAGCTCTCCAAATAACGTTTTTCGATATTTTCAAAATCTTTTTTCAGCGGTTTCCCAAATACCAAGAAGGAAAATGAGGTGATCGATATCTTCGAATTTCTTTTTGTTATTTTCAACAAAGAATTTCCTTTTTCTTCTAGACCAATCCCAAAAGCTTGTATTCACTGGTCGAAATTTCTTGCCGCACTAAAAGTTCGATAGCAAAGTCAAAAATAGAGATAGGACAATTTTCCAAGCGGCGGTTTGAAGTGGACGAATTCACCTTCATTTTGCTTCCCTATAAATTTTTTTACGACTATTTTCAGACCCAGTACGCATTTTTGATTAAAAACTTTGAAAAATCAATGCTTTTCTTATGGGAAAAAGTAAGGCCATCGAGGGGTGGGTAAATATGGACGAAAAAAATTGGAGAAAATTGTACATTTTTTTTAAATTATTTCGAACCATTTTGAGGGGTGGCCCGATCAAAATTTGATTTTACCCTTCTTAAGGACAGGTCTAATGTATATTCTTGTAATTTGATTGTGATGTTCCTGGTTGTGAGGGATCTAGGTGTGACTATCTTGGGATGCCTTTGGGAAGTATCTTCCTCGCGCCTTCAGTTAGTATTAGGCCTGAATTTCTTTCATCATTAGTCAGCAACTGTTCAATTTCATTGAGTGCTAAGAAACATTAATAATCGCTATAGTGCACTGTTGAATAATTTTTTTTCGAAACAGCAGCATCGTAATAATGACTCACTGTCGCTCATTGTGTTCAACTTGTTCATGATGCTTTGCAGTGTTATTGTTTCGTTTGGAACAGGTGTCAGTATTCCAGATTGGTGACCGCCTGCCTTTCTCAAATCAACGCCATCTTGTGGTGATGATCGTATGGATTCGACGTCATCTTTTTCTTCTTCCATTTCATTTTCAGAATCACGATTAAAACCTACCTCATCCTAAAATCATTGTAGGGTTTAGGATATGAAAAGTGTTGGAAAAACAGGGCGCGATATGTCCACTTGTATGTGATCGTAAGCGTTGCGAACGCGCCTATGAGGTAGACTACCATGCTTACCGAATACATAGTGTGCATGTATGAGTGTGGCCGTACGTGTGTAATATACACGTACGTAAGACAGCAGAGTGAGTTGCGCGGCCGCACGGAACGGCACGCCTGTAGAAGTATTACAGTATACCTTTCCTATATTAAGATTATGTATTTCTGTTCTTCCTTTGATAAACATTATTAATAGTTCTAATACCTATTATTCATTCCACGAACCTAATTAATCGAACATGGTAGCAGAGCGTGGTTTAAAGTAAGAAAAAGTGCTCGTGGAGCGGTATCTGTACACTGAAAGAAAAATGTAGTTACAGTTACAATTTCATCAGTTATCTTTACTATAAACTTTGGTGAAATATGGCACCGACCCAGTTTCTATAGTCACAGAAGCCCTGAAAAATATAGTGATTGTTACATAATATTATAGTAGCCGTCACATAACCAACTAACTATACGCAAATAGTTAACGTTGCTATGTGTTTCACACAATAATCTATGTGTTCGAAGGACAATATATTATGGCTGTGTAGGTCAAATTTTATATTTAACTGTGCAATACGAATCGCTGTATTGACGTATTACACATAGGTGAGTCAACGCTTAGATTATGTTAGGTACACTATATGTGCAAGCACAGTATATTATTCTACATGAGTAAGGTAACATTTTAATTATGTTTTGCATACCATATAATTTAGTCTGGGTTCCTCTTCGAATTGGTTAACATAACAATCTTATTGAGTTTCTGTGGACAACATGGTCTAGTGTGAGCTACTATTGCATATCGGCATTGTCACATTTCTGATTATTCATGAATACTGTGCAGCATTGTTCGTGTTAATACACGGGATGGTTGACATAACATTATTCGGTTAATCCGAGAACTGAAAATTTTGGTACTCCACTCTATTCTTCAACAATATCCCATACTATATTACTTGGGTTAAATATGGCACCAAGCATAATTTTATAGTTGTAATTTTCAATAGAATATTGTATTGATTACTATAATCAACGGATTGATTGGCTACTAGAATATAGTGAATACATCTACGGGATCGAGGATGCAGCACTATGTTGGGATCATGCGGGCTAATGAAAGTTATAGTTAATGTAACGATACAAAATATTTGTGGGTATCATATTTATTCGTTCCAGTCAACACTTCATACTGTTTGGATGCACAATAATATCATATTTCAACATAAACAATAATAATAGAAACTATGACTATACATATCTATTTTGATTTGAGTTCAACAGAATGGTTGAACTAACACAATATCTTGTTGTCGGTCCCACATAGCACACAGTCATATTGACTTATGTACACAGAGAAAAAAATTCCTCGTTTCAAGAAAAAGATTTCTTGTTTCAAGAAACTGTAGTTTCTTGAATGTTTTTTTTATTAAATCAAGGAAAGATGTTCTTAATTTAAATTAATATGTTCTTAGTTAGAATTAAGAACATATTTCCTTCATTTAATCAAAAAACATTAAAGAAACTACAGTTTCTTGCAGCAAGAAATCTTTTTCTTGAAACGAGGAATTTTTTTTTTTCTCTGTAGGATCTTGAAGTCGACTGGAAGATGACCACCAGACACCGCATATCCGTAGTTGAACCAATTTCAACACATTGACCAAAATAAGACTATTAGCTATAGCGACTGTAAGAGCGACTAATAATTCTTTTCAGTCGAATGTTTATGAATGTCGAGCAATTGACTTACAATAAGCCACGGATATTCAGCCTCTGTTAGTGACCTTTTAATCGACTTTAAGACCTAAGACATAAACCAAGCGAGCGTTATGCTACCTGCAGGGAGTTTCATACGTACGAACGAGTTTAATGATGCTGAAGATGATGGGTCAGTACTGAAGTACGATCATAGAAAACAAAAGGGTAAAATAAAGGAAAAGTAAAATAAGACTTATCTTCGCCTCATTATTAATCTGCGTCTGCATGACAATGACAAAATAGTTAACCATATACCACATATCAGATAGTTTGATTAAATAATTCTTTTAATATATGATATAGGACCTTCATTTATATACTATCTTCATATACAGTGCGATTCTGTGGGAAATCACGCGACTAGAAGGTGGGCTAACGGAAAACGCCATAATTGAGCACGTCAAACATCGACAGTTGGGTTTTATGTATTTCGTGGGAAATAAAACCCAATCGTCGATGTTTGATCTGCTGAATTCAGGCGTTTCCTGTTAGCCTATTTTTAAGCACGTGATTTTTCACAGAATCGCACTGTATATTGACTAATAACTGGAGAAAATAAGAAACAAAAATCATCAATAAGTAGCGTCAGCGCTACATCATTTGAGAAAGTTTGATTACATAATTCTTGATAGGAACTTTGCACATAGTATTTATATACTATGAATCGGATTATATTACTCTCGAGAAAATGAGCAACAGAAAAAAATTAAATAAAACGTGAATGACTAGCGCCAGGATATATAATATTATCACATAATAGGTATTTAAGACTTGGTATTATTGGATAATACAGGTATATACATACATTTATATTGTACAATAGCCAGGATGCGTGTGTGTGTGTACAAGGCGCTTCCCCCACTATACATGCCTCAAGAATAGCATGAGCAGAGGGACGCCAAGTAACTGGTAGAGAGAGATTAGGCAATGTGCTAAGTACGAAAAAATTAATTGTAACATGAATCTATATCAAATAAACTTCACATATTAGAACCTCTCAGTTTTATTATACCAACCGTTCGTTTTCCTGACATGGTAGCAGAGCGTGGTTCGAAATTCAGTGGTTGGGTGCGTTTAAGTGATTAAAAAGTATCGTAAAAATTAAGTGTATACAAGATAGTGCTGACTCTGCGAACACGAAGGAACGTTCGAGAGAGAACTGTGAAACAAGATGGCCAAGAACGATATTACGATACCGGTATTTGACGGAGAGGACTATAGCATGTGGAAGAAACGAATTACGATGTTCTTGAAATTTAAAAAATGTGAAGAAGTTATAAGCAGAGCAAGAAGAACATCGGATAGAGATGATTGGGATGAGAACGACTTAAAAGCGATAAACTATATCTACAGTGCAATATCAAATAAACAATTGGAGTTTGTGAGCGATAAGGAAACGGCATACGATATAATGAAAAAATTCGATGAGATGTACTTGAAAGAGTCAACTGCACTACAGATCGTGTGCAGAAACCGACTGGAAAAATTAAGACTGAATGATTATAGTGAGTCATCGTCCTTTTTCTGCGACTTTGAAAAGTCAGTAAATGAGTTGAAAAATGCGGGTGCTAAGGTGTCAGAGAAAGAAAAATTGAACTATATGCTCAACACACTGCCTGAATCGTACAGCTACATAGGTGATCTAATAGATGCCCTAAAGGAGGATGATCAAACTGTGGAATATGTGAAAAACAAAATACAAATGTCTGAAATAAAACTTCATAAAGACGATAATAATGGAAGAAGATCGAATGCATTTGTTGCGGATAGAGGCCAGAAAGATCGAGTGTGCTTCAAGTGTGGAAAGAATGGCCATATAATGAGAGAGTGCCATTATGGCGGTCAAGCGACGAGCAACGGCGGATTTTAGCAAAGGTCAACACGTAGTCGTGCACAAACCGGAAGAGGGAACTATAGCAGAGGGCGCAGCACTTGGCGCGGTCAAAGAGGAACAGGTGTACCTCGCGAAAATCAACAAGGACAGAGTAATCCAGGTGCGAGCGCATGGGTGACAACACTGACAACGGTTGATCACGCAGCGTACAGTAGTAAGATAAACAAATTAGGTAAATACGAAATAAACTGGTTACTAGATAGCGGGTGTACCGACCATATAACTAATAATGAGGAATATTTTGATAAGTGTATCGAACTTAAAGACCCTGTAAACGTATATTTGGGAGACAATAGAGTTGTAAAAGCAACTAAAATCGGAAATGTAGTAAGTTTTTTTGAGGCGTTCGGGGTAAAAAATGAAGTGAATATGAAAAACGTCTTCTATGCAAAAGATATGCATTCAAATCTGATAAGCTATGCAAAGTTGACTGATAAAAACACTATTGTCTCTAAAGGTAAAGTAACGAAGATTATAGATGAGCATGGTAAACTCACAGCTGTAGCTTTCAAAGAAAGTGGTTTATATAGAATGAAAAGTGAGTTAAAACACATAGAACATTTGGTAAATGTCGCGGACAGTAAGAATAATATGAGCCTGAAAGAAAAGTGGCATCGAATGCTGGGCCATGTAAACTTTAACTATTTAAACACTCTTTGTAATAAGCAATTGTTGGAGGGTATCCCAAACGAACTTGAAAACGAGTTTTTGTAACACATGCACGATTTTTGCGTTTTTTTGACCCATTAAGCGGGCCTAAAGTGGCGGTTTTCAGACGAGCGGGCAAATAAAAACTGAAAACGCCCGCTGCTCGATTTAGCGGGCGTTTTCAGTTTTTATTTGCCCGCTTATGCTCCAGCAGCGGGCGTTTTCATTTTTTATTTGCCCGCTAAATCGAGCAGCGGGCGTTTTCAGTTTTTATTTGCCCGCTTATTTGAAATCGCTCAAAAACGCGAAAATCGCGCGTGTCACAAAAAATATGGTGTGCACCAAGGGCTAAGTGGGTTTTTTGACCTTGTGTGGTTGCAGTACTCGTCCTCGGCTCGTAAATGCACTCGTCTTCGACTCGTGCTAGCTCGCCTCCGACTCGTACTGCAAACTCCACACTCGGTCTGAAAAATCTCACTTTACGCCCTTGGTACACAATATACTATTATGAAATGTAGGACATGTATAGAAAATAAGATGCACAACTTGCCATTCGAAAATAATAGAACTAGAGCTAAAGATATATTGGAGATTGTCCACACTGATGTGTGTGGCAGTTTCAAAACAGTAGGCCTGAATGGTGAAAGATACTTCGTCTCGTTAGTTGACGACTACAGCAAAATGGCAAAAATTTATTGTATTAAATCTAAGGCAGAGGTTTTCGATTGTTTAGTTCAATTAACGAATGAATGTGAGAACTTAACGGGTAAAAGAATAAAAGTACTGAGATGTGATAATGGAAGAGAATATTTAAATAACCGTTTTTTTGATTTTGCCAAAGAAAAGGGTATTATTATTAACAACTGCCCAGCTTACGTCCATGAATTAAATGGAACCGCGGAACGATTCAATAGAACAATAATGGACATGGCGCGGTGTCTATTAGCTGAAGCTAAAGTACATAAGCGGTACTGGCCTGAAATAATGTGCGCTGCTACGTACCTAAAAAATCGGACGTTAGCAAATACCATAGAAAAGAAGACACCCTATGAGATATTTTTTGAAAAGCAACCCAATGTCAAAAATCTACGCTTGTACGGTAGTAAAGTCTTTGTAAGGATACCAGAACAAAAAAGAGTCTCTAAGTGGGATAAAAAGGCAGACATGGGAATTCTACTAGGTTACAGTGAAGTAGGGTATAGAGTCCTCATTAATAATAGAGTAATAGTGGCCAGACATGTCGATGTCGTTGAAGAAAACGTAAAATGTATTGGTCTCGATGGAAATAGGTCGGACGACGATAATAAAGATGACACAGATGATTCTGCATCGGACGATAAATCATCTGATGAAAGCTTTAAAAGCTCTGATGGAGCAAAAACCGATAAAATTGAAAAGGATGAAGTTAGATCCGAGCCTGATACCGAAGTAGTTTCACGTAAATCCGCGCGCGACAAGAAACCTCCATTGAGATTCCCAGATTATAATGTATATGCGAATTATTGTAGAGCAGATAATCCGTACTCATATGAGGAGACGGTCGAAAGTACGGAATGTAAACAATGGAAAGAGGCTATGGATAAAGAAATAGAATGTCTAAATAAGAATAAAACTTGGAGTTTAGTTGATAAGATACAAGGTCAGAAAATCTTGGATGTAAAGTGGGTGTACACTAGAAAGTCCGATAATAGGCATAAGGCTAGGTTAGTCGTAAGAGGGTTCCAACAGACAGATGTGATGGAGGACATATACTCTCCTGTAGCAAAAATACAAACTTCAAAAATTTTACTATCATTCTGCTGTCAAATGGGCCTGATTATTGAACAAATGGACGTAGAGACTGCATTCTTAAACGGTGAGGTAAGCTCTGAGGCATATGTCCACCAACCGAAAGGATACGAAGACGATACTGATAGGATATGCAAACTGATAAAAGCACTATATGGCTTGAAAGGAAGTCCTAGGGCCTGGTATGAGTGCTTCGATAAATTTGTGATAGATTTAGGCTTTAAAAGAAGTGACCTAGATTACTGCTTATATACTCTTGGAAACGGCATAGACACTATTTACTTAATAATATATGTAGACGATTTATTAATTTGTGGTACGAGCAAAGCGAAAATACAGAGTATAAAAAGTCTTTTGTCAAATAAATTCAGAATGAAAGACTTAGGTGAGATAAAAGAGTATCTGGGTATTATCATAGAATATGATTATAATAGACATGAGATGGAATTAAGCCATACAAAATATATTGAGTCATTAGTAAATAAATACCAATTACAAAATAGCAAGTTATATAATACACCAATGGAAACAAATTTGAAAATTGAAAAATCAGATGTATGTGAGAGAGATATCAAATACAGAAATCTAATTGGCGCATTACTATACATAAGTTCAGGGACAAGACCTGATATAAGCTATAGCGTGAATTATCTGAGTAGGTTTCAAAATTGTTACAATGAAACACACTACAGATATGCCTTGCGGATATTAAAATATCTGTATCTAACGAAAGATTTGAAACGAAGATATAAGAGAAAAGAAAATGCCGAAATTATAGACTGTTATGTAGATGCCGATTGGGCAGGGGATCAGTCGGACAGAAAATCAACAACTGGGTATGTAATTCGGCTATTCGGTAACGTAATCTACTGGAAATCGAGGAAACAAAAATGTGTGACAAAGGCTTCGACACATGCAGAGTATGTAGCATTGTCGGAAGCGGTAAGCGAGTTAAAATTTGTAAAAGAGCTAATAAAATGGTTTAATGTAAATTCAGCGAAACCAATTAAGATTTACGAAGACAACTCAGGAGCAATAAGTATAGCAAATCACGGAAACTTCACGAAGAACTCGAAACATATTGAGATCCATTATCACTATGTACACGAGTGTGTGCAAGACAACATCATCAACGTAATTAAAGTGATCTCGGACGAGAATATTGCCGATATACTCACAAAGCCGCTAGGCAAAGAAAAATTCGAAAAATTCAGAAAATTAATCAATATAGAGAAAGAAAACAAATAAGATAGAATTGTACACTATAAATGTAAGGAGGCGTATTGGATAATACAGGTATATACATTAGGGTGTGTTAAAAAAAAATTTTATTTTTTTTCCTCACGAGCTACCTTTCGAAACGGCAGCGTATATTGCCTAGAAGATTCTCTCAAAATTTCATTCCAATAGATAAAGATTTAGAGGTGGCTAACACAGGCTTTGTATTTCCAATTTAAATAAAACGCTCAAATCTATTTCTATCTATATCCGGCTGCGAAACTTCTATTTTAGTTTAACATAAGACTGTTTTAGTGACTCTAATCAGCAGTTGGGGTTTCGTAGAAGCCACTGAAAATTGAATATGAAATGTTACTTTTGCAATTTTTAATATTATTCTTCGAATTATCGGAAAATGCGAACAAATGAAGCTCATTTTGTAATTTTTGATTATTCTTCTAAAATTGATGGGTTAAACAAATTTCATACTGTAAGGAATTCTTCGGGATTGGCTTTTCGAATAAATGGACATTCATACGTGGTCAATATACTCAAAGATTTATTTTACTTCGTCGGTCGTTACATTGTGGATAATAAGAATCATCATCTTTGTGTTATTCTAAACAATAAAAACTATATATTTAAATAGTCGATCATAAACATCGTGTTCCTTTCGATTGGTGAAAATCATCGAATTTGTAGTACACATCTCCGGAAAATTGTGTAGTGTGATGTTTGAATTCGGAAGGGTACAGTAATGTTCATTAATGGGTTCGCGGTGGCTAACTTTTTATTTCTGACTTTTTCGGAAACGAGACTCCATTCTAGTCGTATTTCATGCGCTCATCGCTGAAATTAGATTATTAATAATTATGACTCCTGATAATAGTATATTATGTGGCATGCCCGTAAACCAAGTGTTTTTCGGCGAGAATAATGATTTCAGAACGAGCTAAAGGCGAGCCGAAGGCAAGCCGGAAGCGAGTTCTGAAATCATTATTCGAGTCAAAAACGGTTTACGGGTGCGCCGCATACTTCATTTTTTTCGAAATAGGCATGAAAAGTCACTTTGACGCCAGTTGAGATTCACAGACGAAGAGTCAGGTTATGATGCGATCTGACACGCACTTCGAACCGCGCATCGAAACTGCGGTATAAAGACTTTATACGGCAGCTTCGGAATGCGCACTTCGACTGCGCATCCAGACTGCCGTATAAAGTGCTACTACGTGGATCGAAAACAGGCGTCATGAACTGACTTTTCAATGCCTATGCCGAAAAAAAGTAATATAATATCATTCGATTTGATTGTTTATGCGAAAAATACGACGTAATCGGCTACCGCAATGCCCGGAAAGTGAAAAAGACTACCGCCTGGCGACAGTCCGACACGAGGTCTTGAAAATTAATGTAACGATCGACGAAGTAAAATAAATTCTTGAGTATATTGACCACGTATGAATGTCCGTTCATTCGAAAAGCCCATCCCGAAGAATTCCTTACAGTATGAAATTTGTTTAACCCATTAAATTTAGAAGAACAATCAAAAATTACAAAATGAGCTTCATTTGTTTGCATTTTCTGATAATTCGAAAAAAATATTAAAAATTGCAAAAGTAACATTTCATATTCAATTTTCAGTGGCTTCTACGGAACCCCAACTGCTGATTAGAGTCACTAAAACAGTCTTATGTTGAACTAAAATAGAAGTTTTGCAGCCGGATAATGCGGAAATAAATTTGAGCGTTTTATTTAAATTGGAAATACAAAACCTGTGTGAGCCACCTCTCAAGCTTTATCGATTGGAATGAAATGTTGAGAGAATCTTCTAGGCGATATACGCTGCCGTTTCGAAAGGTCGCTCGTGAGAAGAAAAAATAAAATTTTTTTTCAACACACCCTAATATACATACATTTATATTGTACAATAGCCAGGATGCGTGTGTGTGTGTACAAAGCGCTTCCCCCACTATACATGCCTCAAGAATAGCATGAGCAGAGGGACGCCAAGTAACTGGTAGAGAGAGATTAGGCAATGTGCTAAGTACGAAAACATTAATTGTAACATGAATCTATATCAAATAAACTTTACATATTAGAACCTCTCAGTTTTATCATACCAACCGTTCGTTTTCCTGACAGGTATATTAGTACGGTTATTGGGGTGGTCCTTATGTGGGGTGTTTTGACCTCTCCAATCCCCGGAATGGTTTGAAATGCAATGAAAAAATTTTACCAAGGGATTTTTTTTTTAATATTTCATTTTTTCACACGTTTATATTTAACGCTTCATTTTCAAAGTTAAGAAAAATCCTTCGGCATAAACTTTGTGAGATGTATTTTGAACCATTATTTTTAGGAGGTTGAGGGAGGGAGGAGAGTTAAAATTCAGTGACACCTTGAATAAGGACTGCCTCAATGATTATGTATACTCTATATATACATACATGTCATCATAAGCATATGTAGCATCCACCATCCGAGGAATTATTAATGTTAACAGGTTCAGAATTAAGTAAAAGTCGCAACTCTAAATATTCGAATCGACCAGTATTTTCTACTTCATAAGATTGCAAATGTTCGTTTACGCCTACAGTATTAATAATTTCAACTAAAATCACGAAATCAGCATCTGACAATTGATAATTAATCTGTTTTTTACAAAAAATTTTCGCGATTTTTCCAAAAATGGGAACTACTTCGTGACCCGTGGTAAGTATCACTCCAGTTTTATATTTCATACCGTTGAGTGTCAGGTATTTGATGCATCGATATTGAGAAAAACCTTCTGGTGAACCAGACTCGGTGGTTTTCGGTATGGTTAGATTGTCGATGGTATCCCCACAAGCTATAATATTTTCAAAGATTTGTCCATTGAGCAGCACGTTATTCAGATGAAGTTGGTTTTTGATAGCCAGTGTTCGGCACACATTGATACGATTACGACTAACTGCAGCAGAATTTTTGAACGGTCGATGGTTCCCTTCAAATCGCATCACCCATAAGTGACGCAAGGGTCCTACTGTACGCATTATTCTCGGATAGTGGATGATAAAATGATGCTTAGGTTTCAAACAATTTCCAAAAAGTTCAATGTACAACTTATGGTGATCTTCAATAAGTGTACCTAGTAGATCGCATGACTCTGGTGAACAAACTGGTTCTAAAATCAATGACATTATTTGTCGCAGCAACTTGTAAAGCTTCCATTCAAGATTATCTTGAGGAATGAGGTCTCCAAGTATTAGACAAGCATTTAAAATGAAACACTTCATTTCTGAGGCAGACATGTTGATGTGGCGTGAATTTATATTTTCCAATGATATAAGCCCAGGGTGATTGCTACCAGGTGGATACTTGAAGTACTTTAACCTATCGTTTAATGTATTTACTGTAAATAACTTTTGTACCACAATCCAGTTGTAAAGAAGAAAAGATGTTTCGTACCGACAGACCCCCTCTAATGTATCATGCATGATATCTGCATAATTATTCTCTGCTACATGATAGTCCTCAACGTCATTCCATGGACATCTCGATTTTATGCCTATATTACCATTTGCTAAAGCAAATTCATATTCAGCAACAGTTCTGAGTAATGTTTCATCTTCTTTGCACATAGATTTGGCTTCATGTTTTGATACCCTACATTCTCTACAATAATGGTTGGCCGAAAAACTTTGTGTATAACCTAGAAGTGTATTGCAACCTAAATTATCCCCAACTATTAGAGTTAGCTTGAAATAAATGGTAAACTTGTTTCCGTGAAAATTTATGGTAATGCCTTGTGTCGACAGAGTGTTCAAGTCTTTGATAGCTTTTGCATACAAACAGTCTTTTGGAGTAATCTTAGAGTCATCGGCATGGATCAATTAGAAAAGAAAAATGTTATCTAACTTAGAGGCAAATTTTGGTGGAAGACAAGGAATTGACACGTACAGGCCAGATAATTTATGAATACCTGCACGAGACCCAAGAGGGTTTCCTGTTGCAAAGTCATCCTCATATACCAATAACGGAAGAACTATACTGTCCGGCTCAACAGCACGTGTTGTTGCCTTGCGTTTCCAAAACTCCGTTTGTATTATATTTGAGATTTCATCGTTCTTCATCGGTTGCAAAGACGATACGTAAGCCAGAGTTTCATCCAGAACATTTGGAGCTTCGAAGAAAGCAGTAAGAACCTTACTCAATGGAACGAATTGACCTGTGACTTCAACATTATCGAGTAAACCTGCTCTATTCTGCTCTTCGACAAATCTCAACACGAATTTTTCAGGTTTGATATAGTACCCATTCGACTCTAATTCTTGCAGACGCTTATGTTCGGTGTCTAAATGGCTGAACATCGATTGCAATCGCTAAAATTGTTTATCTATATTTTGCTTAGCATGATCATTAATTGAAGTCATCACTTGAGATTTAAGAGTATTGACGCTTTCATTATTTAGAAGCAAAATGAATCTATCTATAATTCGCTAAGCTTCAACTCTACTCAAACTGGTATCAGAGTAGAATTCTGATATAATACTAACTGCTTCTCGATCCAATGGATTGCTGGAAGAAACTACGGTTGTCTCTGTATCTTTGAATGCAATTATACCATCCGTCTCAGCAGACTCGTGAAAAGCATCATATTTTTTGTTATTAGATTCTATTTGGTAATTGTTATTGGTAGGTTCCATTAAGTGATCCTTGCGCTTAGATTCTATTTGACAATTTTTGCGATTAGATTCTGTTTCTCCTGAGGAGTTACCTACTTCCTCCGATTCAGGACTACAATCAGTTGTTTCATAGCTAATTTTGTGAGAGCTGTAGTGCTTTCGTAGACATTTTAAATCGTTAAATGCTCGATCACATGCCTTCATACTGCAGTAAAAAATGATATCCATCCCTTTGTGATTGTACTTCATATGAAGTTTGAAATGTTCAGCTTCCACTGAAGCCACACAATATCGACATTGAAGGTCGTCCATGGTTTGATGCCAAGGTTAAAGACCTTTTAGTTTCATTGAACAGCAATTCAGAGCTGATGCAAGTTGTACACCGAAGTTTTTGGAAATTGTTTATGGTAAACTAAAATTATAAAACTTAAAATATAAGTTGACGAGTTTCCAGTTTTTAATACTGGCAGGGTATCAAAAAATGAAAATTACTCAGTTTCTTCATTCAGGTCCATTTGTAAATTGTCTAGATCTGGGTAGGGATTCTGTAACTTTTGCTAAGTTGCTAAATTGATAAATTTTTGCTAACTCGACGACGATCCGTTGGTTGGCTGATGAGCGTCCAATCGGAGATCGTTACGGGTCGGTCGTACGGTGGCGCCGTGGGCTTTGCCGGCCGCTAGTCGTAGCGAACGCGAGGCCCGCTTACACTTGAAATAGATGCATCGATGCGTGTGTACCACATATGCCACAAGGCTAAATCGAGTAGATGAAAAGAAAGAAATAGACCGAATAATTGAATCAAAATATTGGACTGCGGTAAAAATGCTTGTTATACGTTATGAACTCAACTTTTGACTTGTAGGCTACCGATGATAATTTTTTTCCACCGATTGAATATATATGTAACGTCTCATTGAATACAAAGTGGGTAAATACGATTTATTTATTTATTTATTTATTTATGCTTTTCCCTGTGTTACAGTTAGCTAAATATTTCCACAATGAATGACACAGAGGTATGTATTATAATATTTATTTCATCTACTATGAACGTACAGCGTAAAAGTATGATACATTATCACAGAATATTATTTCATCCACATCGTTTATAAATCATTAATTCTACATACAATCAAGGAGCTAAAGAACAGCGGCGAGTCTATGTGAACAATAACGTATATAATATTAGTCCATCTTCATCGTATCGTCTATTCCCCAAATGTTCCTACCTCCCACCCGAGACTATTTCAGTGGCACACTTACAATTATCAATCGATAATCTACAGCGTCATATGGGTAATCAATAATTTCACAGCGTTACAATTCCCTATGAAAAGAATGAAATGGAGACATACAGATGCCGCTTTACATTTACTATCACATTTGCAATCACAGTTATCAATTGGACAGGCTTATAGTTGGTGAAAAAAGAGTGAAAATGGCATAATAACCGATAATAGAGTGAGTCCGCATGTAAAATAATGACAAAAACACACATAATTTCTGACGTCTCGTAAATCGCTGTAGAAATGATAAAAGTGCGTGTACTCGAATATTGATGAAAAATATTCGCATTATTCGAATAATGGAAATAACTATACAATTAATTATATTATACAACATTGGTTATCGACAAAATTGAAATTTAGTTTCAGAACATGTCTAATTTTCATAGTACAATCATTATAATGATGATGTTGTTGATGATGATGACGATGATGATTCATAGTCCAATTTTATTGGAATGAATTATACTTTCTTCATTATAGATTATATCTATAATAGATATAGACTTTTTCGAGTAGATCATAATAATCTACTTGAAGAATTATATGTATAGAATACTATATACCTTGGGGTGTTGAAAGATTTTTTTTTTTTTTGTTCAAACGCGCATCAGGATTTCGGTAAAGCATCTCAAATTGAATATCTCAGCCAAATATGAGCTACTGATATTGATATTTGTAGGCGCCTTTTTAATTTTCCATTTGAATAGCATGTGAAAAAATTCTCAAAATGGTAAAAATGATATAGGCACCTCTAAATATCAATATTAAGCGCTCATATTTGGCTGAGATATTTTATTTGAGATGCTCTACCGAATTTTCAATACGGGGTTGAAAAAAAAAAAGATTTTTTTTCGTCATATGACTATGACGCTGTGACTCGATGTTCATAAGCGAATATCTCCTAATCGATTAGAGTTAGCAAAATTCTATCTTAGTATTTGTTATGAAGCGTGAAGTTTCCTATAAGAATCTGTATTTAGATGGTTTAAAGTCAAGCCGTTTACGAGAAAAGAAAATTCGAAAATTTTAAGAATTTTTTTGCATGTTATTCAAATGGAAAATGGAAAACAGAAAATAGGCACCTTCAAATATCAATATTAAGAGATAATATTTAGCTGAGATATTCAATTTGAGATGCTCTAACGAGATCTTGATGCGTGTTTGAAATAAATTATTTTTTTCAATCTTTTTTTTAACACCCTAATATACCTATGTAGTATATATATATATACCATAAGATAGATGTAAGAAACGGAGCGAGAATATGAGTTGCTCGAAGACAATTGATTTATTATCATTACTGTCTTCACCATTATCATTACTATTGCAATGAAAATTGAATTTTTTGCGGAAATTGGTTTTCAAATTTCCAATAGTGAATAATTTCTGATATAATAATTCCAGTTGTTTGAATGATGCAATATTGTTTGAATTGAAATTGATCATTATCTCAATTTTTTCGATAGTTTGAAATGAATTTAAAACGAATTTGAACTTCCAAAAAAATGGATAACATTTTAGTTGAAAACATAACTCTCAAAGTAATTGGAAAATGGGAAATTTGTTCTTGGATTCGTAGAAAACAGTGAATTGGAAGATTGTGACAAAAAGTTGGAAAAGTGAGCCATTGAGAGGCTTGTCGCTTTGTCCACATGCTCGCGTTTTCAGTAATGACAGCCGACATTCAAGATGCAGCGGATTTTTACAGCGGTAATGTTGATTCGGTTGTCGGACGCAGAACGAGATTCCCTTCGGGTGCCGGGGGCATGGATCACGGACTGTTTCAACAGGGTTTCGCAGACTGTTGATTCTCTTTGGACGCATGTTTGGGAGGACACACTGCTATCGGCTCCTAAAAGCACAGTCGACGTTAGTTACTGTGACAACACACTGTGTGTGAAAAACGGCTGTAATTCAGCCCGTCTTGGGTCTGACGTGTCAACGACACGCATACATACATGCCTGTACTTCAGGGTCAGCGGATAAGCCGTCGTAGACTTCAAGCACAGCGTAGCCCATTCTCGATTTTTCTTTTACGTCAATAAGTTTTTGAAGACAGTTGTCGCCAGCTTGAAAAATGCTTTCGATGATGAACACTGTACGGGCCAAGTTTTTGGAACGAAGTGAACTATGGTGAAGCTGTGGAATAATAATAATAATAATAATAAAAATAATAAAAATAATAATAATAATAATAATAATAATAATAATCATGCATTGCATCAGCGAGTAGCATTTGGAGGAAATTGGAGCACGTACACAAATGGGAAAGCGTCGAGGCAAATATTGTCGAGAGAAGAAAACAGTCAAAATTGGCGACCCGGATTTCACACAGTGATTCCTTGTGAAAAACCGAATCTAAATGTCATTTATCATCTCTGCTGTCATCATTTTTGTCGCTTCGGTTTATTGCAAGAAACCACAAGTTCAGGTTTTCGATTTTCATCCAATATTATTTTAGGACATTTACTTTATTCCAATTTTTTATTGTAAGTATGGAAATAAAATTTTTGGAGCACGAGTCTAAATTACCACCAAAAAAGTGATACAAGTAACCGTTTCTTTGAAAAATTTGGAAAAAGGGAATGATAGGGGAAAGAGTTACTTACTACCGGCCCTGTTGGATAGTCTGCTCGAGGGCGCTTTTCACCTCGAAAACAATGATTCGTGTTCCAGTAACGTCTCACACTGTCGACCGCAAATCGTTGACCTTGTATGCGAGAGATCATCGAAGAATCTTGGAGTCGCGAGATTTCGCAGCTAGTAAAATTGCCACCAAAGTCAGACTAGGGTAAGATTTGAAAAAGAGCGGTAACTTTGTCAGTTGACTTACTTTCGGATAACAAGTGGGTGGAGAAGCAGCATGTCTGTCCGTTTGGTTGGATAACGTCATCGGCCAGCTATAGGGCTTAACATCTCCGTTGTAAACATCTGCGTTGAACTTATCAAACGATACGCATAAACGTTATCAGACATCCTCAAAGTATCAGTCTTGGGTTTTTTATAACCCAATGTCATGATACAAAATGACGCCAGTATCCTGCAAAGATTCGTGGTCACAAACGAGAACTTGATTGCAAAACTATGGTGAGAAATTGACATATGCTGTAGCAGTACGAGCGTACGTATATTTACGCTCTCACTTTCTTGTTTTATAAATTTTTAATTTTTTTCAGACCTCGCACCGATACGTCGTGTTAATGAAAATATGGTGAACCTTTAACCAACAAATCCTGCAAATTTTCGTATTTTCCGTATATGTGCAATCCTCCCGTGTCACTCGCGCTTCGATTCTTCGGAATCTGCCAGGAACGGTTCGTCACGCTGCCGGCGATGACGTAATAACCGCTCATAGAAAACAGGGATTCACAGCTCACGCGCGCTTCGTGGCCGCGATGCTACGCCGGGAGGTTAGGTGGCACAGAGGTCTCACTTGTTGCATCTAGGTAGACGCCTCGAGTGTGTGTTTTGCTTGAGGCCCGGTCTATGTGCCGGTGTACACACACACATATGTGCATTCAAAACTGTGCAAACAATAAACAGCAACAAAAATGAAAATGAAGTAGGTACAACTATCATGTATCGGAAGGGTGTTGAATCGTTTCGCGAGGTACCGTGAGTGAAATTGCAGCAATAATAGGTTTGTTCGAGCTAGCTACACTTTCTACACTTTTACTAGATTTTACACTTTTTACTAGAAATCCACATCTCCTATTGGGCGAGCGTAAAAAGTGTAAGAAAAGTGTAGAAAGTGTAGCTAGCTCGAACAAACCTTATACCACTACATATGACGACAACGACAATGTTAGAAATAAATAAAAGATAGACCTAAGCAACCACATACTGCGATTCCTCGGACTCGGGGACGATCGCGAGAGACAACAACACATGTGTACCCAATTTATGGCACCTATGTGAAATAAACTAGTGACGAGAGTCATGAATCCCTGGTCTCAACACAGGAAAATGGGAGCACCCCTTCGTTCTGTAAGTAATTAACGACTCACTCACATCATGTTCGTCTTTGAGAGTCGTCAGAGCAGGGGCAGGGGGGTCGTGTTCATTCATGCATTCATACATTCATTCATTCATTCTTCTTTTTTCACAGTCATGCACTCCACGAATTTGCCGATGTACGATGTAATTTTTTCGAACTCGACTCGAATTTTCCGATACTCTTCAGTCGTTTCTCTCTGGAGTTCAATCTTCTTGGCCTCATTCTGGGCTTGCAAGAGTTGGGCCTTCGCCATCATCTGAGAATATTAACATGATAATAATAGGTCCGATGAGATTTCGGTTGGTATTGTTTAGATGATTAAAATCCTATGAGGGTATTGTCAGTAATTAATATTTTTTCAACAGGAAAATGATTCTTTGATCATGGTAAGGATTATTAGGATGAATAGGATTTCATAAGAACAATCAATGGTCATCTTTGAATCACGCTCAAACGAAGGTTTGTACAATGTCAAATATATCAATCGACCATGTTTTCAAAAGTTAATTATGTTTACCGTTATTGCCTCCACTTGTTTTTCCTGCATTCTAGCGAAATGGGCAGTCTTTTCCTCGTATTTCAGCCTTCGTATTTGACCCCTGTTTAGGGTAGAGGAATGTCGACCGGAAGACAAGGTATGAGAGGCTTTTCCCCTGGAAGTCGAAGTCGATGGACGACCATTTTCATCTTCCGTATCAGCTACTGGAATGATTTAATGGTAGAATATAACTATTAATTTTTGTACAAGCTTTCACCGTATTCGTTTGTTAGAATGAAGTGATAAAGACAATATATATACAATCGTGAACAAGCGACAGTGAAAAATGGTTGTAATGATTTCGAATGACTTGAACAGCTGTGTTATAACATCCTATGGTCCTAAATCATGTTTTTTTCAGATACTCAACTCGTTTAAATTGGTTTTGGTTTACTCGGATATTCAATTCAGCATACAATTTATATTCACGTATTACTTTATAACCCTAGTGTTTACCTTGTGTACCAGCGGCACCATCAGATTCGCTACACATATCCACTTCGCTGCTGGCTCTACATACAACGGAATCGTCTTCCTCCCTAGCACCGCTCCGGTCCCCAACCATCAACTTCATTATTGCTGCCTAGTTGAGAATTTATTTTGAAGTATAGTCACATACGGGGAGAATTCCTAATGTCTGAACACTCGGAGCAGCGTTGAGGTGGCCACCAGTCAAAATTGTCCGTTGTTATATTGTTTTCGGGCTTCCTTATTTTTGTTACTTTTTACTTTTTTTGACATTTTTTTTTCCTTATTTATTTTTCAAAGTTACTGCTACGCTCTGAGAGAACATTCTAGTGTCTTAGTTTTGCTACAGTTGATTAGTGCTCTTTTGATACATTCTTCATGATTCTTCCAGATTTCAAGTCCTCCGCTGAACATAAATTCAGTCCACCGAAGAAAAAGCGGTTGTCATAGGGTACAGGTTGCTGCGTTGGATGAAATTTCTTCGACTTTTGAGGAAATATTCTGTGTGAATGTAAATTCTGACTAAACCAATGATATTTGATGAATTCAAGTTTGAGACATAGAAATTTTTGATTGCGAGAATTTTTTTTCAAAACGATGGAAAAAAAATTCTCGCAATCAAAAATTTCTATGTCTCAAACTTGAATTCATCAAATATCATTGGTTTAGTCAGAATTTACATTCACACAGAATATTTCCTTCAAAGTTTCATAAATTTTATACAGCGCAGCGACCTC